>WBNH01011339.1:333363-420248 GCA_013401255.1 Urocolius indicus | reverse complement strand
CCGCATGGTCGTTTCTCTCACTGTTCCTACTCCTTGTCCCACCACCAGCCAGAAAAAGGGCAGAAGAAGGAAGAAGCAGGAAAAAGATGGAGGAAAGCAACCTCCTCTTCCGGCTGCTTCTTAAAAAGTGACCGTGGGGGCATCTAATTGGCTCAGCCCCAGACATGGATCTGACTCAGAGCTGGGGGGAGTTGCAAACAACTTCTTACAGGCGCCATCTTTACAGCCCCTTCCCCCTTACCAGAAAAGGCTGTCATGTCAAACCATGACACCACTGGAAAAAAAAATCAGCAAACAAAAAGTCTGTCGAGCTTGCAGTACACACTAATGCACTGGCACCAACATAGTCATGCACTGAAAACTTTAACTTTGTTGAGCATATAGTTGAGTCTAAACATACACAGGTACATAATTTTACACCAAACAGGCATTAAATCTAAACTACTCTTTAGTATCTTAGTGATATAAGGAACCAAAAGCCAGGTCACAAGTGCAGAAACTTCATAATACAATATTTATTCCAATCAACTTTATTTTTTATGACACCTTGCAAGGCATAAAATACTTTAGAGGGTTAAATAATAAATGATTCAAAAGAAATGAGAGGAAAAAAGTGGTAAGGAATAAAATTTATATTTTCTGATGAAATGTAAACCGACGTGGACTCACTGAGGGATGATGATACAAAGAACCTGGCCCAGATAGGGAAACCTGCAGAGGCTCTTCAGTGATAATAGAGCCCGTTTCTTCATTTTTATCTTGAATCTCATTTTCATTCTAGGACAATACAATATTCACAGACCATCTATGGGGTAAGAGCTTTGTCAAAAGACAACATTTACTAGGTTATTATCAAATATTCTCCTAGTCACGCTTTCAGATCTTGGATCAAATTTTGGACTTTTTTTAAATAAGCTATGCAGTCAGCAGGTTCTTTGCTCATTGTCAGTGCACACAAAGGACATAGCTCATGACCATGTCCCAGACCTCATGGCTTATGAGGGTGTGGTAGCTCAGACACACTTCTAATAAATACAGTTATGATATAATTTATTATTCCAACATTGATTACTATCTTTTAGTGGTGTATCACTGATTATGTTATTGTATCACTGATTGCCATCTCTGCTGGCAGGATCACAGGCTTTGGTGACCCTGAAATTGCACTTTCACAGTCTCCATTTCACTAACACAAAAATATTGTCACCAGACTCAAGCAATGATTTTATTACAGCTATCACCAAATACCAAAGTTTCCTTCCTGTGAGAGTATTAGACTTCGCACTGAAGTTTCAGCATATAGTTACACTACACCTGCTGTGCTACCACACACAGCACTTACAAGGTGATACTGCATAAATAACAAGTATTTCCTTAACTGGGTCTTTCAATTATTTAGAGATACTTGGCAAATGCATCGCTAACAGCTGTTTTATAACAGATTTCATGGTACCGTACACCTGGTGCTAATTCTTCAGCATGTCTAAATGGTTTTCTAAAGATTACACAATCAAACATCGTAAGATAAAATCACTGTAATTGGAGCCCTCATCAAAGAAGAAATTACTGTTACACTTTACAAACATGACATACTACTTTCCAAAGCTGAGCAAAAGCTAACATTACGAAGGCCAGAGAACTCACAGACCTCTCTTGATCTTACCCCAAATTTAGGGAACCCATTTCTTGCTGTGATTCTGTAACAGACATACAGGGTCCACGTGACAATATGGAACATCAAATCCATCTCTGATGCATCTACTCTGTTTTAGGCAAAATAAAGATTCTATCTTAAATCTATCTTAATAAGATTCTATCTTATAGATTCTATCTGTAGCAGAATATCTCTACTGTGTCATTGACCCCTTTTACTTATCTGGTGGCATCCATAAAAGTCAAAATTTACCAGTGGCCTTTAAGTCACACCTTAAAAACTGTTTTCCTCAGCAGTGACACTATGCTGAAAGCATTTATTCTGATTCCTAAATACTACATAAATAAGTGGATATGTTTTAGATGCTGAATATCAAGTCTGTGCCAGATAACTGTTAGCTTCACCCAGGTGTTTTCAATAAAACAAGCTGGGTAAAAGTAATGTTATATAGATTTGCTGAATCTGACAATGGCTTTAGGGAACTCGATGTTAAAACAACACATGAGAATTGCACACATATCACCAGGTTTATAATTTGCCTGGGAATCCACAAACAGGAAGAGAATTTATAACTATGTTAATTTTTGCATGCATTTAAATGCTGTAGAATTACTGTGATGGTGATTGGCACAGAAGTGGTGCCAATCAGTGCTGCAGGTGCTGAGGTGTGCAGATATCTGTACTGGGTGACATCCTAGCTTATTAACATTAATATTAACCTTGCCATCAACTTCAACATGGATTTAGAACACAAACAGATTATGTTAAATGGATCCCATTAGATTACTGGAAATGAAAGACCACATTGAGCTGAAGAAAACAGAAAGAGGATAACTGATGGGCAAAGCCATGGGCATGAAGCCCCTTAGGCAGCTTCTCCTGAGCTCTGAAAGCTAGTAGGGTAAAGTGGGAGAGTAACCACTCTCCTCAATCAATTCCTATGAAACAGCTCATGATGTTTGCCAACAAGTGAAGTAGCCTCCCCCATCCCCCCAAGGGTTATTTCACAGGGCACTGCAAGAGTGAAACAGCAACCCTGGTGCAGACGTTTTCCACCACCACACTCTATTTGTAGCCAGCATGAATGAAACTACCTACCTCTCAGAATGGTTCAGTAACAGTGGTAGAGTTAAAATAAAAGTTATTCTTATTAACCCCATTCTGTTGTCTTCCCCTCAGGGAATTACACTCCCATTCCAAAAGACTGGAAATAAACTGTTTTGATTAAATCACATTCAATTACAACAGTATTTATTAAAACCAATAACCGCAACTGGTAAGAATCCCCCTGCGCTTGTTTCTAGGTATTTAAATTAAGTTAAATGCACAATAAACTTTGCATTGTTTCAATTTACATGACCCCAGAGTCTTTAGACATCCCGTAGGCAAAATTCACAGACTTATAAGCTGCTATTAAACATGAACATATGGTGGACTTGGCATCTTACAGGATGCTGTTGCTGCTCTTACAGGAGGATTGTGAAGTGCCTTGCTACCTCTAAATCTGCTAAAGCAGCCTTTACACCAAGCCAGAATCCCCCTTCATCCCAAGAAAAGGTGCTTTATTTACAGCAAGAGCTTCAGTGAGACATTCATTTTCTGTATGCCCTCACATGTACTGGATTCTGAATGTATCTGCAATTTCCACAGGAGATTTGTTAATGTCCATACTATCTGGGCCACTACCACAACTCAGACCTCAGAGTCTTGCAGGGCCATGGTTTTGCATAAGCTCAGTAACTTGAGAAAGTCTCCTTACAGAAGGATGTCCCCTCAAGTGCAGCTGAGGAGGTGTTCCTTACGGCTTCTTCCAGTACTGTCTCACTAACTGCTCTCAGGGTGGTATGCAGGCTCCCTCATCCACCCAAAAAACCTAGTCACTCATATTTAAGAAGAGATTCCTTGCTTTCACTTGCCATCTCTTCTCACTTCTGTGTCAGCAACCACACTGTCAGTTAGACTTGGGTTTCCGTTCGGAATACAAGCAAATTGCTGAATTTCTCTGGCCAGTTCTTGACCCTGTTCTTCTTTCTGCCTTTCTCCTCTCAAGCCTCATTGTGACATACAATTCAATATCACGTTTGGGCAAATAGTCAATTTCATTCCATTCTAATGGTAATTCTGACCATATCATTTCTCTCTGGTTCAAGTCTTCCTTCAGACACTTTTCACATAAAACTTTAACATTTTATGCATCTTTTACTAAAGAAGTGCCATTTAGTGTCCTTGACAAAGACTACTTTGTGTCCTCCACTAAAAGAAAAGCCTCAACTATAGGCAACAGCACACATCTTTCCTATAAAGCAAAAATTTATGACAATATTTTCAGACAACTCACAAATAAGGCAATCTGTCATTTTGTGAGTTAAAATCAAGTGAAAATGCATTGATACCAACCTTCCTCAGACCCTACAGTAACAATGTCTTCATCCCACAGGCACAATTTCAGAGGAAAACATCATTTAGAAGACCAATTTAAGCTGTTCCAGGACTTTCAGAAGAATAAAACCCTATCATTCACTCACCATAATTATATAGATATTACATGACCTCAGTACAGAACAGAGACAAGATTCTTTGGGTGAGTGAACGGATGGTGCATTTCCATTACTTAACATGTTTGATTTCTTTTAAGGTTAACTTTCACTCTAAATACACTGCATTTATTAAGTTTGTTTTGGAATAATTGCAATACTCCCATAACGTGCCCAGCCTTGAATTACTTTCACATACTCTAATCCTTACCTACATTTTAATAAAACTTTAACTTTGCAATGTGTTTTAAATTATCCCTTTGCAGAACACAGAAAGTTTACTTTGATCCTATGACTCTTTAGAAACCTTAACTGAAAGCTGAATCCCCTTTCGATGTGCCTATTCATATTTATTTTGCATTGCTAAGTCCCTATCTCACTTGAAGGGCTTGAGAGTGTCCAATCAAACTCACTTCTTCCTCTGAAAACTAGGACAGTACTGTTTCTACTTCTCCCATCTGCTTCCTATGTGGTTTTGCTCTCCTCGTAATGTATAAAACCTTAGAAAAGCTCATTCTACTTCTAGCAGCCAAACTCAACACCATGATACTTGTCTAATACGCTGGTACAGAAAGAAGAACACTATTTATTCAGTCATCTACATGATCGCCTGTAGTACCTGGATTCGTCACTAATGGTTTCTCCCCAAGTGCTGATTAAGTCACATAGAGCTTATCTTCTGACAGCAGGCACTACATGTTGAAACTCCAAGAATGAAAATCATAATCCTAGCCCATCTCAGAAGAATTTTAAAATGTCCTTGCCATTAAGCACTACACTCCTTTCAACAAACTTTATCTGGCAGCAAGACAAATCACCAAAGCCAGAGCCTGTATCTATATTAAAAATAAAAGACCACAAGAAATTTCCCCAAAGAAATCTCATACAAAGACATAAAACTCAGATTCTACTCATTCATTTTGACATTTTTTTTCTCCAGCAAAATAGTATCATAACCAAGAGCTGTGTGTAACAGAAGTGCTCTACCTATATCTGGAATGGATAATGGCACATAATAATAGCTTTGAAGGTCACAAAGGGTCATTAGATCACCTAAACTGACCTCTCATATAATACAGAAGTCATTTCACTCATTTGACCTTTGATTGAACCTCAAAGTCTGGGTTAGGCACCATTATGGCTTACTTTCCTGAAGAAGGGAGATGTAGCATAGGCTGTTCCAAGGATGGCTCACACTGACATCCAACCTCCAGTTACCTGGCTGTAACCTCCCCTCTTTTGGGTCACTCTTTTTCCCCTTTCTCTGCTGCAGTGAAGATCCCCGCAGCACCTGGCACTGTCTCTATGTGAAAGCTTTTACCATGCTCACCAATCATTATTTCATTTATTTTGGTAAAATAAGCGGAACGAACTGTTCAAGTTTAAGATTTTTCACTGAAAGCACTCTCCACTATTCCCATGACTCCAGTCATTTTTGTTTCCTTACCAGTTCTTCTGACTCGAGTTGGGGCACAGATATCCCCTCCAAGACCTAGTGAACCATGTCAGAAGTCACTGATGTTTTATTTTTTTTTTCTCTCATTTCCTTTTGCTATCAGTCAAAGACCAATTATTTCATTAAGGTATTATCCACCCTAAAACATTTAGTTCTGAACAATATAAAACTAGTAAAAAAAGTACAAGTCTACAGAAATAACAGGAGGAATTAAATAGCTGTTACAGTTTAAATAAAAAACACCAAGACACTTCCATATATCCAATACTATATTGTGTGCTACCAGTCTTCTTGGTTGTGAAATTTACCGTCCTGTTTGATTCTTAATCACCAACCAACCAGGTAGGCTGCAGTGTCCAGCAGCTACGAAACATTTGGAAAAGCAAAGGAAAAGTGAGCTGCTTTAGTCGACCTCAAAAAGAGTAAAAAAGAAGAAATACTCAATGTTGCATCCTGTTACAATAACGGACAGTAGACAAGGATGATGAAAAAGGTAAATGTATACAGTACGACATGTTGCTTCCTTTTCAGCTGAAAATTTAGTAATTATGGAAGTCACTTATTTAATAAAGTCTTAATAGTCTGTAGCATTTGTTTTCTTAGCCTTTGCTACTGAAACCTCTTCATACTGCCATCTGCTTCCAAAGCACCATCGCCTCCATTCCTTGGACTGAGCAATAGTGTCCTGCTCCTGCAGGCCTTACATTTCAGCCAAAATCCAAATGAAAACAAAAAAAAACAACCCTGGCTAGCTATAATGCTGAGGTGAGGAAAAACCATCTGCAAGCTTTTAAAAGCACACATGCACACACACACACAGAGATAAAACAAAGAAACCATTTCAAAGTGAAAGCTTTAATAAGAACAGTTTTGTATTAAAGTCAGAAAAAAAACTTATGGCAGGAGGCCTGGAACAACCAACATCAAAGGAAAAAGCATCTTTGCAATCCTTTTTTTCTTTTGGTAATTTAGATTTAAAAACAAATGTCTTTATATATATATTTTAAAAGAGTAAGGTTAGCAATTGCTAGCTGCTGGGAGCAGACAGTAATCCAAGGGACCAGTGTGATGTTGGAGGCAGCATTTTCCTCTGGTCTTTCTTCACAGAGGAGGGAGGGTGCCACTGCTCATTTACTCTCCAGCTGCTGGAGGGAAAGAAACTCAATGAGCTGGACCAAAAGCAGAATTGCTTTTGGGATGTTGCAGGAGATGTGCATTTTAAAACCTTTTAATTGAAAATGCTGTACAAAACTGGGTAAATTAGCAAACTCTGACTGACTACGTGAATAGATACACAAACAGTGCCTACAAACTGACACGTTCTTGAACTATGGAGACTTGTTATACTAAAATTATAATAAATACTCACATGTGGTGAAGTCAGCATGCACTACGCACAACTGTTCTGCTTCCTCTCAGTGATAACGTGGTGCAGCAGAACAGTAGGGGAGACAGCCCAGCCTGCTCAGTGATGCCCCCGGGTGAGCACCATCCCCACGTCCCACCTGGGCTCACCCCATGATTTCCTGAGTGTCTAAACCCCAACTGCACTACAAGCAAATCCCTGCTGTCTACACACAGTTTTTAGCACCATCTGAGTCAGCATGAACTTTTTATTTGGGATTTTTTTTACTGGAAAGGTTTTCCAAGCTTGAAGCCTACCATAGAAGACCATAAAGAAGAATCAGAAACATGGTAGTGGGTAATTGTCAGTGACTTGCCTCACATTAGATAAATTATTAATATTAGCCCAATTATTTCATACAAATTTTATCTTCTGCTCCTTTGCTTTGCCAAGGAAAGGCAGATGGTAAGTCAGCCTACAACTAAGGCATGAAAGAAGAAGAAAAAAAAAAAAAACCTTAAAGACAAATAAGTGCAAACTGACCTACTTCCAAATGGGAGCTTTAAAGAATTCTGTGTTTTAATTACAGTTATATTAAAGCAATGTCTCTTTAACTTCTCAAAATATTAGAAAGGACTAATTAAAAAGCTCAGCAAAACAAGAGACACAAGGAGGGCTTGACTGTACCTAACCACGAGTTCATTTTTGCTTCTGCTTGGAGCCAGATATAATGCTAAGGCATGACTACAAGGAGACCTCCCTGGGCAGCCCTTACAAACTTCTGGCAACCTGAAATCAGAGGGCTCCTGAGCCAGGAGAAATAACTGTTTCTTGATAATAGCTCCTAAATGGATTTTCATCCATGACTTTCTGTATACTTCTTGTCAGCCCATTTTGCAGCACAGCTGGGAGTGCAGAGCCATACAACCCAAACATGTGCTGCTAGGGAGAACACTCTCCCTTATTTGCTCTGAACTTGCTGCCTGGGTATTTCACCCACTATCCCTACAACTTTTAGCAGGCACACCTGTAAACATCACTCCTATCTACTTTCTCTTTTTGCCACTTCAGAAACACCACCTCTGGCATTTCCACCCTGTGTTACCTTTCCACAAGCCACAGTCCTTGTCCATTTAACCTCCTCTCACACAAAAGCTTTAGTGCACCTCCCCTGTTGTCACATCCTCTTCATCTAGCAATGGGTCTATTTTTGTATGTATTTCTTATTTTTTCAGAGTCTCTTTATCTTGCCAAAAGGGTAATACTGATGACTCATCCTTGCATGGTACACACACAGACGTATGCATTCCCTCCCATGCTACAGAAGGGGAATGTGCATTTCAAGTCTGTTCACCATTAATGTACACGCTTTAGGCTGTGGGACTCTGCTCCTCTGCACTTTACCATATTTAAATGACTCAGTGTTTAAACTGTTGAACTGGAGATCTGTATGACTGCAAATTAATTGCCATCACTCTTTATTTTCATGCAAAGTAAAACCAGATACGATTTTTCTGGATGGAAAACTGTTGTGTAATTTTGCAGAGGAAAATATCAGTTTTCATGGGATGAGTAGAGATGCATTTGTGTTTGGCTTGTCAGGTGCTCTCAGTGTCAGAGCTGCACATCTAGGGTGAGAGGTCCCTGTAACTGCTGCTCAAGCTGTGGCAGCAGTGGTCACTAGGCAGGAAGGAAATGGTAATTTTATATTGTATAGTAAGCAGTGCATGATCATAGAATCATTTATGTTGAAAAAGACCTTTAAAATCAATAAACTATAAAGTCCACTAAACCATGTCCCTAAGGGCCACATCTACATATCTTTTAAATACCTCTAGGGATAGTGATTGCATGTGGATTGGAAGTGATGGTTTAGGACAGACAAATGAAATTAGAACAATGAAGGGTGGAAGCTTGTGATAACAACCTCCCCCACATCTGAGACTGAAATCTAGAAATCTGTGTCACCAGTTCAAAGCAGTTGCAATAATCTGCAAAAGTCACAGGCAGATCTTACCCACCGACAGCCATGTGGAGCTTCTCAAACATGTAGAACAATAATTATAGGGTTTTTTAAAATAATGATAATTGTGATAATAATAACAACACTAAGAATTGTAAGACTGCAAAATCAAGCAGTCTAACTCAGAAAATGTCAGAAGCTGCTATCATAAGAAGCTTATCTCATCTCTGATTCACATTTATTTTTTCCATCAGATAGCATTTTGTATTAGGTACCAGTGGGTCTGTTCCTAGACTTTGGTGCCACAGTATCATCCCACCATAAACACATAAGCGTATGAGTTCTCTTGCCACATACAAATTCAGTTTATATTATCAGCACTCTGTTTATTGCCTAGCACACAAAGGCATCCTGGCTCCAATCCTTATACAAAGGAAAAAAAAAAAACTTAAATGGAAAGAACAATAAAAAAGCCCCTATAAACTTTTAAATATTGCCTCTGTGTGAAAAGACACCATTGTGGTGCTATGCAAGGATGTACAGGAAAGAGAAATGTGCAGACACACATGCAGAGCTTGTTCACAGGACCCAGCTGAAGAAAAGCAAAGGAAGCCAAGAAAGCAACTCCCTAGAAAGGAAAACTTACCATCAGTAACACACCATTTCTGCTACAGTGCTAAAGTTTTGTTGTTCCCAAGTTTTGCTTATTTTCATTTATCTTTTAAAACTGGGAAAGAGATAAGGGACCTCTTCTATAAGATGTTTCTGTGAACTAGATTAAGAAGATCATTTGCACTTTAAAAATCCTGGTACTGTTACTGGGTTTGGTTGAACTTTGTGGTGCAAAGCAAACGAGAGTCTCTCAAGACTTTCAAGACAAAAATATAATTCCATTAGTTTTCAATTAACAGTTTGCCCACGTACATGCAAAATAAATTGATTTAGCACCTTGGTCCTGAGATACCAAAATCTAAATGTGGGTTTTTTTCTTCCTCTATTGTATCCCGTCTGCAAATATTAGTTACCATAATAGAATATCACGTAAATCAAATAACCGCCTCTTTTTCATAATCATGTTGCCAGCTGCAGTGCCATGTTTCAATGGCTGCCCACTGGAACTCATTAAGAAAGCATTATGTAAAGCAAATTAAAATGCAGGGTCTATGATCTGCAGACAAAAGGATGACAAAGCTTATCAAATGTGTGCTGTGGACTTCTCATTAACTTGAGGCTTTAAATGGCATTGTCCCCTCCGAGTAGGTTACTATGTTCAAGCATCTTTCTGTTTGTAATGAGCAGCCTGTATATGGCCTCATGGAAGCTGCTCTGAAGAAAAAGCTGTGTCCTCTAATCAAAATATGGCAAAATTTGGATTGAGATGAGATTGTACCTTAAGTCAGCTACTACAAATTTGGTCACTGCTATTTACGTATTTGGAGAGCACCAGCACATAGTCTGACTCACAGCAATGGGTGCTGAGCAGAGATGAGCAGTAATTGTGAGGACTTGTCTTCACAATCTGTCATAAATTTGGGGAAGTAAGAACTGCAGGATGGCAGAAAATGCAAGGACAGTCAAGAGCCTGGTCCCACTGAAACCATGACTAAACCTCTGGATCCATAGGAGGGTTTCTCCTCTGTTCTTGCAGGGAAACATGACCAGAATCTATCCCTTTCTATTTGCAAGACAATAAGGTTCACAGTCTGTATCTCCTTTCCCTAAGAGAGTTCCAGGCTCCATCAGCATCATACTCCCAACGCTTCAGAAGCAATGCAGCAAGGGATGGATGGATGCACAAGGCTTTCAGAGCAACCCAGGGAACTTAGTCATACACTACACAGAGTTAATTCCTGAAGCAAATCAAATCCCACCCTTGTTTTATAAAATGTCATGGGTTACTTCCACACATTTTGGAAGTCTTGGCATTTTTCATTCTGATTTTGTGTTACATATGATTGTCTTTTACATTACAGATGGTGTACAAAGCATCTACACCTCACAACATGGTAAACTATTGTGAAAAAAAACCTGAAATATCAACAGCTGACACAAGTTTTCACAAATTTAACACAGGCATGCACCAAGAATTTGTCAGTGCATCTGACAGATGCATAATTAGCTTTGTCCATAAGCTTCACCATAATACTGTTGGACTTGCACTGAACATGACAGTGCAGACAAGTACTGGTGTGCTTCAGTACACCTCTGATTTCCCCAATGACAGCTGTCTTCAAAGAACAATATTCATCTACCAGAAAATTAAAAAACATATCAAAAAATCTCCCAGACCCTGGCAAGTAATTAATTACCTACAAATGCTTTGATAAAAGTAAGGGCATCAACATTGATGGTCCTTGCCTCACTTCCAAAAAGAAAAAGAAAATTTTTATTAAAACCAGTCATTGAATATTCATCTGGGCTGCAAAATTCATAAGCAGAAAAAAAAGAGTAGGGAAGGAGTAAGTGTTAGGGACAGAAAGGTTAATAGCTGCTGTTTAAACACTAAGAAAAGAACATGTCTTAGACCTTAATAATTGAAGGAAAAACTATTTTCTATTTGCAATGGATTTTTCCATCTATTTTCAATGCATCTGAGTAATTTCTTTTTGTTACATTCCAATGTCAGGGACACTGATAAGCAGTACTACATGAAATATCACACAGCAGCAGGAGAAACAGCACATGGCAATGCCATGTCTTAAAACTACACACCTCTTTTGTGCCTGTCCAGGTGCCAATGCAGAGGTTTCCTGTTAGAGAGCAGCCACCCCAATGCCAGTGAAGCAATCTCCCAGGAGTATCAGCTTCCAACTCCACCAGCCTTTCCAAAGCTGGATTAAGACAGTGGCAAGATCGATTCCTGTGGTCCCCCCATTTCCATGTACTAATGCCTCCCTCCTGCAGGCTCTGCACTGCAGAAAGGTCACTGGATGATTAATCCAACTGTGCTCCCATATCAAAGTGACTGCTTGAGCTCTTCCTGTTTTCCAGTGTCAGCTCTTCAGAAGACCCTGAGCAGGCTGATGCTGCCAGGAGCCACAGCCACACATCCTTCTGTGTCACCTTGGCCTCTCTGCATCTCTGCTCTGGGCATGTCATCACCCACAGCATGGACCATTCAGAGCACACTGACATAAAGTTTTCAGAAATGAAAATGAACAAGCAGAGATAGGAGTGAAATGCTGATTCATTTAAATTTGGTCCTAACTCCACAGTGTCAGTATTTAGGAAATATTTATTTTCACTGTAAAGGCATTGGAGGCTCTCAGATGAATGATGCCTGAGCCTGAACACCACACAAGGTGGTGGCACAGGGCATCTACAGCCCTGAGATAAAGACAAATCTACCCTTTAAAACAGTCATCAGAGTTCTCACAAAGTGCAATTTTTGGAAAACTGCTGTGTGGCTAAAGATCACATTCGAGTTTGTCAGTCCACTCCAGAGGACAGGGCTCTGGTCTGATTGTGTTGGCTCTTCACTCTGATTAACTCCTGCTTCATTTTCAAAGAAAGACCTACAAAATTCATTTCACCAGTGCTACCTCAAATACCTTAACTGTATGATTTCCCCTCACTTTTGGGGAGTCTCTCTCCCCATTCCAACAGTCTTGCACTGTGAGACTGAGAAGGTCTTTGTATTCATTCACATTTCAGGGAGATAACAACATAGCTGGAGCAGGAAAAAGATTATGGTCCCTGAGCTTTGCCAAATGAGTGAAGCTTATACAAGCATTATCATTTTCTTCACTGCATACAGATGTGACTGAGGATATGGAGTCACTACTGCTCTTCTCAAATACTGGTAAGACATTACTTAATATTGACTGACAGCATAGAGGGTACATGGTCCTACAGAAGCAACGACAGGAGAAACATGGTGATGTGAGGCCCTGTTCCTGCAATTTGGCCTATGCTTAACAATTCACAAACCCTGTAACTTTCCAAGGGGATTTTTACCTCATTCCTGAACTAAGCCAAAAGATTTGGAATATGTCAGTAACGGAGATAATTTTGATGCCAACAATTCTGGAAAAAACATAGGAAGTCCTTACAGCTTAAAACTTTTATGTAGGAAAGACCATGAATTTAGAAGGACAGAAAAAAGACAGGTTTTCCAAGAAAACAGTTTTAACAGGATGGATAAAAGAAATAGAAGAGATGGCAAAACTTGGTCAGCCCTTGGTCAGCCTCTGAGCTGAAAAATGCTTTTGCATTTTCACAAGGGTAGTTGGTTATAAGCATCGCTGTGGCCTTGTGCACCCCACAGGTGGAAAGCCAAGCAGTGTGCAGGTGCCAAGCAGTGCTTCCAGGGATGGAAGAGGAGCAGAAGCAGGGGACAGAAGAGCAGAAGGAGGAGGAAAGCCTGTCCTGTTTGGCACTTCACTGTAGCAGTCCACTCTTGCCTCCAAGACTTCCAGTGGAGGAAATTTCCTACTCCATGCACCACTCCGCTTCACATAAGTCTGGCCAAGCTGCAGAGGTTGGAAATACCCATCCACAGAAACGTGCTCCCACTACAACCCCCTTCAGGAGATCAAAGAAAATAAATAGCCTTAGAAAAAGAGATGGAATGAACTCATGGACACTGCAAGACCTGTATTTTGAGATCTCACATAGATTTTTCAAGAATTTTTGCATTTCGTGGCTCCCCATGGATGGGGGCACTGCTGTTTGGTTCTGCTTCCCACATACAGAGAACATGGCTCTGATTAGACTTAATCACCAGGTGATTAAATACTGATATAGTAAATACTCAAAACAATAAAAACACTCAGTGGTTTTAATCTGCATGAACCTCCTTACAGAGGCCAAAGCGAAGCTGAGCTGAGATGAGCGGTGCTATCAGAAAACACCACCACTGTGCCTGAGGCACTGTATCAGTTACGACCCTGGGTCATAGCAAGCAAACTTTAAAATTATTCAGATGTGGGGGTTGGTTTGGTTTTGTAAATATTTCCTTTTTTCTTGTGGGTGTCACTAGATGGCAGAGCTTGTCACTAGGCTTCCTGCTGACACATTCCTATAGCTTTCAATATTTGGATTTCAATTAAGCTGTAAATTCCTGGGGTTTTCAGTGGCTATTTCTGGGGCAATTACAAAATCAATTTCCTTTAAAACAAACAAAGCAACCTTATAGGTTAATGGTATGAATGATCGATGCATCTTAATCCACTCCATGTTTGAGATAATGACATAAATGTAACCTTGGACTCAAAAATTATTTAAAATACCATGCCTGAAGACCGAGGAGCCTCTGAAACGGCACCATTTGGGGTTACAAGTGGCCCAAAGGTCTTGAATCTCCCCAGAACTCACTGGAGCAAAGGCAGCCAGAGAGCTCAAGCTCCTCATACTGGGAGCTTTCATATTACCAATGCAGAGCAAAACACCTCTCGGCCTTGATGGTTAATCTGCAGCTCATTTATGTGCTGAACTTATCGACAGCAGAAGATGAAAAGGAAAACTCACTAGCACCAGATAACCTGAGTAATAACCTGTATAAATCCCAGCATGAAAAGTCTGCAGAGGCCTTGTCCTTCCATTGTTCAAACCACGTGGGTTTTAACAAACCGTTGCTTTATTGTGTAAGTCTCACTTAAAATATTAATAATATGGAGTCCACTGAAGTCAAGAGATGAAATCACATCCTCAGCAAGTCCTGGCACCCGTAGGGAACCCCTTGCATCACTTGGGGAAAGACTTTCAGTGCGGGACTGAATGTCTCCTCTGGGTCTAAATTTGTTCCCCAACGCAGGGCCACAGTAGCCAGTGACTACAATTTAAATATGCACATAAAGAGACACGCACAGAGGCATGATATTTATATACATGTAGGAACAGAAGAGAGCAGCTCAGTCACCAACTGCTGCTAGGAATGACGGATTGCTCAAAACCAGCAGACTCCTGCTGTGTACGTCTCCAAGTTGTTTTGTGTTTGCTTCCATCTATTTTCCAGTAAAGGTTCTCCTTCATAATATAATATAATATAATATAATATAATATAATATAATATAATATAATATAATATAATATAATACTATACTGTGGAAAGCTGTATATCAACTGGTTGTGAAAGCTCTCGGAAAGGATGATAGAGACAATTGTTACGTCAGTCAGAGTTCAGCTGGAAAATTTTGTCTTTTCTCCCCCAAAAATTAAGAAAGTTTTCACACAGCTTGTGGAAAAATTATTCTCCAGGAAATTAAATCTCTGTAGCACCTTTATCCTATTAGTCTACTTGCCAATTTCCCTCCCAATGATTACAAAGTGCTCAGAGAAACAAATCAAGCTGGAAAAGCGACATGTGCCTGCTATATATGACACTCACCATTACCCTGCCCTTGGCAAGCCAAAGCTCTCCTGTTTCAAGAATCTCTTATGGCTTTTTTTCATAAATGACTCCTGCTGGGACAGTCAAGCATGGCAAACTCTCCTCACTCCCTTGTGCTGCAGATGGCCAAGGGGCACCAGTGAGATGATGTTTTCCTACCTACCCCAGGACAGTTGGGGCTGCCAGGAAGGCTCTGTACACCAGGATCTTACCATGTTGGAGGCACTTCTTTCTCCAAAGCAAAAGCAAAAGGGTACCAAGGAATCCAATCATTCCTTAAAAGAAATTTAATTAATATCCCTGGTGTCCGTGAAACTGGCACCACTCACAAGTCCAGAGATTCTAGATTCAGTGATGAGTGATTCAGCTGAATCCAGGAATGCCACTGTAGAAGCTCAAAGAGCCTTAAGCGATACTTGAGGCAGAAGACACATCTTCAAAGTTTAATCTTACACGGCTTCTTAAGGATGCCTACATTGAACCTCTCAGGATGTGACCAGAATCAGTCAACAGTAGAAATAAATGTCAATATGAGATCAGTGATCTCAGTGCACCTTTGCTGGATGTAGCTGTTGTGTCCAACATCATAGGCCTCCATGTCTATAATTTCAGAAAAAAACCCAAACCATCTGTGTTACTGACTTGATCTCTCTCTCTCCAAAAAACTGCCATTCCAGAGTATTACTTTAAGACTATTTACTCTTAAGTGCTGGCTTTTAATATCATTTGCTGGAGAACTTCTTTTGCTGCTTGAGGAAAGGCATCTCTGGCCACTGAGTGCATCCAGAGCTGTTGTGTGGTTATGTTCTAGACAGAATCTTTTCTCTTCAACCTTTCTTCTTTTTTTTTTTAATTCCCATTTTTTTCTTATATTCAGCTCCTTTGCAGGGCTCATTGGAAAAGCCTACTACTCTTAATTGGGCATGGAAATAGCCTCAGGTAACCAAAATGAAACAGCTCCTTGAATATGCACAATATGTAATCACAGGAGCAGTTCTGAAGGACAAGAGGACAGCTGACAGTATCTTGAGTCACTTACAAAGTGCTGTAGCCGCTAGAAAAAGAAAACAAAAAAAAACCTCTATGAAAATGCACAGTCACCATTTAAATGTGTCTCACAACCTGCCACGACATCAAGGAGCCAGAGTATTTGTCAACAAACCCTCTGAGGAATGAATGGCTCTGTGAAATGATAGATGTTATTAGTCTGTCATCTTTCTGCCTGCTAGTCTGAACCTCAGGTTCAGCAAACACAGCCCTCATAGGGCACAGGTGGTAGGATCAGTACAGACTTAAGCTAAAAGGGCATGGAGGAAATACTGTTCTTTCCTCAGGCTACCCTGACATGCCAAATTTTTGAGAGGAAGCTCTTTAAACATTTGCCCTGCATTGACCACGTGGGCCCATGTAAGGGAGAGAAATTCTGTCAGCTGAATGGAGGTGTCCTTTTCCTTTTGAATATAGATTTCTTTTTAAACATAAATCCAAGAATAGAAGGAAATTGTACACGAATAAGAAATCTGTCCAACCTCCAACCCGGACACACTAAACTTATGCACATTTTCTCAGCTGATGCCTTTGTCACTCATTTCTGGGAACTATCTTGGCATTCCCAGTTTGAACACTTCAAAGAATAATTTAAGCTCTCTGCCTGGTTTCCCTCTTTTGTGCCCTCTCCCCAGTCTCCCTCCAATACCTGACCCACCTGACAGCTGTGACTCCTAGATCCTTAAACCAGATTACTTCATCTTTGCTGCACCTCAGTTTAAAAACAGCCTTTAAGAAAAAAATGTGTCTGTCCAGTCTTTGATTTTAGTGTTTTTATCAGTGTGGTACCCTCAGCAAGTCATATCTCTCAGTATTTGCATGTGAGGAAAAAGGTAGCTGCTCACCTGCCACAAGCACATTCATAACTCTCCCTGGGTCTGCTAAATTAGGTTACATAAGGAAGTAGGGTTTTTCTAGATATAGGTTTGGAGCCTATGTCAGGATCACCAGGCTCTACTCTTTACAGGAGATGAGCCAGAGGGACAAGCAGTGTCAGGATCATTCAAGTAGAGGGTAGTGGAAGCACAAAATCACTCTCTAATGGCATAGTGTACTGGTTGCATATAGGTGTAGAAAAACCCTATGACTTTAAAGATTTAACAAGCATTAAGACTTCTTTCAGAATAGGAAGGAGGACTGTTGAAAGACACTGATATATACATTTCAGGTGATGTTAGAATCACAGAACAGGCCACGTTGAAAGGGATCTCAGAAGATCACCTGGTCCAACCCTTCATGGGAAAGAGAGCCTCAATGAGACCACCTAGCGCTCTACCCAATCACGTCTTGAAAACCCCCAGTGCTAGGGAGTGTGCCTTCTCCATGGGGATATTGTTCCAATGAATGATTGTTCTCACTGTAAAAAATTCTTCCTTACGTGTTTCAGTCTATCCACCTGGCATCACAACTGCAAAGCAAAGAGCTCTTCCATTTTCTCCTCATCACTAGCCAGAACACAGGTCCCTCATGCTCAGTACTTATCTTTACAAACAACTGCATGATTCTCTTTCAACTGGAGAATGTGACCATATAAAAAACGAAATCTTATATTTTAAAAAAAGAACAAAAGTGTCAACCTGGAGTCTTCATTTTTAGTCTTTTAAATTATGGTGTTTGTTGTTATGCACAGAGAATGTATAAAGCCATATGCACGCAATTATACTATACTGTTCATTTCCCAAATTATTTTCTCTTGGGACAGGGTATTATACCATTACTATATTTATTCTCCCATTATTTATATTTCTTCACAGTTATTGCAAAAATCCTGCAATAGATTATAAGTTTCTGGCTAGGAGTGGAATTTTTTCTGAGGAATGTTTTGTTACATGTTGTTAGAAGTGCAATTACAAAAACATAAACATGCAGTTTACATACAATAAATATTAAAAAAGTCAGCGTGTAACCCACTTAAAACATTTGGCAGGATATTTATCTAAACTGTTTCAATTTAATGCAGATGTGTCCTAACAAATAAAATGTGTTTTGAAATCTGTCATCATCCTCAGCCAGATAAGCAGTTGTCCATATCCTTAAATTACTGCCTATTTAGCACTAAAAAACCATGTTAAGCACCATTATACTGTCCTCAACATCAACACTGATAATCTTTTTTTATTTACCTAATGTTGCACCCTGAGATATCTCTCTCTCTCTCTCTCTCTATATATATATATATATCAGGTATATATACCTGATATATACCTGGTGATATACTCATCTGGTGAAAATTGGCAAATGCTCACCTAAAATTTGCAAAACTCCAAACTACTAATTAAACCCATCAAACAGCATCAACACTGAAAAAATATTCTAAAAAGCAAAAGCCAAACAGTACCTCATCCTGTCCAATAAACAACAGCTCTTCCAATGACTTTTAAATGTGAATGAATATAGGAAAATTATTAGAAGGTCTGGGATATATCTGACTAAATTCATCACCTACAAGCACATGCAGTCCTGACCTATTTTTGTTTCTTCCACCAATGTTGCTGCCTCCACTGACTTCAGATTTGGATTGGCATGACTTCAGCCACTCCAGTCCCTCACTGCTCTGGAGGGGTCCTTTATTTCTCAGGAGCTGCACAGGATCAGGAAGACAGAGGAAATACTAACACTGTCCTGCTGAGGTTTTCTCATTTCCTTTGAGCTTGCAATTTAATTCAAATATGAAAATCACAGAATCACAGAATGGCAGGGGTTGGAAGGAACCTCAAAAGATGACCTAGTCCAATCCCCTTGCTAAAACAGATCTGCCTAGATTAGGCCACACAGGAACACATCCAGATTGAGTTGGGCAAACTTTCAGAGAAGGAGACTCCACACCCTTCCTGGGCAGCCTGTGCCAGGGCTCCGTCCCCTTCACAGGAAAGAAAAGCCAGCAAACTGCCTCTGTATCCAAAGCCCACTGAAGTTGACACAAGTCTTTGTTCTGTTTCTGGCAGGTTTTGACTTGAGCTTGTCTATGGTTTTATTTCTCAGGTGCATCCTCCACAAGTTTCCTGGACTAACCCCCTCAAGCTCCTGTGGGCCCACAATCTCCTTGTCCCTCAGGCAGCCCTGGCTGTACTTTAGCCAGTAGGGTCCAAGGGACACCCTCTGCAGCATTCCTCTGCCTCCATTAAAAATGAAGGGCTTAATGAAGCTGTATTTAAACAGTAACATACGGCCTCTTCCTCCATTGTTCCAATTTTCTGTTATCTCAAAAACATTGACATTCATACACTGGCAGCAATTTTAGAGATTTTGGATTGTTTCATTTAACAACACAGGACTTTCACGCAGTTTAACAAAGTTCAGCTGTACAAGGTGCCTGAGTGCTATGCCTTTGCCATAGCATCTGCCTCAGGGGTTTTAACAGGTCAGCAGTAAATGCATTTCAGGAATTTCAGTTACTGGCATCATCTGACAAGTGCCCAACTGCTGAGCAAAAAAAAGCCAAAGGTCATTTTTAGGAATCATAAATGTTCTTTTGCATTAATGTTTCCTAATGTTAGAAAGTCTCATAACTGTCATGTAAAAATAAGGCAGACAAATTATTCTTTCAAGACATTCAAGCAGTTTTCACTGACAAACTTCCACAGACAGATAGTTTTGAGGGTTGTTACAGAGCATGTGCACTTCAACTCAAATTAGGAGAAGAGGAAATGGCCTCAAGTTGTGCCAAGGGAGGTTTAGATTGGAGACTAAGAAGAGCTCTTCCACTGAAGAGGTTGTTAAATGCTGGCACAGGCTGTCCAGGGACGTGATGGAGTCCTCATCCCTGGAGATGTTTAGAAGATGCAAAGATGAAGTGCTGAAGGACACGGTTTAATTTAGTCATGGGCTTGGCAGTGTGAGATTAGTGGTTGGACTCAATGATCTTAAAACTCTTTTCCAATCAAAACAATTCTATGAGTCTGTGACTCGAATGCCAGCACGTTTGTAGAAAGACAACGCTAAAGACAACAGAAGTGCCTGATGAATTAAAATTTCCATTCAAGTCTTTGCAAAGACCATAAACCATTTTTTGCTCCACACCAACAGCTCATGCAGCAAGACCTGCAGCTGGTCCCACACAAGCTGGCCATGGCCCTCCTCTCACAGGTGTAGAGAGGGGCAACTCTCCCAGATACAGCCAAAACCTAACGCCAAACTGAAATGAAGCTCAAATAAAGCTCAGCTGGACAGAAGCACACCATCCCTTGGCATTGCTCATTGAGACACCTTTCCAAGAAGCTGGTTTACCAAGTGATGAGCTTGCTGGGGTCCTGGTGCAGTCAGTAATGATTTAAGTTTGAAGTATAATCCACAATCTGGTGTTTAACACTTGTGATCACTGTTTACTGTCTCCTGGTAATGATTTACAGCATTTGATTACCCATTTTTCATTATGGCCAAAAGTGAGATTAAAATGTTTCAGAGACAACTGCTTATATTAATCTCGCAGCAGAGGCTGGGAGTAGAGCTGTCACTCAGGGAAGGGATGGTATCCCAGCTGCCAGCACTACAAGGCAAGAATCATTAAAAGCAAATACCTTCTCGCAAGATAGACTGGAGACAGGGAGAAATGCAGCCAGCCAAAGAGGGTTTCTGAATGGAAGCCAACAGACACAAAAAAGCAGCCAAAATTCACTGACCATTCTCTGCTCATTTCATCTCGGAAAGAGGGAAAAAAAGCACTAAATACCAATGCTTTGTATTAGAATAACACATAGACTTCAAATTTCTGTATTTAAATCACCCGCTCCTTTGTGCCTAATAAGGAGGAAAAATTAAAGTGCAGGCAGGATTAATAAACTAGGCTGGAGGGAGTCACTTTGGTGAAGCAGAAAGAAAGTTCAGCTCCAAATATGGAGTGGTGAGATGGAGAGAGGTGATGGCAAGTAGCAGGCAACCTCACTGCTCCTTCCCAACCTGAGCAGTCTCTGCCTGGGCTTGGAGGACAGACTTTATCTTATCTTTCCAGGGTGTAGAGGCAGAGAAAAAGAAAGAGAGAAAACATCAAAGTAACCTCTTACTAGACTTCAAACTGCACAATAATATCCTCTCCATGTGGGGAAAAATGTGAAAAAATAACCCCAAACCCACCAACCCACAAGTCACTTTGTTACTTTCAAGGGATTTTGAAAATACCTGAACGATTGCCGTTATTAACGGTAGCTACATTTTACTGCCTGATCTACCACAGACAGCAATACAGCTCAGAAGGGAGTACAGCGTGCTGCACATCAAAATTAAATAAATCATAATTACAGACTGCTCTGTCACAAGGGGAAACAAAAATTACTTTCTCTGCCTGTCTGCCCACCTCCCTGCCTGAAAACATCTTTTTTATTATTATTATTCCTGAAAATAAATAAAAAAACTCAAAACCCAAAGCATTTACTGTAATAATTTACTGCGGAGGTCAAGAACATGCTCCGGGGTGGCAATGGCAAAGAGAAACTACAATAGCAATACAAACAGATACTTTCCTCCTAAGCTGCTTTCATGTGCCATTCCTTGGAAGACTGGCTTTCTTCCCTTTATAGCTTTAGGCCTGCAAAGACTTTACACTTCTTTTTCTTCATTCTTTTTCTTTTTTTTTCTCCCAGATATCCTTAGCACAGGACCCTTCCCTGACCTCTCAGTAATAACAAACAGGAGATGAAAAATCCATGTGCTGTCTTATCAAAGCCATCTGCAGAATTTAAGCTTTCATTTAAAAATAGAAATTAAGCTTCTAGCCTTTAAAGGTTGTAGAGATAACCTTCTCTACTTGAATTGATCTACAGCCATCCTCTATTTCTACCCTCCTTTGTTGAGTTTTCTTGAGGACCGTAACTGCTCCCAACAGACAAACTGACTGATTTGGGGAAAAGTGTTTGACAGATAACATTGGCTTGTCTTTCTCAAGTGAAACAGCATCAGTTTCTCACTGTTGATGTATAAAGCTGCTAAGCAGAAGCAAAATAAGGCTTTTGCTGGAATCTTTACAGGACTAAAACACGGACATCTATAACACACATGTATGTAAGCTCAACATCCATGAGTCTCATTATAGTTCACCAAGAGAAAAGATAACTTTTGGGTGTAATTCATCTCACCAGCCTCCCAATTCTGAAGGCAGAAGCAGGTGCTTCTAGATGTGACTCCTCAGACACATTTCAGTCATTGACCTTACGGTAAACTGCTCTCAAGATGCCTGAGGCTGAAGGGAAAAAAAGGGGCCTTGGTACTCTCAGTTCCTACTAGAGACATGGAAGGGAAACAATTAGGGAAGATATGGCAAAAATGACTGCCCTAGATGACACATCCACCCTACTGCAGCAATGATGTTTTTCCTAGTTCTCTGTTAATCATGCCAGGGAAAAATCTCTCCTCCCTTCAAACAGACATTGCTGTCATCTTGTCTACAATAAAAAAGGCCTCCGTGGCCAAATCATTAGAACCATGTCTGGTCTCTTATCTCCAAATGATCTCCAAATCTTCCCAAGGGACAGATGAGAAGTAAAAATTGTACTAAACATAAAAAAAAAACAAAGGGAGAGACATCATATCCACAGGTGTGTGGATGTGGATGTATGTGTGTGTGATTTCATTAGAAAGAAAGCAGCAATTCATCCATTCTGACCTTGGTAGACAAGAAGTTTGGGAAAGGATTCATAGAAGAATTTGGGTAAGAAGGGACCTTAAAGAACACCTAATTCCAAACCTTCTGACATAGATAGGAACACTTTCATCTAGACCAGGGATGGGGCAGACACAACCTCTCTGGACAACCTGTTCCAGTGCCTCACCACCCTCACAGGGAAGAAATTCTTCCTTGTATCTAATCTAACTCTAACATCCTTTTTGAAATCTGTTTGAAGCCATTACCCTTGTTCTATCAATCCATGCCCTTAGTTTTGGTTTGTTGGCCTTCTTGCAAGGGTGCTCTAAGGTATCCTTGGAGCCTTCTCCAGGCTGAACAACCACAACAAGAAGAGAGGTGCTCCAGCCCTCTGATCATCTCTCTGTGCCTCCTTTGGACTTGCTCCAACAGGTCCATGTCCATCTTATGTTGAGGGCCCCAGAGCTGGACACAGCCCTGCACGTGGTGTCTCAGCGAGCAGAGGGGCAGAATCCCCTCTCTGAATCTGCTGCCCACATTTCTGATGCAGCCCAGGGTATTGTTTGCTTTCTGGGCTGCAAGCACACATTGCTGGGTCACGTTTAGCTTTTCATTAAACAACACTCCCAAGTCCTTCTCAATCCAGTCTTCCCCCAGCCTGTATTTGTGCTTGAGATTGCCTTGACCCATATATAGGACCTTGCACTTGGTCTTGTTGCACTTCAAGATGTTCACATGGGCCTACCTCCCAAGACTATCAAGGTCCCTCTGGATGCCATGCCTTCTCTCCATTGTGTCAACAGCATCACACAGCCTGGTGCCATCAGCAAACTTGCTGAGTGTGCACTCTATCCCACTGCCCGTGTTACTGACAAAGATTGGTTGCTGCCAAAATCAATGAGCAGCAACAGCCCAAGAACTGCTCCCAGAAGTATCTAGTGAGAAAAAACCTTTTCACTGATATCCTCGCCCTAGTAATGACATTTTGACACACCTCATCAAACAGGTTTTTAACCCAGATAGTATGTGCTGTTATGTCTACACAAGTTGAAATAAAAGATCTGGTGGCACCAAATCTAAAGCCTTACAGAAATGTAAGTACACTGTAACAGCAGACGTTATGTTATCAAAACATGTCTTTCAATTCTGGATTGTCAGAAACTATCTTTATAGATGTAGTAGTTTTATAATGGAGTGATATTAAGGGACCTTTTGCTTAACAGAAAGGTGAAGTATGGAAGAAGATGTAGAAAAAGGAGTAAAAACTTCCACTCCCACCACCCTCAAATAGTGCAAAAAAAAAAGCAGATGGGAATAAAGAGGAAAATGCAATCAAAATCAGAGTAGAATCAAATATTTTATTCACAGTAAGAGTGAAAAAAGATCCATCACATTAATCTGTAAGTTGGCCCATTGTTTCCTTGAATGAAACTGTCTAAGCTACAGGTGCCACCACGAAGCTGAAAGATTCTCTGACTCATATATTGGTTTCATTGTTCAGAAAGATGAATAATGCTTTTCCAGGTCTTAAATTCCATGACTTTGTCAGGCAGAATTGCCGAATCTTAAGGGTTGGAAGGGACCTTGAAAGATCATCTAGTCCAACCCCCTGCCAGAGCAGGACCACCTAAAGTAGGTCACACAGGAACTCGCCCAGGTAGGTTTTGAATGTCTCCAGAGAAGGAAACTACACAAACCATCTGGGTAGCCTGTTCCAGTGCCCCATCACCCTCACAGTGAAGATGTTTTCTTTATGTTTCTTTGTAACCTCTTTATATGCATACGTTGGCAACAGTGTGATGCAATTAAAGTGGGTCTGAACAGCAAAGTAATGGCTTGTGAGTAGCCCGCATGCACCAGGAAGATGTGCTCCAGGCTCCCACAGCTGCATGCCCACACAGATGAAGTGCACCAGGTGTGTATCTCCCACTTCAGTTTTCCAGAAAAGAAGCATATTTGGGCCCTTTGAGACCACTCCCCAACCTGAACCAAAGCCCAGCACTAGGAACAATCGGATTTCCTTTCAAAAATCCTTCTTGATCCAAACATTCATGCACATACGTACAGCCCAAGGAGTTGAAGAAGGCTGAAGGATGCAAAAGGTGAGCAGAGATCATAAAATGATCAGAATATTTTAAGAAGAAAAATATTTCTTTGCTAGCATGACGTCTGGGGCTGAGTCCATACAGATTAAATTTAAAGCTATTAGTAACAGACATAAACAGGACAATACAATTAATAGTAACAAAAATGCCTACAGAACACAACTAGCACTGGGTTCCACCACATCTGCCATTGCAGAAGCAGGGAGATACTGCCCCAAAGGGTATTAACAACTTGGTGATCTAATCTCAGAATATTAAAATATAGGTTCCTCTGCCTGAATTTATGTGAATGACAGTTATTTGTGTACCATGCATATCTCCCAGGCCGTGTTCAAGCACTCACTCCCATAGTTCACCAGCTCCTGTAACCATCGTGTTGGAGAAGAACATGGCCTCACTACAAAGCCTTCGATGTAGATGAGACCAAAACATAAGATGCTTACTTGGACTAAAACTCCCACTAAATACCACAGTATTTCCAAATACTTTTTGATTCCCAAGTTTTAAGCTTTTTTTTTTTTTTTCTCTATTTGTTTTTTTTTTTTCCTAGTGCTCTTTGTCTGAAATTCTCTGAGTTTTGGCCAATCTATTTGACTATTTCTATTTTTACTACAAACAAAAAAGGCATGATCCATAGATGGGAGCACACCCCCTCTTGTTTTGTTTTGTTTTGGCTTTCAAAGCAACCATTTTCTCCATTAGATCATATCTGTTTGCTTTAGACTTCAGAAATAAATAGCAGATGACATTATGCTGCAGTTACTCTATATGTTTGCTTTATTCAGTTTTGTATTTGTTGTAATGAAAATTTCTATGGGTGAATATTTCCTGAAATATTAAAACAAACACATCCTTTCCCCATGGCCTATTTATTATCTACCTTAGAAATGATGCACCTCTTGTTTCCAGAGGTAATCTCACACCATTCCTAAACACTATAGTGAACTGTACATATCAGCCTTGCAGTATTTAGAGGTCTGTCCTTATTTTGTCTCATTTTAATAAAAAATCTTAGTGAATTTGACAGTGTTTCTTTCCTCCAGTCCTCCTTAAGTGATAGGAAAGAAATTGTCCTGGAATAATACAAGCTGGAACACTGTATTTCAACAATTCTCAAAGGATCCCACTGGAAAACAAAAGGAAACAACAAAATCCTTAAAAAAAGAAAGTTCAGGCTTGCCACGTTGCTAGTGCTGGTTGTTGCTTTGCAGTACAGCACATACAGAACCTTTCTCTGATTAAATGTGAAAATAAAATAAAATTTAAAAATCATAAAAAGCAAAACTGCCATCACAGAACAGCAGCTTTCAGAACCCTCCCAATCAAATGCCATCAGTGATGGCTCTGGTCATGCTCTGGACATGGTTTTCTGCCACAGCAGGTCTGGAGGTTTCAACTCAAAGCAATCAAAAGTATAGGAAGATCTGAGGTGCATGTGATGGGCAAGGCTTCAGGCTATTTCACAGCAGCCAAACACCTAGCTACTTCTGGGCAGATAACTGTCATATGTGGTGGGGTGGTGGCAGCGTCTTCTTTGCCCACCTCTCTACCCAGCATCCCACTCTTCATATCAGCCCCCAGGTCCCAAGCTTGTGCTTGGAGGGGGAAGAGAGAAAAAGATATCCTCTTTTTCTGTCCTCATAAAGGAAGACTGTAAAAGGAGAAGCCCAAGATAGATGCTTCTCTTCATTCCTGCTTTTGCTCCTCCAGCAGATGTCTTTACCATTAAGGGTTAAATTAGTGAGTGCTACAGTGAGAGCATCCGCAGTCCAAGACCACAAACTTAATCCCTCAAGGAAAAGAGGCATGGGGCAGCCATGCATATTTAAGAATAAAAAGCGAAAACACCACCAAGCAAAACATTTTCCTACATGCACACTGTTCCGTGTGGGCAGGGAATGAACCACACAAGACAAACTCTGGCCAGCTCACTTAATGCCCACAACTACAGCGATGAAAGCAGGGAGGCAGCTGATCCAGGCGATCCAGTGATACATTACAGCATCAACACTAAGGTGTAATGCAAAGAGAAGGGGACTGCAGCTAAGACATATATTTAGATTGGAGGAATAACAGTCTTACTATAGAAAACCTAAGGACGTATGATGATGAGGAATGTGCTATGGAGGTGTACCTTGGGCATGTTTGCATTGTAATTGTGACTAATTTCATCTTACAGTCAATACACAGGTTGAGAGTTGTGTGGTGGAGGGAAAAGCAGAAGGGAGGGAAGAGTTCCACTCCTTTTTATTACAGTGCCTAACAACTTTTGGTGTTAGAGAAATACAAATAACCATATCATCACAAGGCAGAGATTAGATCTAAAACATTCCTGGGAATGGGAAAACCAGATTCTTAGAAAGCTCTTGTTTGAAGCATTTGGATTAAGGTTATTATTTGACATGCTGCTCAAAGAAGTAGCATTTCATGGAGGAAAGAGTCATGGGAGTATTCCTCTCTGAGACAGCAAAGACAATACTTTGCCCTTCATTAAATGAAATTCATTACTATCTCAGCTGGACTGAGAGTTATTTCACTCTTCAATATGCATGTTAAGAAGGCAAATAGTTCATCCTTAAAAGTCTGCTTGTTTCTCCATGTAATGGATGTTAAATTTCACAGAAAAATTATTTTGGTGGTGCAGTTACAACTTTTGTGTGCTAACTTTGGTTCTCCATTTTTAAACAAAAACCCTAAAATTGTCAATACTAATTTTCTGCTAAGTGATCTGTGATCCACTTCATATCATCTGCCACAAGGCAAAGCAGCCTTAGGGTCAGTTTGTAGTACTTCAGCAGGTTCAGTATCAAAGCAGTATCAATGCATCTTAGAGCAGGATAACTGGCAAGCTGTTAAGCACTTTAACTATTTTTCCAGGATGATGAGTCATAGCAAATATGCTCGTAACAAAAGCTCTGATTAACACTTTCCTCAGAAATCTTGGCAGTGACATTAATAAGTTTTTTAAAACCTTGAGCACCGTGGATCCCCTCTCCTACCTCACTGGCAAGGCAATGCCATCCCAGAGTTGGATGATACTCAAACCAGGTTTTTAGCAGCAGATAATCCCAATTAACGGTATGGTCAAGCCTGTCACTCGTATGTGGAAGCAAAGGAGGACTACAAGGCAGAATGGAGCCTCAACAACTGAATGCTCACCAAAAAAAAAAAAAAAAAAAAGTACATTACTTCTGTGCTGCTCTATCTGGGATCAATATCACTGTTGTTGCCATCTGCTGCTCTCTCTTCTTCTTTCTGCCTTTCATGCAATGACACAGGGTCAGTTTTGAAAGATCAGGATGAGATGCCCATACACACTTTTCAGGGAATCTGGATCAACAGAATTGCTGAAAATCTTCCAGTGTATCATTTGCAGGGTAAGAAATGGAGCTCAAAGCCCCCACCATGCTGCAATTAACTCTCCCCAAGAGACTCATCATCCCATAAGCCTGAAGGTGAATTGCTGGATGCAGTCCCCGGGTGCCGAGTTCTGCATATGAACCTACTCCAAATCAGCTCAGGGGTGCTCTCCATCATACGGGCTGGGCAAAGGAGAAAAACTCTATATCATATGGATTGTTTGTTCTTACATTTTCTATTTACTCATCAGACCAAGAAAGATGAACAAAAATAAATGATGGCCACAAATAAATACTGTATATAGGTACCAATACACCAAAGAATGCCATCAAGATTTGAATCTTGCTCAAGGTCTCTCTATTTGTAGAGGTACCCAACAGGTCATCACTTCTCCAGCAGTAAGAAATAACTGTTAATATTGTATCTCTACTGGGCTCTCATTTCTTAGACTTGCTCTAAACTGAAAACACCATGTATATACAGCATGCAGCCAACTGAAATATCGTATAGCAACTATGTGTGAAACCTAGATAGGATGCCAACACCTGTCTTGCAACCAATTTATGGAGTCCTCAAAGTACCCAGTAGTGCTGGGAGACCTTTCAAACAGGGAGAAGTGAAAACAGATTGAAGTATAAACTACATTATTTGTATTGTGTACATCCAACGATATAAAGTAGCATGATTGACAGAATCATTACAAAATCAGCTCAAAAATACAGTTGATGCTCTTCATGTTTTTTTTTTTCCAAGTGAACGGCAACAGACTATTCAGCTGGTTTCTCCCTCCTCCACTTTTCTTCCTTGTTTTTTTTTTCTAAATCCCCCGAGGCAGAGCCAAGAATCTCAATGTGCCACAATAACCACGTTTACTTATTTCAAACTCCTGTCTGTAGTATCATATCATATCAGCTCAACCTGGCATCAACATGGTGCTCTTTGCCGATGAGCCCAGTAAGGAATCCAATCTGTTCATCATTATGTGATGCTCAGGAGACATGGGAGAGTAAAAAACAAAAACAGAAAGGAGAGAAAGGGGAGTTAACCAGGGCAGCAGTGGACAGAATGAGAAACAGGAAGAACTGAATAATGACTGACAAAAGCGTGAAGGAGGAACGGGATGCCAGGACAGAAAGAATGAAAAAGAAAAAAGGTGAAGCAATGGTTAGGAAGGGGAAAGCAACAAGACAGCCTGAGTCAGAAGAAAACCCAGAAGAAAACAAATCCTTCTGGAACAGAGTCCCATTACTCTATAAAGCGTAGGTTTTCTGAATACCTCCCAGAGCTTAATCCACCATGGAACTGAAAATAAATCCAACAAAACAAACTTTCAAGGCAGGTGAAAAGTGCTCCCACACCAACCCACTCCCAATAGGCCCTGATTTCCTCTAATTGCAAGTGAATCATCAGGTTCCCCCTGGCCAAAATGTTAAGTGAAAAAACAGAACAAAGTGAGAGAGGGAACACCTGGGTAATGAATAGATATGCCTTTCCAGAAAGACTGGTACGTAGGTGCATTACACAGAGGCCACAGCAGAGTTTAGGTGTGGGCGTGAGCTTACACAGTCAATTAGGCATAATTTAATTACATTTAAATAATTAATAATGAAGCACACTTTAATTGCTTTTAATTTCTTTGTTGTGCAATGCTGTGCACCTTGCAAAGCTCAACTCACACACAGCAATATCAGATTTCAGCATGCCCAGGCTATCTGCAGCCTCCTCTACCCTTGCCTTTGGACATGGGGTGCAATTAGTCCAACACATGTTATTACTTCCTTTGCAGCCCTCATAGGACACAGAAACAGGCACTGCTCCTGAACTAAAAACACCATCCAGTCCACATTTTAATCCACCACATTACCTAAAGGCATAGTCAACAAGATTCTGACCATCTAAACTGAGCTTAAGCTAGCAATCAGGCAAATGCATACATGTGATCCCAAAAGCCTGCTCTCTGATACCACCTAAATCTACAGCTGCTTCTCAATTACCCGACAAGGCTCCTGCTCAGCACATGGATTCAGGGATCATTCATTCTTCAGGCACAAATCACTTTTTTTTTTTTTTTTCTTCCCCCCTCATTGTTTTATTCAGATACAATAAGGAAATCCAGATGCTCCACTTCATTTGCCTGTTAGAACTCCACTCTTGCCACTAAGGCTTTATTTAGCTATCAAAAGTATGTAAGTATGGCTCTTGTCCCTACGCTTTAAAGTCTTGCAAAGATTTCAAGAGCAGTTGCTTGCTAGGTTTGCCATATACGGTTTGCATGATGGTGTGATTAATACGGGTTTCCTTGGAACCAACTCAGGTTGGTTTCCACATCTCACAATCAATTAATCACAAAGCAGAAGAAGCCCTTTCGAGCCAGAGTCTGATACGTACAGGAGATCTTCAGCAGAGTGTAAAAAATGGGGACTGAGCGATGCCTGAGGCATCTGCATTACACGGGAGTGACTATTTTACTCCTTTCAGACACCATCATATTTCTTATGCCAGTTGTTCCTGGACACAGTGAGGTTCCAGATCAACTATTTGATGTCAAAACCCCAAAAAAACCAAAATGGGCTTTCTGCAATAATGTGGATGCATGAGGAAGCTAGAAATCAAGGGAAGAGATGTGGCAGTTAATTTGGGAAGAAGTACAGATAAGCATCTGCTGTTGAATTCACAATATTCACAAAGCGCAGAAAACTCCACCAAATCATGGCAATTCACCTATACATTACAGGTAAGCATGTATCTCCCACCTACTTCCACACAGATCCCAGAAATTTGTGTTTCATTGAAGCACAGTTTTGTTTGGGCTAAAACAGGAGTTGGCATGACAGCCAGCCTTAATTTGAGAATAGAAAGAAAAATCCAACATTTTCAATGATAATGGATTGCAACTGTGTCTCGCTTCCCATGCGAATTTTGCCTGCCCCAGCTTTCAGACACCCCTTTGTGCTAAGTCTCTCTCCACTGGATTGAAGAGCCCTTTAGTGCTTAATGTTTTCTATCCCTGAAGGTCTTTACTGCTTACAGCAGAGCACTAGCCATTTCAGAAAATTTTCCTTTCAAAGCTTGCTATTTCAGATTAACTGCATATCAAAATTAAAAAAATAAAAAAAAAAGGTGTCTAGACTAGTGTATTCCTTCTGATAATATGCTTACTAAGCAGGATTACTGGCTAAAACTCAACTTAGCTGGTCAGCTGTGTAATAGTGTCTTGCTTATTTAATATTATCTCCACAGGCTTTACAAATTGCCTATATAAAGAAGCCTGTTCATCACTGAAATCATTCTCTTCACTGCAAACTGGTGCCTGAACCAGTCTGAGGAGCACTCCATAATGAGTGCTCCAGACTGCCTGGATTTGGGGACATCTGAACCTTGCTTTTCTAGGATACTCCTTGAATAAATGTTAAATATCACAGAGGTTGCTACATTCGAATGTAACAACTGTCGAAAACCAAGCCAGATTTTCAACCTTAATGGATGGCACTCCTACACAAGAAAGGATTTTGCTGTTTGCTAGCTGCATTACCTGCTATATGGAAAATAACTGGTTGCACTACGCAGGTGCATGCACAAAACCACATTTGTTAGCACTGAGGTCAGTACCACCACCTGCTGTTACAGTTGCCCAAAAATGTCTTATACAAACAGTGCTTTTGATGACTTGCTACTCGTCCAAACTGTAACCTGTAATAGGCCAAGATTTTCCAGGCCAGACTACCTGCATCCTGGTGGATATCTTACTGAATATAGCATAACTACTTCATTATGACTGTTTATAAATCAGAGCTGTCTGAAAATTTCTGCTGTTAATGTCTTTTAAAAGACGGACTTCAAATTGGCATGGGAGCAGTCTTTGTGTCAGGGACATATTTGACTTTTTCTCTGTTAAAATGCTGTTTGTTTTCTCTCTCAAATTATAAGCCTTCAAAAAATCGGCAAATGCTTGCTGGTTGTTTCCTAAAAGCTCAGAGCTGATATATCCAATATCCCTGCAAATCAAGTGTGATCCACTCCGTATCAATTGGGACATCTCATGCTACTGCCCTTATTGGATGTACCAGGCTTTTACATCTGTTTTTCACACAGCTGAGTGCAAGCCCTATGCATGCTGGTGCTCCTGGAAGTCTCCCAAGACAGCAAGAAAAAGAAATGTTTCCAAAATCATAAAAAAATTAGAAAGAATTGAAACCTGCAAGTGAGGATGAGGGAGGGGGAAAAAAAGAAAACAGGAAAAAGAGATTATGGTAAGGATGCTCAGGAGGAGCATGCCACTTGCTGCACAAGCTGAAGGAGAGGCAGGAAGAAGGAAAAGAGGTTAGAAGAACAAAAGCCTAGTTGAAGACTCCAAAGGCAAGTGCATGCCAATCTTTTTTCTACCATGGACACATGTTCTGAACCACAGGCTTCACAGGCAGGTTCTACCGGTACACACTGCACCTCTTCTCCCTCCCCAGTACCTTCAGATGTTGTGGCCTTCAAACAGACCCTGCTGAAAATAACTTTTCTCTGCACGTATCCAGTGCTTTCTAGCAGCCCACGTTCAGACAAGGCAGATACAAAGTCTAATAAAGGAAGATACCTTTCAGGATGTTAATTGGTCTCTATTCAAATGCTTCTCTACACATTTCAATTTTAATATGGAAGACAAAAAAGTTGAACAGTCATTCAAAGCCCAAGCACCACTCAAGGAGGGAACTGAATAAGGTAATCAGCCCATAGCAAAAATGACTGTGCAATCCTTCAAATGCAAACACATGGACATCAAAGGGCACAAGACAGGCAAGGAGCTATGAGTAGCCTTCACCCTACCACTGCTTAACTCTGAGTGTTTGCCTTCATCGCCTTATTAATCTTCTTTTAATGTAATTGTTTGCAAAGGATAAGCAAAGACACAATTTGGTCTCATACTGATGGGCAATTTGACTCCTTTATGACCGTGACAACTTTCTATTAATTTTATTTAAACAAAATAATGAATGCATGTCACTGTTTTGAAATTTACCTGCTCAAACCAAGACACAAGTGTTTGCTTTTACTGTGAGACATTGTTTTGTAACAGGAAGACAGAATTATCTGATAGGAAACACAGCTAATGTAGCACTAGCAAGTTATTAAATGGAGTCCAACTGGGCACATGATGAGCAATCCCGAAAACACAATTCAAGGGGGTAAAACACCACCATGCAACTGAACATAATAACCTGCTTGCAAGCCTTAGAGACTGCGTGGGATAGAAATAATTTTAAATCAATTGAGTTACTGTTTCTTGGCAATTTGATAGAAAGGAGAAACAGTGTAATTGGCAATCAAGTACTCCTTTGGGAGCTTCCAAACAGCCAGCTGGATTTGTAAATGCATGTTAATCTGCCAGGGCCAAATCCTGTAGGCACTTAAAACAGTGGGGTAAATTGCATACTGGGTGTAAATTACTCTGAACAGCGATGTAAGTAGTAAAGGAGTACAGTTTGCATGTCAAAGGAATGCTGGTTTTGCCCCTAAAAGTGAATACAAACCTGCTTTCACTCCTCTGCCAAAACAGACAGTTCATTGAATCTAATCAAGCACAGATATACTCACCCTTTACTTGTTAAGCTGTAACCAAATATAGCTCAGGGATGAATATGCAGTCTGCATGATTAATTAGCTGGCTTCTTTATCTAACTTTCCTCAACCTTTAAATGCTTAATAATATCTATTTATTAAATCAATGAGCTTACATATAAAATCAAGTCCATTAGTTGATTTTAAGTCAGTATATATAGCTGGGATTTCACTGCAGGAGCAAACACTATGGGTAAACTTTAGCAGTCAGCTGAATAAGTGCATGAGAGGAGTGAGGGGGACACACAGATGCTGATCTCAACCAGAAAGGACACTCATTGCTATGGTCTTTTAAGGACTGTTTTAGGGTTTGCTTTGAAAAGAATACCATTCCAATCAAGCTAATAACCTGCTTGCATTCCTGGAAGTAATTTTATTCTGGTATTGATTGTCTTTATTTGAGAAACACAACATATACTTAATGTCCCATGCTGTGAAAAAATATGAACTGGAAGTGCCTTTTCTTGCTTATCAACCAGACTGTTTAGATGAACAATTTCAAAGAGAAGCTTTCTTCAAAGAGAAAGATACTTCTTTCCCATGACTCCATCTCAAAATCATCCAACCAATCATCTCAGGTACTCAACTTCAAGTGATGGCACTATGTCCTGCAGGGAACTTTCTCTCTTCCTTATAGTAAGAGATCAGATGACTACCTACAATGACTACCAAGGGTAGATCTTCCACAAAGCATCTCTGAAGAGCTTCATTATTGGGGACTGTTGACAGAAGCCCCACTTTTACATACAATAATGAAGGTTTCTTCTATCTGTCCTTATTCATTTATGCCCTCCAACTTTCCTGAAAAGGATGGTGTTGATTCATAGTCCCATTGCTGTCTCCTGAGAGGTGTTTGAAGTCACGCATAAAGTCCTCCAAGAATGTTCAGAGAGGCTGCAGGATGCCAAGCAGCCAAGCCAGGCCAGCACCATCTGAATGCCCCAGGCAGTCTGATATCCCACTTACCCCTGCACTGAACACAAGTGGTTTCAGGGAGGTTTGCAAGCCAATATGGGTCAAATATAAGCAATTTATAAACGACAACTACTCTGGGATTGGTACTTTATAAACAACACAAAAGTTGGGGAAGAATAAATTCTTCCCAGGTAAAAAATAAATACAACATATATCCTGCTACATGCATTCTCCCCTGGTAAAAACACACACTCCAAGAGGAAAAATTCTTTATGACTCCATAATATGCAGCTCTTTGTGATAAACAAAACTGAAATTTTTCTGGGGGAAAAAAAAGCCCCATCAAAACCAAATTTCCCAAAAAAATCCCAAACCTCCAAGGTTTCACATCCTCTCAGGAAGCAAAATCATGTTGTCTATGACAGTTCCAAAGGTTCAGAGTGAAATTAGCTGCCTCCAGGTGCAGCAATTCATCAACACGGAAACTGAAGATGGCTTTTGTTATTCCTGAGCAATTTGAGTAAGATCACTTCATTCTGCATATGGTCTAAGACTGTTATCTGAATGCCTCTCAAGAAAAGTGCTGTAATGTCCACAACAAGCGTTTTAGAACTCAACCAGACTAAACAGCAGAAAATACAAAGGGAAGTAAAATACAGCACTTCTTCCCCAGAGATGGCTCTGTTACAGTCTCCAGTAGTGTGAAGTACCACAGAACTATTTCTTTTCTCCTGGTTATGATTAAATGCTAATTCAGAAAAAATCTACCATTAAAAAAAGAGAAACCTTATGAGAAAAAATTCCAATGGTCTTAAAGCCAAGGCCAAATCTTACCACAACTCATAAAAGCTGCAAGCTTCCTTAATTTACACTTTCTTCTTCCTTCTTTCCTACATTTGCACCTTTTCCTAGGTTTCCTTGCTAGAAAACCTCCAGATTGTCCCACTTGAGCCTAAAGCTCGCTGGAATACCTCCAGACACTCTTGCTTCACATCATCTTTCCTGTACCTAAAAGGTCAGATGAGTAAAGCCCTCCTTGAAGTGCCAGGAGCCCTGCGTTCTTGCAGGGGGATCCAGAGGTGTGCACCCAGAAACATCCTAGTCAGTCCCCACTGTTCAGTGAACAGTAGCACAGTTCAACCAGGTACTTCATAGGGAGGTAACCAACAAGCAGACATTGAGATGTGTTCCCTGGCCTTTGTCAAGCAGGGCATAAACCAATAGGCATTGGAGGTTTGGATGAAAAGTTAGGAAATTCAGTTTTTCACTCATACAAAAGACAGATGGTTTAGCATGTCACAAGGAAGCAGACCTCTATCATGGGTCTATTGAACAGAAACACAAAACTCAGGAGTCTCCCGAGATAAGGAATAAGAGCTCCACAGTAGGAGAAGAAAGGAGTAGGATAAGACAATTCATGTTTGGCTATGAAATAATACATCCAATTTAAAAGAGGAAGAAAAAAAATATTCATTTGTCCCTATTAAGACCACAAATATAGTATTTCAGTCTTCTGTTTCACTAATACTGTGTGATTAAAAGGTATATAAAAAGATCAGGGATTATGGAAGTCATCTTATTTTAGCTGCATAAAGATCAAGAAGTCTATTGTAAGGTAATCATTTCAATTCCCGTTATAATTCCTGAAGAAAGAGGACCCCTACGTGTGCCTCCACGACACAACTTCTTCATTTACAACTTTAAAATGCTATGAATACTGTTGCTGCTAACCTAAAAGCTGACAGTGTGAAATGGTTGAAGAGTCATCTATCAGTATGGCACTTATTTGCTCTCCAGAGACTCTATGACATTTATTTCATTGGAAACATACTAAGAACTTTATAGTTTGAGAGTTTTAGAATGAAAAATTCAGTTTCTCAGTTAATTGCAAAAGTTCAGCTGAAAATATAACATTAACTACAGTATAAAGAAAAACAAAACCCTTAACTGAAATAGTTGACAATCTTGTCTCAAATTTGCTGGACTCTCAGTTTGTGAAAATGTTCAGTTTGGGCTTTTTGAATCAATTCAAGGAGTAAGTGCCATCAAAATACCAAAGATACCCTTGGGTGGAACCAATTCCTACCAAGATGGCGCATCTGTGGCTCCTGGCTATTACACGTTTGGAGCAAAATTTAAACGTAAACAACCAATATTCCTGTTAGTTGCTTGGCTTTCCACTTCGAGAAACTTCAGCAGAGACAAAAGAATAAGAAGAACTAACACAGCTCCCTCTCTTGTCTAATAGGATGCACCTGAGCCATCTCTGAACTCAGCCTTTCATTGTATGATGCCAAATGGACTGTGAAATTGTTTACCTTAATGGACACTGCTAGTTTCTCCTAGAAGCAGAATGAAATTTATTGGGTAATCTAAACCAAAACCACCGATTTTATTCATTTTTAGTGAAAGTGTTTCTATTGCTCCTCTGTTCACATGGGTGATAATTCACTAGGGAAGGTGAATCTTGGCGGTCACATCTGCACCTCTGTCATGCACAGGCAGTGTTCAGTGCAAACTGCTGTCCTTGGAATAAGAGTTGCTTACCCAACCCTTGGCACTGTCACCTACCAACATGGGCAACACTAAATCCTGCTAAATGAAACACAGGGCATAGCCTCTGGATTTTAAATTTTCAAGCAAGAATCATCATTTTTCCCTGGCTACAAGATTTTATATACTTCAGTCTTCAACCACAAAAAAGAAAACCCAAAAGAAAATAAACATTAAATACAAAATAAAACCTGAAAAATGACCATGCTTTCAACTAAACAGGATCAGATACAAAATACCTTCAGTTTACTGGCCTTCTTCAAGGACTGTATCAGCAGGTCCCTGTAGAAATATATGGAATAAGCTCCTCTTTTGACAGACTGCATTTGAACAGCAGAATTCACTCACTGGTTTAACCCAGAGCCTAGGAACCACAAGTAAGGTTATGGCAGTGACAAATGGGGTTACAAGCCATCCAGAATTCCATCTCATTTGATGTTTAGGTTATTATTTAAGTACCAAAAGGCCACGAGAGTAGACAATTAGGAAACCATTAGATGAAACTCTGAAGCACAAGATCCAATATCCCTTCCAAAATTGTTAACATCAATAATGCTAAGTCTTCATAGCCTTTCAAATCCCTTTTAAAATACAGGATACCTTCAAATCACTTCCTGCAACTTATCAAACTGGTATCAGATGGCAAAGTTATCAGCTCAGGGCTATAAATGAAAAAGTCTGTTACCACAAACAACACCATAAGCCCTTCATGTTTCTTCAAATTTCTCCTTGGAAAATGCTGTCAGAAGTAATCCTGCAACACAAGGCCAATATGCAGCATGTGGGGGGAAAACCTCTTCCATAAATCCAGGCACCTCCCTCAAACTTCTAAAGCAGAGAGCTGCACCATTTGGGTTGTTCTTTATTTCATTTTAACTTTTTGAGGGAACATAAGAGAAAAAGAAATTTGAAATTGCTAAAACTGTTATAAATACCAGATGGAGAAAATAAGGCAAGCTGTAAAAGATGTACGGTAGAGATAGAAAACAGGGAAAACTCCAGGATAAACGATGCTCTGATGCTCCATCCGCCCTGACTGTCCAACACCACAGAAACACAGGAAGCCAGAAACCTCACAGCATGAAAAATAATGAAAATGGAGAGTATTTGATTTTTGTTGATATGTAAATGCCACAAACAATACTCTTGAACTTGAACTAGTTCAAATCTAAGGAAAATTAGAAGGGAATAGTTAAAGCCCTCTACTATCTATTCTCTTATAATTCATACAAACAATTTACAGAACATATCCCAGCTATTCTACAAGCTTTGTTTTTAAATCCATCTTCCTTTCAAATTAAAAGGAAATAGCATACTTTGACTTCGAACGCATTTAAATTAGGGTCTTAACCCAAAATCTGCTATGGAAAAAAAAAGTGCAAGACTTTATCTTGAAATCTGCTGGAATAAAAGCTCTTCATTGCAGCTCAAAAAAATTCAGACATGATTCTCAGGGAAAGAGGAGGAGAGAGAAAAGATTCCTTTTCTTTGCTGTCACTGTAGGCATCAAAAATCATAAACCAAATATTTTTTTTTCAGCAAAAACACTGAAGCTCCTATAAAAAGGAGAAAAATGTCATCATCAATGATGAAAATGCTGAAATTATCCTTTTCTTTGCTATAATCTCAGAAATGTAAAACTGTTGCCATGTTTTGCCAAGACTAACAACAAAACAAAGAGCCCATAATGCACCTAAAATCATATCAAGAAGAAAACACAGTCAGGAAGAAGAGGTGAGGTCCATTTGAAGCAGATCGCAGCAGAGCCAGGAACAGAACAGGAAAGTTTATCAGACCTAAACAAGGAGCTGGTAGGAGATACAATTGACCCTTGACTTGATAATTCAGAGTTGACCAACAGATGTGCACCATCCATAAGTCTCACTTCACATGTGCAGAAGGTTAAGGAATTAATGAATGATATTCCTGTTACTTCCATCATTTTGCAGCATGTCAACTCCATCAGATGCACTGCTCATCCTGCCTCTACCCCAGCGCCCAGCTAGACTCCCCTCCATGGACATACTGCATTTTACCTTGTTGATGTATTTGGCTACTACAAAATAAATGAAGATTAACTAAGACAGAAGGCCACAGAGCCTAAAAACACAAACCAAAAGGCTCCAGGGCCTGGTATCCTAATGAAAGAAAGTGGCCAGCCAAGTGCTGTAAGGGGTAAGAGCAGGCTCCAGTTGGCCTTTCAACCCATCCAGAAGCACTCAGGAAACTGTCAAATGAATGTGCCAATGAAATCCAGGTAATTAAAGCAGGAACTGGTGTGGCTGCCAGATAAAGTCCATGGTGCTGGGTCAGGCAGCATGAGGCATCATGCCAGGCATCTGCAACAGACTGTCCTCTATAAAACAGGAGGTGGATGGGGCTCTCTTGGCAATGAAACAGGCTGCCCAGGGAGGTTGTGGAGTCTCCTTCCTTGAAGGTCTTCAAGACCCATCTGGACATGTTCCTGTGTGACCTGATCTAGGTAGATCTGCTTCTGCAGGAGGCTGAACTAGATGATGTCTAAAGGTCCGTTCCAACCCCTACCATTCTACGATTCTCTTTAACTGCAAGACAGCTACAGTCATGGCTTTGGTACTCATGGTGGTACCATGGCCACTTTCAGTATGGTTTTCCATAGTCTTTGTAGTCTGATTTATGGGATCTGGCCTGGATAGATGGACAATGTGGCATAACTGGCTGAACTGCCTGGCTTAAATAATAAGGATCGTTAGTTCAAAGCATACCTGGCTCATCACAGACATGGGTTCATCATACCAGGGATCTTAAAAGGTTAGGATTGGGACTGCTTCTATTCAACCACAATCTAGATGGCAGGAAAGAAAACACGCTCTGCAAGTTCATAAATGACAACAATTCAGAACTGATATTGCAGAGAGCAGAGCTACTCTTCAGAGGCACTGCAATAAGACAGAAGAACAGTTGGCATGAAAATGGTTGACAAGAACCATCCAAAACTTCCACAAAGACCAATGTCAAATTCTGCACTGAGATTCATTGGTATGGGTTGGGTTCTGGTGGGAGTAGCTCAGGAGAAAACGTTCTGATGGTCCTCATGGTTCAACTAAGCATGAGCCTGCCATATGTCCATGCAGTGATGATGGCTAACCACACACTGGGCTGTACTCTCACAAGGGTAGACTGCAGGTCAAGGGAAGTAAGGCCACACAAGGAATAGCTGGCCCAACTTTAGACTCCCCAGTGCCAAGAGCTATTGACAAACTGGTATTTATTCAGTCAGACTGTCAGGAGGCCAAAGCATACAATGGATGAGAAGAAGCTAAGGGAATTGTGTTTGTTTAGATTAGAAAGAAGAAGTTAATGGTGAGAGAGGGCAATCTCATGGATGTCTTCCCAATCTAAAGATCTGTTGAGAAGGCAGAGCAGAGAGGTGTCACGAGTTGCAGCAAAAGAAAACCTTATTACACATGAGTGAAACCTCACAACCTTAAGTGTGGTTAAGCACTTGAACAGACTGCCCAGAGGCATTTTCTCAAACAATTTGGACAAGACCTGGAGCAACTGGACTCAGCACTGAGGTTACGTAGGGCTGGAGCAAGAGGATGAGCTAGAGGACCTCTCAATCTAAAAGTTTCTGATGTGCTTTGAAAAAACAACCCTTAAAATTTCTGTATATTTCCTGTCTTCATTTCTTTGGGCCTCTGCTCCCCATCTGCAATGTGTTAATAACATTAACATCAAGGATGGAGTCCAAGTCCAGATTCAGATTTCTAAATGTGGGTGTCTCCATGTGAGCCAAACACCTATACGCTCCTCTCATGCCTAGTGTCTGAAAAATCAGTTTCCTCCGCACTGGTATTTAGTGTTATTTAAGTTTCCCCAGTGTACTTATCTGAGACATCCTCAAGGGACTAACAGATGTGACAGAGATGGACCAATAGTCTTCTGCAGTTCTAACAGGAGACAAGGTATGCAATGCTGAGGCATATGAGAAGACCCTGCTTGCCCTTCAGCTGACCAAATGCAGGCTCATACTCAGAAACCCCTGACAACAAGCACAGATGTCTGCACTTGCAAGTCACAATCTGTGGTTGAATCCTAACCATAACTTCCACAGTCAATTACAGTTGTGATGAGAAGAAAGTAAGACACACTGAGGAGTGAAGAGCATCAAAGGAATCCCAGTCAAACATCATGGAATTCATCATGTTGGAGAAGATCCTCGAGAATGTTACAAAAAATAGTGAATTCAGCAGCAACAAATGAATTACAAGATGAAGGCAAAGTAGTTAACAGTCCTCAAGAAACTACTATGAATAATCAAGATCATGTAAAAATGCTACTACTGATTGTATAATTACAGAGTGGTGGTAAATGCAAACAGAGTGGACACGCTATATCTGAATTTCACTAGTGTTTCACTAACTTTTTTTGACTTTGCAACTTTAATTGTACTCTTCTAATACACTTACAGTGTGTAATATTCCAGGCACAGTCACGAGTATATGAATACTGAAAGGTGAAGTTTTCAAAGACACTCAGTGTTGGATTAACATTTCTCTCCCTGAAGACCAGGGTAATTTCTTCATGCTTATGACATCTTCCTCCCCCTCCTCCCTCCTCTGGCTTGAGATTTATAATGTAATTTTATACAGCCTTACTTTTTCTTCTAGAAATCATTCCTGTAGCTTTATGAATTACATCCATAACATCATGTTCTGAATAACCTATTTTAAGGAGTTTCTTTTGTCCTAACAGTTGACATAGAAAATCAGCCGAATCTGGCAACCCTCCAATAGAATCCCCATTCAGTACCCCATTAAGGAAAAAAGTGAACACTTTTGCATATGCACTACCCTACAATATAAACTAGCACATCGCTGTTGAAATACTGTCATTATTTTACAGCACTGATTTAATTTTCTACTGAATGTCCTGAAATGAAGGGTTTCTCCAGGGTACAAAATACAACGACTCAACTTAAAAATTGTAATTTGTCAGCACTTAAGTGTTTTTTTTTAAAAAATAAATTATTTCCTATCATATTAAATAACACCAACTGACAACAGCTCTACGTGCTGAAAGAATCCAGATGCATTTCCTGACTGCAAAGAGTAAGACAGATATAATGTGGCCAGAGAGTGGTATTGTGCTCATTAGATCATTAAGCAGCAGTGCTTATAAACAGAATATTTAACTAGACTCTACAAAGATATTCAAATGTAGCTGCCAGAATAGACTTTGAAATTTTCCACCTAATACAAAAATGGAAGAGATGAGAAATTATCTCCCTTTAAAGGAAAAAGTTCAAGGTGAATGGTACCTGATTAACTCACTTTGTTATTAATTATATCCAATAAAAATCCTAAAGACGGCATGCCATCCTTTATTAACATTTCTGCAGAAGTAAGAACCATGCGCATCATTCAGCCATGGTTTCTGATTTAGTTGTGCAATTCTTACCTCTTACCATATGGTATAAAGATTCATTTATTTGTAATACGAATATGTGAATAAATGGTCTGGAGAGTATTTGCCTGTGAGCTAATTCCAGTTTCAGTACTCACTTCAGTCACCTACCATACGTCTTCAGTAGAGAAGATGGATTTGTGTTAGCATGGAAACTGGACAGCATTAGTCCATTCTGGAACTTAACAATGCAATGCTCTGAATAGTCCAGAGGACTTGGTATCTCTGCTGCTCTGCTAAACTTTTGAGACATAAACACAGAACCACAGTCTTCAGAGCTAAATTAACCAATACATAAATGAATGTTACAAATATTCCACATTAATCTACACTTCCATGTAAACTGAAAATTAAATTGGTGCAAAATAGGAGCTTTTTAAACTCAAAAGACTCACTCCCCAAGATACATTCCCCACAGAAGGAACTTTCTGTGGTACAATCTTCTTCTAATGTTGGGACAAAGAAAGATCTCTGCAGGTATTTGTGTGGAGGAAGTAATACAGAACAACTCACTTCACAATTTAGAAAGAATTACTGCTTACTTAATATAAAAGCCTTGCCAAACGTGCGACTGAACAGAAAGCTGTAACTGGTATTAATTGATGTCATCTGTACACAAGGAAGAATCCATTTGTGACCCAAGTGTCATAAAAATCAGCATAATTACATACTTTATCATTTGGGTGATTTTTTCATTAAATTACAAGTTCAAAGTGTGACTACAGTTTCATCATTTGATTACCTTTATCTCATGGTGAGCATTTCCTTCCAGCTAAATCTGGAGAGCAATGCTGAAAGTTAAATATGTATGTGCAAACTGAGACACATATAATGGACATTAAAAGCTAAAATATGCCATTTTTCAAGTTGGGGAAGGTATCAAAAAGCTACCAAATTATACCACAGTGCTGGAATACAAAAAAAATAGGTGGCTACAATAGAGCCAAGGCAACCATTAGGAGAAACACCAAAAAACTCCATCCCATCCTTCCTCAAGAAATGAGACAGCGGTATTGTCTAAAGAAGTGGAACCTCCAAAAAATGTAAGATTTGATTCAAAACATAAACATGCCCAGGGCTAAACAGCGATAAAAAATGTTCCCAGTAAATTTATCCGTGAGACAAATCCATCATCCCCATGCAGTATGAAAAAGATTACATTTGGGAGACAGAGAACTGCATTCCCTCATGGAGTAAGTAATTTGGAAGGCACCATGGTATTTATTTAGGGAATGACCAATTAGATATGAAGACAAAGAAGCAAAAAAAATGGGTCTCCTAATGTGCTAAAAATATTATTATTTTTTCTAAAAGGCATGAACAGCAGCTAGAAACATGGTCTCAGGGAAAGCCCAGGGACACATCAGGATTCAGCTTCAGCTCTAGGAACTACTAGTGCGTGAAAGGGCTTATTTGTCACCATGCCAGACATTTGGACATCACTGGAGTAAGCATGAGGCTGAGGAAGGGGGGGTGGAGTGGCAAAAAGGAAATCCCCCTTCATTAGTCCTGCTGCGGCAAAGACGGGGAGGGATTTGGACATGGAGAAGGTGAAGTCTTTGAGCATCTAAAACTATTTATGAGAAAAAGAAGAATGAACTTCTATCCCCTGCCCAAATACAGTCAATACATCACAAATCCCACACATTCTAGGGCGAACGTCCACATGTTTCAAACATCTAAAATGAGTGCCCAAGGTCATAACACGATGGGTCAGGAAGAGCATAAAATGACCTGCGATGTCAAGGTAATTCCAATCACTGATTCTTATGACTTCATCAAGTACTCAAAAAAAGTCAGGCACTGAATTATTTCTGTTAAAAACACAGGGCATTCAGCAGGCTTCTGTACACCCACTCATGCACTTATCCAATATATTAGTCATGTACTGCTACCAAAACAAGAATAAAAATATATTTTAACAAATCTTGCACGAAGTCAAAACATAATTCCTTTACAGACATGTTAGTCCACAAATCTGCTTTTTCATTCAGCTTAAGCTGCCAAAATCTTTTACGGACATCTATTACACAGATCTGCCAATCCCATAACTCACTTCTTGACATTAAGTAATAAATACATAATGCAGACACACATTTGTCCTTTTCAAAATTCAGCTGAAATCCATTTCTTTAGACAAAGGAATGACCTATCCAAGCCACAGAAAACCTCTCTCCACTGAGGTATGCACTCTAACCTTCAAGTCTTGGCTCCTACTTGAAAAAGGAGCTACGCACACCCCAGTATTTGACATTAAAATAGGAATTTATGACTGCTTTGTGTGCCATTGGCATGTGGAAATGCCATTCATAAAGCAGACACATGGCAATGCTCACTGTACAGGCAGAGGACACCAAAATCCATAATTAAAATTTTCAAAAGCAAAACACTGTGCAGACTGTTCCTGAGCCTGGAAATACTTCATTTTAGCATGTTTAACCTTAAACAATTCCTGTTAGCCTGGAAGTTAGTGGGTTAAACTAACGGTGAATTTTACCCTTCACAAACAGTTACACACAGATTGTCACCTTAAATTGATTTCTAAAAAGGAATGTTGATGTCATGACAAAAGTTCACAAATAAGGAAATATCTGTCTGTGTACTGCTGAAAAACCTAAGTGTTGCCTTTTCAGGGCCAATGTAGCTAGAAAGAGGTCTGTACTATGCAATACTTAGAAAACCTTTTGGATATCAGCCCTGTCTGATTAGTGCTTCAATTTCATAGTCAAATGGAGGTCACTGCAGTAGGTGTTTTTCAAAAGAAATTATTAGGATGGGGAAGGATGTAGGGAGGATTTGCAAGAGATGAAAACAGATGACACTGGCCTTGTAATAAAAATTCTGAGTGCAGCAGGGAGCGGAAGATGTATCATCATTAGCTCATTTACCGGTAGTGAACTAGTGAGGGCTCATATCTATGAATCTTCCCATGCTGCATGCACATTTTTAAGAAGGCAGCAAGCTCTATCTCACATGCATAAGATCAGGTCAAATGATCACATAAGTAATATGCACCCAGAGAGAAAAATAACAGCTGAAGTTTTCTAGCTGGCACACTTCTGAAGTCCATCATACTTCAAATGGAGAAAGAGTCAGGGCAGACAACTGAGAAAAAGGAGCCGTGCTCTGCCAGGGGAACTCGTCCTCTGGAAAAGTTAGAGCACATGCCAGCTACTGCTGGGCAAGATTAGGACTATGCTTAATGAAGCACCTATCCCTAGCAGTTGAAACGTAAATTCTGACCCAGAAAGATGCAAGAATAGGCATGTAAAAAAGCAGGAGGACAGTGGCATTCTTGAGGCTCTCGGCCTTACTACCCCTACAGAAGAAACAAGGTTGGATTTTGAAAACTACCAAACCAAAGATTTAGAAAACATGACTTTCAGTGGGACTTGTGCTCCTTCATTACATTTGTCAATCTTAAGAACAGTAGCAGTACAATAAGGCTGAGGTTAATAAAAGCAAGAGGAGACTCTGGATCCGTGCAAGGCAAGACCTTTTCAGGGAGAGCTACCACTTCATTTGCAACCCGTGGAAAGAAAGATTTGCAGTCATTAGGACAAGACAAAAAGATAGCATTGCAAGAGAGAATGCAGGGCTCTGGCAGTATCTCAACGCAAGGAATTATTGGTCATGTTTTGCAAGTAACAGCAGAGGACATCACAGCGTTGGTCCCTTGTATACAAGGAGTAAAGACTTAAAAATCATATAAAAGAAAGAGAAGAAATAAATTTTGCTGCTGCAAAAGGAGGAAGAGATGATATGAGAAAGAGAAAACATCCTCAGTAAGGGCATTTTCTTGTTAAGTCATGTAAATTGTAAGAATGGTATTTACATCAAGGCAAGTGGCTGTTAACTTCCTCCATGCTCTGTCACTTCGATTCCTCAGGAAGGAACGAGATTGCACTGGTAAAGAGAAGATGGACTCAGCAGGACAGGCCAGTCCTGCGACTGGCTCACTGGATTTGAACTCTGGCCATAGGCATTTGGATTTCTAGGTACTTAAAAAATCTAAACTATGTCACCAGAAGGCTCCTAAATATTGTGAGATTGCAAGCTAACTGCGAGTACATCTTTCTTCTCAGTACATCATCTTCTCTCTGTAGACAAAGACTGAAACATTGTTTTCATAAATGTCTGGGTTCAGTAAAGCTAATCCTATTCCAAAACACTCAGACACATTTTTAAATCCCACTGGCTTCATTGGGTTAAAAGCACTTAGCTGAATCAGGGCCCCACGTTGATGGCAGGGACAATAGGAAGATCCATGACAGAGAGACAGCAGGAGAGGGCATACCAGGGTATGTATGAAGTTGCTAGAGAAGGTTTTGGAAGGGAAGAAGATACAAAATTAAAAAAATGGAAGAAAGCTTTCTAGTTAATTGAAGATTAAGAAGAAATAGAAAGTGTGACACAGAAGGTATGATAGGTTCACAGCAGAAGGCAGGAGATTACTTAATAATCTTACACAATTAAATTAATTCCTTTTAATCTTTTTATACACATTGTAAACAAGATCCCTCTATCCCATGAAAATTACCTTTTAAAAGCTGGGTAAATACATTAACTAATCCTAAAATCCCAGAAATCCTAGTTTAATTTTTTTTTTTGAGAAAACAAACAGCCAAGCAGGGAAGAGCTCTGTAAACAATTTTGACCTTCAGAGAGACTGACACTCTGTTTATTTATTCCAAAACTGAAACACTGCTTCAAGCAGTTAAGCTAAAAATAAATAAATAAATAAGTAAAGGTCACTTAAATGGAAACAGCTACACCTCATTTGCAGTAACCAAGAAGAGGCACCCTAAAGATTTGTAATACTACATAAAACCCACAGAGAGGATAACTGGTACCAGCACCTAGAAGTCAAGTCAGGTGGAAATTGAACTCTCACTTCTCTTTTTAGAAAAAGACTTCAAAAACCAGTCTAAAACCATCCAGCAAGATATGGTAATAGAAGTAATTGTGATTAAGACTCCAAGTTTACTATAGACAGCTACTTAATTGCTACCATCCCTTCACATTTGGCAAATATCATGCTTACTGCTGATGTGCCCGAGGTGAAATAACAGCACCCTGCATTGTCATGGGTACAGATCTGATAGGTGTCTGTAAACACGCCCATTTTGGACAAAATAGAGGGACCAAGTCCACTGTCCACATCTATCACTGCCACAGCCTGAGATCCCAGGGTTGTGGGTGTTCAGCATGATCCGACCTTTTGCTGGTGGGCAAGGGACCCAGCACTTACCCAAACAACACCACTACTACAACACAGCCCTCTGAACTGTCTCATTTAATTTTCATGGACTGGTTTTTTTCAGAGCAGAATACCCAATACCAATACACCACACCATTTCTTTGTAAATTTAATTAAGCAATTGAAAGGAGAGTTAAAACATGTAACAATCTACAGTCACTCTGCCACATTATGCCTGGGAGAGCAGAAAGAGAAATTAACAGCCACAAAGAAGTTTTATAGTTTTGTTTGCAAATATCTGCGGGGAAGGGGGGGGGGGGGGAATCCTCAAAATAGCAGAATGTGAGACTTGAAAAATATTGCCCATATTACCTAGCAAAAATATTCAATGTAACAATGATATTGTATATGTTTTGCTTTGTTCTAAACATGCAGATGTCCTCTCATTTTACATACAGAGATACAGGAATTCTGATTACAGCCTAAATAGTTCCTGTTCTACCTTAACATCAAGGGTGCAGCCCATTTTGTTCAGCAATTTGGCAATCTCAATTAACAACAAAACAGAAATGTTAATTCATCTACGAGTTTCTTCATGAGAACAGAGACATCTATCTACTGCTTACTGCCCAGTTCCCATTCAAGAGAGTAACTATCCTTAAAAAAATAAGTAGATATGAAAATGCTGATGCTTCCCAGGGTGAAGGGCTCTGAAGGCAAATCATAGGAAGGTTACAGGCTGCAGATATTGCTGCTGCTGAGAACCATGGTCTGGAGGATTTTGAGCTGAAGTTTCAGGACAATAAAACTCAAATTCAGCAGCTGCTGCCACGGTCTAACAACTGGCAAGACAGTACTTATTTATTTATTATTTCTCATCTGCGACACTGTACATTTCGCTGCTATGACAACTAAACATTTGCTGCCCATCTGTATGGTGACAGAATAGATATATACATCTGTTCATGAATCTTGTTTTTAAAAGAGAGATAATATTTTCCCAACTTTTGTGTATTTTTAAAGCTCTCTTCAGAATGAAGCAGAATATTGCAACTCCTCTAAAATAGTGGTCCATAAATCACACCATACAGGCAGGATGTTGCCCAGGAGATACTCTTAATATCATTCATCGCCACCAGAAATGACAAAGTGAAACAGAGGCTGGTGACAAAGACCAGGGAACATTACCTTCATCGCGTGTTCCCTCCCATGTTGCCTTTGCTTATCACCATTGGCAATAGCACTACCTAGAGACCTACTTCCTTAGCAGCTGATTAGAAACACAAAGCCATTTTCACAAAACAAAAGGACAATATATGAATGACTGGGGACAGGGAAAGGCATTTTATTGCCGTATAGTTTAATAATTCTTTAACGTCTTTGTAATATATTCCATCCCAAGGCTTCCATATCTTTAGAACATATAATTCAATAAATAAATTAACTTCAGTGACATCAAGCAACCCAACCAAGGTTGTAGCATCACTGAACTTTGTGTTTGCCTAGTCCTTAGGCAGTTCCATTAAAAGGAGATTCCTTTTCTGAACTACCGAGCCCTGACCTTACAGCCAGGTCAGGCTGTGACACCGGTAGATGAGATTGTTCCCAAACACAATAAGCAATAGATTCCTGGTAACTTTAGGAAGATTTCCAGCCCTGTGCTTTATCTCCATATTAGTGAAAAAATAGGGGTGGGGAAAGAAAGGGTTCTAGAGTAAAACCACTGCAAAGTAGAAACAACAGGACTTTTGATGGGGAGTAGCTTGAAATTTAGATTGTACTGGGAAGGAAGGTACTGAATTAAACAAAATAAAACCAAAAAAGAAACAATAAATAATTTTTAAAAATCAGAGAAGGTCAAGCATCACGTGAAAGTCAGAAGTCTGTAGCTGTACTTGCAGGGTAGAATTCAAATTGAGTATTTCAAGAGTGGAAAAATGGGAGAACTACAAGATAGGGGAGCATCCTTCCCTAAAAAACCACTACCATCTTTTATGCCACATAACACAGCAAATGTTTTGGCAATGCACTGAAGCCACACTAGACAAGTTCCCTCAGCACATTTTCAAGCCAAAATATCACGTGCTGCAGGCAGCATTAATCTGCTTCCCTGGCTTCTGCCTCAAACCGTCTGGCTCCAAGCCGCAAAATAGGAATTAGCTGCTCAGATTAACTCCTGTCACCTCTCTGGTGAGTCTTGTACTGGATTTAAAACAAGGACACCACGGCAGGGGTCCTTATTGACATGGAAATTACTCTAAGCAGGCAGGTTAGCTAGCAGTTGCTGAAACTATTTATTAAGGTAAATGAAAAGAGAAGCATAAATGGAGCTCTTGGTAATCCTTGCCCTCACCTACAGCCTTCCCACCTTGCTAGGCTCACATTGTGTGCATCACTCCACGGCATGAATGCTGAAGCTGCACGTTTTGGCATGCTTTGCTGTCTGCTGTCCCACAGGCACACCGTCACCCATGCAGGACTGGAAGTTCTCTCACTATCCGGGGGATACTCCAGCACAAAAGCTCTGGTTCTGGTTAGCAATGGAGCCTCATCTCACCTCATACCCTCAATAAGTTATTTACAGTATCACAGAAAGTATTACCTGGCTCAGCAACACCCAAGTGGCTCCTTCCCAGAGCACCTGAGATGCAGGAGCCACAAATCCTCAAAAAAACAAACTGGTCTGCCAGTATTTCTCATGAGGAATATTTTACTAAGGGGAATATCTGACCATCTTTTCCAGCTCCAGCCATTAGCTCCACAACTAGCTAAAAAAATTCTGTAGTTACATTTTTTACCACCTTAAAATGATGTAACACAGGACTATCTGCAACATGGAACTATGGCCAGGCCCATGGTCAAGTCCTTGAACAGGCCAAATTGAGACATGTCAGTTAGAGCTGGTAGAGAGCAACAGTAAGGATTCGTCTCACTTGATCCTGAAATTCATGTTGGATGTTGTTTCCACTCAGCAGTGCAGTAGGACAGATTTTGAAGCATCATTCACCCCTGCAAGGCTGAAAGGAACGATGAGGCAAGCTGAGCACATGGCTGTTGGGTATGTCCAATACAGTCAATGTAACATTTCCACAGTTAATTATTTGGAATAAATGTACTAGCATAAATAGGTCACTGTAAGTTCTCCTTGGAGATTAGACTGGCAAAGAAGTGACTCCTGAAGAGATTTCCCCTTTAACACCTTCCAACTCAAAATACCAAGTGACTGCATTACACACAACTGCTGCAATGCATTTTGATACGTGTTTCCATCAAAATCACTCACAGCATTTTAAATCCATTAATCATGCAAGCATCACAACTGGCACAAAAATGCCTTTGACAATGTGATGATCATTAGACTTATTGCAGAGTCAGGTAAAGTGAGGCATGAAAAGGTTAGTTGTACTGCCAGAGGGATTTTTTCTCTCTCTGTAACATGTAGTGAGTAGCTTTATCCATCTGATAGTCGCTCTGACTTGTGATTTTATCTTGAGGCTCAGGGGCCCACACCATTAACATCATGTAGCAAATAAGTACCCTAATCAACTAATGCACTGAATCTCTCTGTTAGCACACGTCCTGCTTGCTCCACCACAGCTGCTCTTCTACACCAAAGCCAGGACAAAGCAGCATGAATTTTAATGACATGAGTTATGCCACTGCAGCTCTTTACACGGATGGTCTAAAACCCATAGGGTCACAAGCATCAAAAGGGAAATCCAAACTTTAGCTTTGTACCTGAATTCCCTTCTCTACCTCCATCAAAATCACTGGCCCTGTAAATCAATTCAGGGAACTGATGCCCTACTCCTTTCCTCAATAAAAATATAAATTCTTCTCTCATTGCTTTCTTGCGTTGCCTTACAAAGTGGAGACATAAAAAACCAGAGGCACTGCAAGGCGATCGTAGGAAATATCACTCAGGACCAGAACAGGGCTGCCTTTGTTGTGGTCAGAACAGACAGATGCCAGTTTTAAAGGGAACTCGGAATTGGAGGTTTTTTTTAATGAAAAGAATTGCTTGTGAAGAACCCCATCAAGTCAATACAGCAAGAGCTAGTTTTGGGGGTTGATTGTTTATTGGTTTGCTTGAGTTTTTTTTCTGTATAGATCAATCAGGCCTTTAGTAACCTCAATGGTGAAGATGGTATCTCCTGGATCCAGGTGACCAGGGAAACGGGATCACAGTTCCTTTGCCAGCAGATCCCATCCCCTTCAGGGACCTTCCATGAGAGTCCAAACCCTGTTGTCAAAGCAGACTAGATTACAACTGACAGTGTAAAGCAACCTGGTTAAACTCCCTGCACTCCACGGTTATTTCTGACCATGTTCAATGTCTAGATAAAGCTTTCATCTGGTATCAGAGGAATTTTAATTCCTGTGTACAGAGAAACTGATTTTCTGAGAATTAGCTGGATATTATCTTTATCAATGACAGATTTATGTTAATTATGAAAGATTAAGTAATTAAAGGAAATCCCATTGAAAAAAATGATATGTATACAAAAAGTTTCAAACACTTCCATGTATGTTTGCATAAATACATGTGAACCCTTTTTGCTCCTGACACTATAGGAATTGCATTGCAGCAATGGCTACAGTCTGAAACCTCCACCAGCAGAACTTTTTTTTTCCAGCATCAACAAATTCAATCTTTCTAGTTCAGATAATTCAGATATAATTTAGCTATTATCTTCCAACTTTAGAGGGAAACAGCAATGGGTTTTGACAACAAATTAATGGAGGGTCAAACTGTAGAGTCAGCAGTCCTAAATTTATTGGATCACAATTATTTAGTAGACTTTGCCATTTACCCTTTAGCTAATACAGCTAAATGACAGTCCTGCTCCTTCCTTTTAACCAGTCTTCATCTCCTCGCAAAATTTCACCATAGGAAGAGTCTTCCTTTTTGATTATTTTGCCTTTCTACAGAAGATGTCTTTACACCTCTGAAGCAGCTTGCTGCCCACACTGAACAACACATTCCTGAAAGGAAGGTATCTTGTTAAAGGCAGTCACACTGGGACGCAAAGGAACCACACGCTCGCTAAAAGCACCTCATCTCATTAGCAAATTGCTGGTGTAACTGCTCGGCGTGGAGATGAAGACACACTATTAATTTGCTCTGCATGTAGGTACTGAAGGCACAGCACACACTTCCCCACCTCTGGTACTGTGGGAGGAAAAAAAAAAAAATCACACATTAAAAGTTTGTGAGGTTTCTATCAGAAGTAACCTACGTGGGCTGAGCCTGCTGTATTCAGAATTTCCTTAAGGAGCAAGATGAGGTGGGTGTCTCTAAAGAGCAGCGTTGGGAATGGTTAAAGCAAGAGAGGCTGCTCCATCCATGGAAAAGACCTGAAGCCACTTGGAGCATCCTGAGCCACCCAAAAGAATCATCCCCAAAGTTCTGCTCCAATTCCCCAAGAGCTGCCAATACCCCAAGAAGCTGTCTGCTGCAGGCAGCCCAGGGCTCCAGCCATTCCTCTACGGGGTCACAGTGCTGGTGCTTGTCACTGTCTAATGCTCTCCCTCCAGCAGCTAAATATAAGGTTATCATCCCAGAGGGAGCTCCATGAAAACTGATGATGGCTTGGATTGTGATTTGCCATCACTTAAGAGGTACTGCTTAATGATAATTAAGGCATGGAATAAACTCTACCTAATACAGCCAATAAAAGCAGTGCAGTGCCAGTGAATTAATCCTTAAAGACCTTCTCAAGAAGAAACAATAAAATCCAGTCCTTTTAAAACCATCTTCAAGATCCTGTATAGCGTAAAAAGGGTCATCTCTCATGAAAAGACATGCTGGGAGCTGGAAAAATCTGTCTCATCCACCACTGAATGCTACAGCCACGTACAGCATCATCACAGAAATGCTGAACGCCTCAAGTTCCCACTGCTTTTAATGAATTTCTACATTGTTATTCCTCCACCTCCCCCAAAGAAAAAGAATCAAACTATTAACTTATCTACACCTCTCATACCCTTTCAGTAAAACGGGAAACTACGTAAATGTTGTACATCAAAGAGCTTCCTTCATTAAAATGAGAAAAATAATTTGTGTACTTTAGATGAAAGGTCTTCCGGGATTGTGAAGTATTCTGGCAAATTTAATTAAATCCCATAGTTATTCTCTTACAAAAATACAGCTTTTTTGGGGGAGGAGGGGAAGTTATTAAAAATGTAACTGATTCACAGGGTGGATTTTGGGTTTTTTTTTTTTGTGAAACTTTTACCTCATAAACTGAAATAGCAGTGAGATGTAAAACTATTTTTAATGACCTATGTGTAAAGTTACATTTCCCGAGCACGATTCTCAATAAAACTTTCAAATGAAAAGGAGAAATCTCCAAACAATTATTCATATAATTAATTATGAGCTGCAGTGAACTAAAATCAGAAATTAGTTTGCTACACAAATTTTAGTAAAACTGAAAAGCCAAGGGCTTCACTTGTGAAAGATGGGCAGATCTGGTCGTCACATTGTGGAAACTGATAGCTATTAAAACCACATAGAGTCGGATTACTCTCAGGTTAATGTAAACACCTCTTCATAATTAGTCCTGACATAAATTAAAGCAGGAAAGTTTAATTTCATTCTTTATAGTCATTAGGATGATTATTCATCAGTGCTAATGGCCATGAGCTCAGCTTTATAACTAAAAACTGATTTTCACTGGCAAAAGCAACCACCTAACTCAAGTCAGACCCAAAACCTCAGCAACTCCTTAGCCCCAGAGCTACACACCTCTCCAGCCCCTTAGCTCAGAGAACTAGCATTTGTACATGTACAGTGGACACGTTTTGCTCAACTCCAAGATGAAAATATCATCAAAGTAACTAAAAAGCACTTCCTAAGAGAAGCAGTTTCAGGCTGCCTCCCTGCCTCAAGGGGAGAGTTGTGGTAACCAGAATGTCACCAGTGGGAATCAGTTGCAAAGTTGAAAGGTCGTTGGCTATAAAGATATTGTTTAGTTAGTATATTCAAGACATATCAAAGAGCAAAAATCAACAGCTCTCTGCAGACACACACTCCCCTACTTTCTTTCTCGTTCCCCTGATGCAGACAGCATGGAGGAAACCAAGCACAGTCTTACATCTTCCTGCCCCTGCTGCCCACTGCAGCAGCACTTGTCTGAGCACAGAGCAGCTACCACCGGACTGACTCACCTGACCACCTTTAACCACCTGTGGTAGCACACCTCACCTTAGCTGAGCACAGCCTTCATGTCCAACCTATGTGAAGACACTTAACCAGGTGAGCGAAGCCACATGAGATGAACACTGCCCATGCTCCTTGTCCAACTTCATCCCCACATGAACTAATTACAATGCCAGAGAGGGTAGCCCAGGGCCTAGTAAGAGATCTTGCAGCTTCTCATCCCACTTTCCTGCTCCACGCTCTGCAAAACACTGGAAGCCCAAAGCATGCAGAGCTGTGCTCAAAACATCCCCAGAGAAGGAGAAAGATGTGGCATGCTCCTAGTCACAACAGAACAAATCCACCTCTTTTTTGTTAAGTCTCAGACAAAATGATCAAGTGAATGCTGGTGGAAAATTTAACTATGAGAAACACAAAAAAAGTATTAGTGCACATGTCTAATGCAAACCAACTGTGATGAAAACTCCCTCCCTGCATGCATTCTGTTTGGCTTTCTCTCAGTTATTTCTTGCTGGCAACACTTCAATGCTAATAAGACACCATAAGTGTATAAAATGTAATAAAGATGTTTACATTAAACAGCAGACCTACAGATTAAAATGTTCCATGAGCTATAGAAGTTCGACTCCAAATATCTATTTTCAGGTAAAACGTATGCATGAACAGTAAGAGATATGACAGTAGAGGGATTTAATTTATTGGTGGAATTTATTTTATTTTTACCTTGCTGGCGAAGATCTAACAAGTTCCAAGACTTAACCACTGAAAATAGCCAAACAGCCTTACAATATGACACAATTTTTTAGCAATGAGAGCAATGAAAGTTTGGAAGACCTTTCCAAGCAAGTGCCTGAATTGAAATGACTTGTAGTTCTTCAACTGCGAACAGTGTTGTAAAAAGCACCCTTTAATCCAGTTTTCAAGGTAAATCCTGGACCCTGTGTACGTACTGAAGCAGAGTGTCATGGGTTCGTGTGGAGCCATTTCTGGTAATGGGGAAGGGGTTGTAAAGATGGCTCCTGTAAGAAATTGCTCAAAACCTTTCCCGGCTCTGAGTCAGACTCACTTCTGAGGCTGAGCTAATTGGGTGGCTCCACAATCCCTTTTTAAGAAGAAATACCCAGATGTCATGGTTTTGGCCCATCAGGGAACAAAAGACCATGATTAGCCTCAAGTACCGAAGACTTAAGGATTGCTAAAGGGCAGGGAGGGCTTAATTGCTGCTTAAGGTGCAGGACAAAACAGACCAGGCTTCTCGGCTTGGGGAAGAAAAACAGAAAACAATTTAATACCAACTAAAACACAAAACCCCAAAAACAGAACCAAAACAAACCAACACAGAATGGTACAGAGATGAAGAGTCCGACCAGCCCTTTAAGACCACCTGCTCCCCACCCCTCTCCTCTTCCCGGGCTCAGAGCCCTGATCCCGGTGTTTTATACCTCCGTCCCCCCTGAACGGCCCAGGGGGGCAGGGAGTGGGGGTTTCAGTCAGTCCGTTCCTGGTGGCTTCTGCCGTTTGTCTCACCTCAGGGCAAGTGGGTTCCGCACCAGTCCTCCTTGCAAGTCCGTGAGGTACCACACACACATGGCAGCCCTGCACGGGCTGCACCGACGCACATTTGTCCCAAAGCCCTGCACGGGCTGTACCGATGCTCATTTGTCCCAAAAGTTGCTGCTCCTCTCTGCCTCTCGTGTGGGGCTGCTCTGCGGTGCACAGGCTCTCCAGCATGTCCTGTGCCATGACCGCCTCCCCCACACAGTCTCTGGCCCGTCCGGGCACACTCACATGAAGTTGCTGCTGCTGATCCATAGGTTGCAGGGGTACCGGCTGCACTCTCACCACGGCTTGCAGAGGGGTCTCTGGTCTGATGCTCCATCCTTCCTCCTTCTCCGACTGTGGGGTCCGCATGGTCGCCTCCATCTTGTACCACTTTTACACCTCCTGCCTCGCACCTCAAATTCCCATCCCTAAATAGTGATCGCAGAGGCGCCAGATTGGCCCAGCCGGGCCGGGGGGTGGGTCTGAACCCAGAAGTCGGGGAGGAGTCTAAAAAACTTTTACCGGGTCTTCACTGCAACCCGCTCCCCCTGTTACTAAGCAAAAGCAACTCCTTACTAAACCATGACACAAGAAGAGGAAGATTCTTCCTATTTGTTCTTGCTGTCCTTCCTTCTTTTCCGGCTGGTGGTGGTGGAAGGAGTTGGAGGAGAGAGAAGTGACCATGTGAACCCCAAAGTCAGCAAGGAAAGAGAGGAGGAGTGGTGAGACAGAGATTTGTTGGCAGTTCATAGAGAACCCCACGCTGGGGGGGTGATTGTGTCTGGAGGAGGCTGTGAATTTGTGGGAGGGTGGCATTGCAGCGGAAGGTGCCTGAATGCTGCTTCCACAGAGGAGTCCCACACTGAAGGAGTTTGTCAGCAGAAGTTGTAGCTGTTGGGAAGAACTCACACCAGAGAGGTTTGTTAGGGCCCCTCCCATGGGAGGGACCCCATGGAGGAGCAGGGGAAGAACGTGAGGAGCCCTCTTCCTCTGAGAAGAGAGAAGTAACAGAGCCCATCTGGGAGAGACTGACCACATCCTCCATTCCCTACCTCTTCCAGCCGTTGAGGAGGGAAGAGGTAGAGGTATAAGGAGCAGTGAGCTGGGCTCAGGAAGAAAGGAGGGATGGAGGAGGAAGATCTCAAACTGTTGGTTGTATTTTTTTTCATCATCCTGCTCTATTGGGTTTTTCAACCCCCTTTCTGTTCTATTTCTTGTAGCTAGTAGAATAAACTTCTCTTACTTTCTAAGTCGAGCAATGGAGACTGTTTTGCCCAGAACAGTAATTGGCAGTGAGTCCTTCCTGCCCTTGTCTCGATCCACAAGCACTTTTTGTCCCCTCCCATCTCGCTGGGACCTCTGGCATCCTAAGGAGGGGGGCAGTGAATGGGGAGACAACAAGCAACGGGCTGTGTGGTGCTTCATTGCTGGCTAGGCCTAAACCATGACACAGGGGAAGAGATATGTGGACTTATATTTCTGATTAGTCCAGTGTTACCACCTGTCTCTGCTCCAAAACAGATCCACAAATTCCTGATCAACTGTCTAGTTTTACTGTTCCCTAAAAAGCTGCACAACTTGCTGAAAGGGTCAGACAGCAGGACGTGCCCTTGATTTTATTGGCCACTGGAGATTCCTCTCTCTTGGACTTGCTTCAGGAAAGGATTAGGCATTACAGTAAAGTGGCTCCACATAATCTTAGACACTGTTAAAACATTCTCCTCTGTACATCCCAGGAGGATAGGACTCCGCATACTGCCCTCCACATGTTCATAAGCTTGCAGTTTTGCATTAACAATGTCACTTCTTAATGCCTCTGGGCTTCCATTGGTGCCTTGGAAGAGCTAAAATGGATTTTTCTCTAGTTTCCTTTGAACTACGATGAATTGCTCACATGGGAAGGCAGATCATGGTCTGAAGTGATGCCAAGATAAAGCTGGTGCTCAGACGCTCAGATTGAACACCAAACACTAGAAAGTCAATTTTCCTCTAACTACCTTGTATCTTGGTCCCATCACTGGCACCTTGGGCATTAGCTTTCTGTAGGAGCACATTGGGTTTAATTCAATGGATGATGATACATAGGATAACACAGATGTCACTTCTGGGCTTACACACTAAGAGACGTAATAACAGAACACACAATAATACAAAATGCTCCTGGAAACAGACCTCAAGAGTGAGGAAGGTGACTGTGAGGAGAAAATACAAACTGCACATTTCTTTATACTCAGAGATTGGGACAAAACGTCCTCTCATCAGGAGCAACACGAATGATAAAGAAGATTCTCTAAATATTTTCCAAAGAAGGGAAAACATGCAAATTACAGCTAGCCATAGAAATTGTACATCTTAAGCTGCTTTATGGGGTATAAAGCCAAGGGAGATGAACAGCTCAGTCGAAACCATTCTCCACAACTAGCCTCACTTGGGAAACTTTAAAAGTATGTCAGAATGATATTAAGGGCCCTTTCAAGTAAATATTTTTTAAGGTGATGCATTTTTAGGGTACCTGTTATTAAATAAGAAGTCAAATAAACTCACTCCAGTGAAAAAAAGACAAGTCTCATTCCTTTGCTGATTTACCACTACAAATGACAGGGAAATTATAAACACACATACATGGAATTTATCAAAAAAACTTGGGTTTCCACCACAAGTAATTTTAAAAGAAAAATGTTAACAATTGTTTTCCTAAAATTGGAAATCATAAATGAAGGAAAGCTGGCCCTATTAAAAGCTGTCACAGATAACTCACAAAACAACGATAAGGCAGTACTGTAGACCCAGAAATAGCTGCTCCTAGAAATGTTTTACTCATGCCTGACACAGATAGAGGATGACAGGCAGGATTTTGACCAGGACCATGCTCTGTGATCCATCTTTCACGCTCCTTCCCAGCGGGACTGCTCGGGACAGCCATCATGGCTGAGCTGAGGATCAACAACCTCTAGTTCTAAGTGGCTGCTGCAAGTGCCTCCCACATGAGCACTGCCCATTCCTAAGCTCAGCAATTGCCTCTCAGAAATATCCATGGGCTCTTCTTTTGTTGTATGGCCTGAAGTTACCTTGAAAACTGGTTTTAGAAGTCTGGGATAATTAAGTGGCTCTGAAATATTGGCTCTGGGCAATGAAATTTGCCTACACTCACTAGGAAAATGAAGAACATCTGTAATACTAATGCCTCAAAACTTTCTAGTTAATTCAGTGCTACCAGTGAGTCTGCCCAGATTTTCCCACTAGATCCTACATGCTTTCATAAAATTAAACAAGTGAGGGGAAAAAAGAATCATGTATCACAAACCATTTTCATTTTTACTTTATTTTGTTTCAAGGAAATGCTAGTAATGGTCTCACATAAATATTTATAAGACCACTCAAACTTTAATAAATGTAAGTATCCTTCAACTTTCATACACAATAACTGAAAACCATTTTAGAAGACAGCGACAAGACACGAGAAGTCTGAAGCAATAAATTTATTCCCTTCTGCCAAACAGATATAACAGTGCAGGCAGCTCTGGTTTATTGCAAACTATATCATCTAGTGTTTCTAGTTTCCATTATTAGTCATTTGAAGCCATGATTAGGGTTTTCCAACACCAAGTGGCTTCTTTTTAGACTCTAACAACAGTTTGTCAGGCATTTCTATTCCTCTCGAGGTACCTTAAAAGGTATCAAAAAAGAAGATCAGACTGCTATCTTTGGCACCATAAATAAGGCCATGGAGTCTGTAATGATTTGAATTCCACCTCCATTTAATAGTTTCTTCCAGATTTCAGTGCTGTGAAAGACAGGCTTGTAGTGTTCATTTGAATTTCAGGGCTGAAAGCAACTAAAGATAACAAGTTAATAGGGTCAACTACAGCTTGTGTTCTTATCACAGGGCCTCTATAGGGATAGAAATCGGCAGCAGCTAATGCCTAAACGTAATATCCCAATGAAAATCAAGGGACTCAGACTCCTGAATAACCTTAGAAAATTAGGTTGGTAAATTCTGAAAGCGTTACTTAAGTTCATGCTTCCAGGCTTTGCTAGAACATTAAAGATCCCCTAAAGCCTTTCATTAATACCAGTATTTTATCTCCATGTTCAGTTTCAATGGGATTTAAGATGATGCTTCAATCTTTTTCTCAGAAGCAGCAAATGATGCACTACTTCAGTTTTCTCACCTATGTAGTACAGTTAGTCATTCCTTGCCTCCAGGGCATTGCCACAACAACTCTAATCAAGCCTACAGAAGTCTCTGCAGTATAAGATGCTGAGTGCACCTAGTCTCTTTGCTCCTTTAGATCTCATGTTGTTCATTTGCTATGACTAGTACATCTATGGGTAGTGTAGGGATAAATATAGAAACTCTTCAACTGCCAGGCTGTTACATCAACTGTGCACAGAGTAGAAACACATGCCAGATTGAAAAGTGAAGCCTGAGTCAAAAATGCTGTTTAGCTGAACCATAAATCATTAAAAAATGAGAAGGAAGACGTCAGCATTTAGGCTAGGCCTGATCTCATCTAACTCAACCTTTCGAGAAGTCAGGAAGTCTCACTAGTTGTCTAAATCCCCACTGCAGCCAGAAAAGTGGTACTGATAGATGATATTTATTATCCAAGATAGGTGGTATCATAAACCTATATGCATTTGTTGGACTCAACGCCATCTTCTGAGACAGCAAAAATACACCACTTTGCTGTAGAATCAGCATTATGAGAGTGTACATACCTGAGAACAACCAGGTTTTTAAGCAGGTAGTAAAGGACTTTCCAGAAAAGTAGTTCTACCTATTAGAGATACCACTGCAATGATAATTCAGAGCACACTGTCATCCCACAAAAATCTTCAGCAGATTACTGTTCATTTTGTGTTAGAACCATTTGGAAAGATAAAGGAGTTTTTACACAATTACCTTCTAAGGAACTGCAATTAGCAAACTGAGCAAACTGGTGAGGAATGTGGATGAACACACCAAGTGAGAAGCAGTACTAGAGATTAAGAAATCTCTCCAGCTTCCCCATAGACTCTAAGTTGCATAAGGGGAAGGTTACCACCCACTTCTGCAAGTAAGATCAAAGCATCCAATCTTGATGACTTTCCACAGATAGAAAAAGAGGGTGGGATGCTCTGTCTCACACTGTATTCTCAGAAAATGAAAAATCACAAAATATTAGTTGCATAAATCTCAGCATCTATACTCTTGAAAACATTCTTTTCACTTTCCATTTCTAGAAGTGCATTCATGTGTGGGCTGCATATCAAGAGGTAATTCCTTGAAATCAGGCTAAAAACATCAATGTGACAGAGAGGAGTTATCACAAATTACTTAGCATGTAAACATCACAGAATATATTGTTGTTTACAGTTGGTTTACAGTTAATAGAGATGGGTTACATCTGATTAAAGAAAGGTGTTTTGTGTAGACCTCTAGTCCTACAAGGACCTTTGCACATTTTTAGAGTATGATTCATCCCATTTATTTGGTATTTTTATCTTAGAGTAAAATTAATCATATTTCTCAATTGCCCATTTCTGTTGAATATGAGGAAACCCTGCAGGGACTAGTTCTGACTGTAGATGACCATATTTCATCATGTAGATTACATATCTGGAGTCCAAGAAAACAAGAGGGATGCAAAAAAAAGGAAAAAGAGAAGCCATAAATGGCAGGATCACCATTACATGTCCCTCAGTGCAGGGATCTTAAATGGCAAGCTTGTGATATACCAACAGTCAATAAACAGGCCAATGAAGATAGCAAATCAACGAGTTTGAACTATACACCTAGGCTGGTGATAAACTCCATCACTTTTTTAGCTATGTATCATGAGTTGAGTTGTAAATCCACAGATATTTAGTCTGCTGGCTAAGTTACTAATAAGAAACCATGATGGAGTCTGAAGAGGTCAGGAACTGCTGTTTTCTACTTAAGGAGAGTTTTTATTGATTTACAAATTTGTAGTGGCTCTGCCTCCAGGAAAAGTGAAGCCACTGAAACAACTCTGGAAATGATTCACAAGGCTGTGAGAACAAACACAAGTAAAATTTCATTTCAACCAGTACTTCTAGCTGGCAAACACTTGCTGTGCTTCAGGTTACTACCACATGTTCTAGAGTATATAGCAGTTAATGTTGTAACACAACAATGATAAGCCTCAAAATGAATTCTCTATGACACAAGGCAAAGGACAGCACTGTTAGAAGGAAATCCCAGGCTCCTCCTCATTGCTCATGGACATCTCTTACTAAACTGTAACAGCACCAAGATTAGCACATATATCATATGCAGAGAGGTCTATATTGGCCAATACAGACGAGACTCCCAAGCTCACTGACAACAAACTACTGCTCAGGCCTGAGTGGGGAATAGCCTGTTATGGAACCCACGTCAAGAGCAAGGTCAAGTTTGGTGGAATTACATACGCACCTGTACACATCTATAGTGGAATGAGGACAAATCCACCATGGCAACAAGCGTGCAGCATAAGGCACACTGTAGATCCGCCATGCAGGCAGTTGCTCTTCAGGTATCTCTGCACCTTCTCTCCCTGAACATTGATACTGAAGAGGAGAATAGGCACATCTCGCTCAGCACATAAGATGAAACCATTAAGATCGATATTGCAGAAGAATAAAAATAATAATGCACTTGAGCAGAATTTTGCTGAAAGCACAGACTTATTTGGAGTTCAGCCTGCTCACATATCAGGACAAATCTGGCCCAGTTTACATCCTAATGATTATAATGGATACTGCAGTCTTCTTTTCATTAAGGCAGCAGCCAAAAATATTGATTTGTTGTACTTCATGCTCCTGCTTACCTTCACAAATTTCAGGAGAGATGGCGCATAAGCCAATAGAGTCAGTCAGTTTAAAAGTGACAAATTAACTGCGCTGAAAGTAAATAAACAGCTCTCTCTTTGTAAATTATTTAAATATGTGACGAGTTCTTTTCTACAGCTAGAAAGCTGATTCATCATTGAGAAGCATTTAAGTTTCCATCAGCTCAATAGCAGAGTGTCAATGCTGTGTCCTATGTGACACAGCAGGTCAAATTCTGCACTCTGATTACAACAGCACAACTCAGAGTAACTCATGAACCTACAAGCCCTGCTCTCCACATGGCCCTAGATGCAGCTACGCATCCAGGACCCCTCCGAGCTGGTTTCAAAGAAGGCTTAGGTTGTATTGAACAGCTGAGGAAAAGAGACAGAAGAGGAATTCAAATGTCTTGTCATCTGCTGCATTATCAACTTTTTTCTGGAACGGTTTAGTGAAACAGCACAAGTTGGTTTGTTTTCAAGAAAATGAGTGAAAAAAGGTAGACAAATATTCACAACTTTTACAGATTAGGGGGTTATGGGTTCCCTTTCCCTAACTGGATTTCAATTCTGGAAAGAAATTGAGTATGTTTAATGTAAAATATTGAGTATAATTCCCACTCACTTCAAAATATGATTTGTCCTTCATTGAACAGGAGCCCTAACTTACTATAGGCTACATGCCTTACTAATCTAGGCACAGTGTAAAAGCCCTGGATCGTTAACTAAAAAGTGACATGCACTAACTCACTCTCCCTTCCAATTCCTTTCAGTTCAATAAAGTTGAATCCTGAGACTTCCAGAGCAATACTGCAGCATTTGGAACAATATCCCATTGCTTTATAAAGAACAGGTTTGGCTGAAGTTGACACAGGTAGACCACAATTTTCAAATGCAGGAGCTTAAAATGGAAATTCATCTTTAACTGCCTACATAATATTGCCCAAAGACCTTCAACTGCTATTAGCACTGTAGGATATGCGAGTTCTTAACACTTCTGGAAATTTGAGTAGGTGCCCTCTTGACTTCTGACAGTCAAGTTTGATGTTTCTGGACACAAGGTTTCGACTGTCTCATCTGTGCACAGCTGCAGCAGAGAAACTATAGCACAAATAGAATAAAAATATTTTTCCCTGCTTATGCTTAGATGTGATCTACAGCATTTGCAATGTCGTCTGGTTTTCATAATGTTCAGTTTAGAAAGTTGACATTTGATTAAACAGTTTGAATTTGCCAAAACATACATTTTAATCTTATGTTTTAATACCACATTCTCAATTAAAAGCTTTAGAAAAAGACATACAAAGTCTGCTTAAACCACAATAAACCCACAGACCTAACTTCTTAAATACCATTTCTGAAATTGTTGACTAATATTTTCTAATTTCCTCCTTACTTCTAGTATCACAGCTGCACCATTACTCCCAACAGCTATCAGACATGTAAGCAGCCAGTTTTAACTGTAAGTGTTTTACTAGATAGCCTTTTATGTTCAGTATTTTCCAATAGAGTGGTGTGGTAGTGAAGTTCAGCATCTTTAAAATCTTCACTCTGTTCATATTGTTTCCTGACATCAATGTTCATAACATTACTGCCAGCAAAGCAAAGCTAGCACAGTTGGTTTACAGTTAAGCATCTTTCTCTGTGTTTCTACCTTTACACAAGCACGTCAACACTGATGAACACTGTGCTGCTACAAGAAAGCATGCTATACAGGAATGGCATATCATTCCAGACTGCTAACTCCTGTGAAAAATGACTCCCAACAACAATAGGAACAAGACCACAAGTAGCTTTTAGGATTAAATAATTCATGTTTTGTGCTCCTTACTTCCTTTCATTGGATTTAACACTGCATCCAAGGTCATGGGTGTTGAGACTCTGTGGAGGTGACCTGGGTAATTTACAACAATCAACAGATAATACAGTGATTGGAAGCGAGTCATTCCATAACTATCACTGCTTTCTAAATGGAGCCATCACAGTTTCTGAGAAGGAATGTGTATTATTTCACACCCACAGAGTGATGAATGTAACCAGGTAATTAAATCATGTCATTGCTGTGCCTGGAAAAACCTTATTTATAATTTTACCTTGCCTGTTAACAAGAACTGAACTTCTTATCATGGGTAGAAAATCATTATGTCAAAGCTTTGCTGTTACAAAAACCTCCATGAAGGGAAAATGAAATCAGAAACAAAACTCACCAGTTTCTTCATCTATGCTGAATCTTCCCAGGCCACTGCCATCCCTGATGGAATACTGGATCTCTCCATCCCTTCCAGAGTCCTCGTCTCGAGCAACAACTTGTAAAACACTTGTACCGATGCGGGAGTTTTCCTTTACAGATCCAATGACAGCAAAGTCAGGAAAATAAGGGGTATAGAGATTTTCATTAACATCCACCACTTCAACTTCCACAAAAGAAACAGAAGAGAGAGAAACCGGGCGCCCTTTGTCCTTGGCGCGCACCGTCAGGTTGTAGAACTGCTGCTTCTCGTAATCAAGCTCTTTGTTCAAGCGGATGGCACCGCTCGCCTTGTCTATCTCAAAGCGCCCGTTGTAATCATTCACTAATGAGTAACGTACTTGGCCTCCCAAGCCAAGATCCGGATCGTGAGTTTCTAACCAAGCTATGACAGTGCCAACGGGCAGATCCTCAAGGACCTTCACGTTGTAGCTGGATGGTATAAAGGCTGGAGAACAATCATTGACGTCATCCAAAAAAACCTTCAGAGGCACAATGGAAAACTGCTGGTGACTGCTCTCTGCCTTGTCCCTTGCCTCGATCTTCAGTGTGTAGTTTGCTTTTGATTCACGGTCTAGTTGATCAGCCACGTACACCACTCCCGTGGAACTGTTGATAGCAAACTGCTGGGTATCTGTCAGTACTGAGTAAGTCACTTCACCATTAGATCCTAAGTCTTTATCTCTGGCTTCTACCTGTATAATCTCTGTACCAAGACTTGTACTTTCTAAAACATTAACTGAGTAACTGTCCTGTAAAAAAACAGGCTTGTTATCATTTGCATCCTCCACACTAACAGTCAAGAGTCTCCATGCAGACTTCTGTGGACTACCTAAATCATAAATTGTAATATTAAGGAGATAGAGCTCTGTTTTTTCACGGTCCAAGGGCATGAGAACACTAAATACCCCCGTCTCCATGTCAATGTTGAAACAACTATCTACATTGCCATCAGAAATCGTATAAAGTACTCTTCCATTAAAGCCTGAATCTGCATCATAGGCTTTTATCCTCAAGATGGTGGAACCAACTGGCAGATCCTCTGAAACCTTTACATCAGTAGGGAAGGATTTGTCAAAATGTGGTGCCTGCTTGTTCACCGAATAAAAATCAAGAAAACCATCTTCCAAATTCAGCTTCACATTTGCTTTTGCCTTTTTGAGTAATTTTTCTGCTAGCTTCTGAGCAACTCTAGTTTCTCTACAGCTAAAGGTCTTTGAAGACACTTTGCCATGAACTACTGAAATATTAACAAACATAGCATCAGCAAAGTTCTCTCCATCGGTTGCCGTTATCTTAAGGCCAAAATTGCTGTTCTTTATGCCAGAATTAATTAGAGATTTTTTAAGTTGCAGGACACCCGAGTCAGGATTTAAATAAAAAATGCCAAGTTCATTTCCAGAGATTATCTTGTACTTCACAAGCTCTAATTCGTCTATGTCTATTGCAGAAACAGCAGTGATGTGACCACCAACGGGAAAATCAGAAGAAATCACTCCCTGACACGCCACTTTTTCGAAGAGGGGTTTGTTATCATTGACATTGCCTATGTATATGGTGACATTCACCTCGCTTTCATGGCGGTAGGGAGAACCCCAGTCAGAAGCTCTCACAACGAACCTGTAGCTTTCAGGTGAGGACTCAAAATCCAGTTCTTCAGATGTGCTGATGACACCTGTAAACTGGTTTATTGTAAATGGTAGTGAGTTCAGACTGGCAATGCTGTATGTTATGTATCCATTTTCTCCCTTGTCTCTATCAACTGCTGAAACTGCCAAAACACTAGACCCCACAGGGACACTTTCATTGACGAATGAGCTGTAAGAGAGCTGCTGGAACTCTGGAGTATGATCATTGGCATCTTCTAACCTGATAGAAACTTGTGCTTTTAAATCATCACCTTTGTTCGTATGTACTTCTAATTCATAGACATCCTTCTCAATGATTTTCAAAGGACGAGCAGTAGTAATAAGGCCTGTGTTGGGATTGATCTTAAAATACTCAGCTTCCTCACTTGGGGCTATTCTGTATTCCACACCTGGTGGCTCAGACATCAGCTTAACCACAGCAACCACCACACCTGGAGGTGAAACTTCACTGATCACAAAATCATATGCTTCCTTTTCAAACTTCAGGGGCATACTTTCTTTCTTGGGACTAGCAATGTGGACTAGTTTGACTGCAGAAAATTTCTGAGGAGATCCTTTGTCCTTTGCTTGGAGGGTCAGGTTATAACCATACGGGAAGCTGTCCCAATCAATAGGCTTTCTTTCTTTGACCTTATACTCATTCATCCATTTACCTTCTTTAGTCAGGAAAAACTGTTCTAGCGGATCTCCCGCCACAATAGAAACAGATTCTATTTCTCCATTGGCTCCTTCATCTAGGTCATCAATATTGACAACTGCATAGGTAGGCTCTTTGTCTGATGGGAAGGGAATATGGGTTACTACACTTATTGTTGGGGCATGTTCATTTATACGTTCAATGTGAACATAAAGCTTGGCAGTGCTGCTTACGCCATTGTTTCCATAAAGCTTCATCCCACGGTCCACAGCCAAAATCTCAAGATCGTATCTGCTTTTCTCATCATAGTTTAACCGGCCACTTAAGGAGATAACACCACTCGTAGGATGAACTGAGAAGAGGTCAACTTTGTTTTTGAAGTAGTAATAAAATTCACCATTGGACCCAATATCCGCATCTGTTGCGGTCACCTGTGCAATACTAGTCCTTAAAGGAGTACTTTCTGCTATTGTGACAGAGTACGTGGTTGGTGAAAACAAAGGTCTTAAGTCATTCATATCCAAAACCTGGATGTTCACTTTTGTCCATGCTTCCAAGTCCTCTCCTCTGACAGACCCTTTCACCATCAATAAATAGTTGTCCTGGATTTCCCTGTTCAATATAGCAGAATTCCCACCTTTAGTCCTTATTCTTAGGAAGCAAAAGTCAGCAATGATGACTTCTTCTGCTTTAAAAAAGCCCTCATCATCCCCAGACACTATCCTGTACTTGATATCCCAGGAAAGGTCAGCCAAGGTAATGCCCATCCTTGTTTGACTGTTGACATAGGTCCTTGCTGCAGAATTCTCATACACCGTAGCATTGTAAGTGGAATGTGTGAAGTGAAAGCCAAGCGAGGCGGTCCCGTGAGCCACCTGGCAAATGGAGGCCAGGAGCTTGACAATCAGAAGGGCAAGGCATGACAGAGGTGGCCGTGAGCCTGACCAGCGGCCCATATTCACCTCCATCACATCATTCTTTCACCCTGTGACAGAGAAAACAGAAAAGAGTTATTCAAGACTCAGTCATTACATTAATTACAGATACTTTCAGAAAAAAATGCAAATTAATGAACAATTATAGCTAATTGAATGCAACTGCATCCACAAATAGTTATGCATGTACACATGTGGACACTGAGAACAGGTAAAATACAATAAAACCAAACAGCTTGATAAAGCTCCCACGTCAAGACTGAGAAGAAACAGCACAGCTGAGATTGCCCATCAGACTTAACTCTACCCTTGCATATGTACCAAAATGCATCTGTAATTTTAGTCACCACTTTCCACCAAATACACTGGGGAACATACCCAAAATGAGGCCACAGACGGAGATTGTTTCCTGTATGTTCAGTAAATGTTCTACTTGAAGAGTCCCTTCAATCTACTGCTTGTCCTACTGCCAACAGGATGCCTTGACCAGCAAGTGCATAAACACATCCTTGCTCAGATGAAGTGAATTCCAGCTTGCACTACGTTTCACTTTGGCAACCACAAGCACAATTTGGCTACAAATAAGGCACACAGTTTCACAGCCAGCACCCTGTCTCAATCCAGTCTATCCCACTCCAGCCACCTCAAAGAGGCAAGAGTCTTTCTATTGATCTCAAAAGGCTGATTATAAAGGTAAGCATTCAAATGTAATTAATCAGTAGACATTCGGGGAAAATGTGGAGTTCCTCTATACAGTCCTGCTGTGGAATAGCCCCAGTGCCTCGCTTTAGGGATGTAAATTGGGAAGTTAAATGGAGACAGGGTAAGTGGTGACATGGACTGAATGTTGCTGCAGAAGCTGAGAGCAAGATCCCGCTTATTGCTCCCAATTGAAAGCGGTGGAAATAAGCCTGAGGAGACTAGGCAGGTGCTTACAGCGAGGCAGGGTGAATAAGCTTCCTTGTTACAGAGTATCTTCGCTGCTACTCACGAAAATCATGAAAATAAATTTCAAAAGGCAATAGTTTAAAGACTCACTGCACACATACATTGTACTCATTATCATTTACAAGTTACTTGTAAGTGTACTGTTCTCCAAGCTAGAACACAAGGTGGAAAAGGACAGAGAAAAGTTGTTGGTGATGCAGGGGTTAATTTACATTTCCAACATGATTTCAACGGGAAGATTTATGAATTGCACACAAGTTTTGGAATATAATCCGTGTTAGGTATCATTTCCAATTCAACTGAATGACTATTTCAGTTTTAATTACTAATGACAATCAATTTATTGCACTGATGTTATAATGTTTAAACAAAACACTTAACCTTCTGATCCCACAGTCTATGTCCCATTGTTTAACACATTAATCAATTTGATCAATTCTCCAAAGTGTTTGACAAGGCACTCATCTTTCAATACACTTTTTTCCACATGCATTTCTCCCCCAGCTTTGTTTCCTTCTTATTTTCTATTATACCAACAGAAAAAAGAGGAAAATCTTTAAAAAGAAAATAAAAATCTAAGAGCGTATAACCTCCTCGACTTGCATCCCCTAGTAACAGGCAAATCCCCACAGAACAATCTGTTTTCTGAATATCTCCACTCAATTGTTGTGCAAATATCATGTACATCCTATCATGAACATCCTGCTCTTTACAGTTTATACAGTAAATATGCACCATTCTCCAGTACTCTTTGTGTATGTGAGGGAGCAGGTCTCCCTGTGCTCTCCCCATGCCCAGGTTGATCCCCATAAAATCCAGGATGGAAATTTTTTACTTCAGCTAGGAAAGATTTTTTATTGTTGTTGCCATTTCCTTCAGCAAAAAGATCAAAGAAGTGGCACCATTTTTTTCAGCACAGCAAACATTCATCAACTTAATCCATCCGTGTAAAAATATAAAAGTCTCTTATTTTCACAAGGCTTTATGTGATCACTTTGAGTACTGACATAAAACTGCTTTAGCCTAGCATGGGAGACAATGCTCTCTAGTAGAAAATACAACTGGTGTAAGGTATGCTACAGAGTAAAAGACAAGCAAGGGGACTGAGCAAATCTGGTAAGAGAAAACCAACTCATAACAAAATAAAGGGCTATGCCTCTTCTATGATGTGACATTATTAAAACACTCAACAGACAAATCATTGTATTGATGTCTTTCACCAAGAGCACTTCAGCATCCTCTGCCTATATTGCAATACCAGCCTCTCCCCACTGCCAGGACAAAGTGAATTTTTGCTGGCTTATGATGGAGACTGATGTTGTTTCATATGAGCACCCAGACTTTATTTCACTGCAGCTCAGCAGCTTTCCAGAAATTGGCCTCTTTGGAGCAATGAAGTGAAATGTATTACCCTATCTATGTCTCATTTGGTGGTCTAGTTTCTCACGTCCACACCATAGTTCAGGCTGAGCTGGTTTCTCTCCCTCATTCATGGCCGTCAACATCGGGTTTTCAGGCCCACCAGAATCAGAAATCAGTTTTCCTGAGAAATTCATTGCTACAAGCAAAAATGATTTAAAACTTTACCTTCAGGTTAGTCATACCCAAGGCTACAGACTTTTCCACGGCACACAGGCATCAAAGTAGATATTTACAAAACTATGTGATTGGGTGAACCTAATGCAAAAGTTGTGTATATCCCAGGCAATACAATATGACAACTGTACACTCTCATTCCATTTATCTATTTATTTTTAGGAAAAGTTTGGGCTAAGACCTGATCTCAAATACGCTGCTGTAAATCCAGTCATGACAAGTCTACAAAGTTTTAGTGGTCCAGTGCAACCAGGATCAGTCTCGAAACACTAAATTCCACCCAAAACCAGCATATGTGTGTGAGTGTGTGTTTGTGAACTCATGTTTTAGTTATGCATACATATGTATAGGCAAACACAGTGTTTGTGTATTTTTAGGTATAATTTCAGGGTTGGCACTGGAAAAATTGAATCTTCACATCAGGCAGCACTTTCAGGTTTGATTTCAATTCAGGCATGGTATGCAGAGTTGTAACAAGCTCCTCATTGAAGCTATTCATCTATCCACATATTTGTATGACCATCATCATCATATTATTTGAAAGTCCCAATGGATGAGCTATTAAACTGCCACTTGGGCTACCCAAGAATGTTTTATTCATTTACTGAATTCCTTTCTTCTGTGATATTTGTTTTTAAGAGCTCATAATACATACACACTCAACACACAGGAAATGTAATGTGATAGGTTACAGAAACAAAGTACAAAGCAATCCACCGTAAATTAAGAGGCATTTCTTTAAAGGCACTTCTTGTCAAAAAAATGTTATGGTTTCAAGTTAAGAGAAAGGTTTTGCTTGATTTTGAAACATTTGGGCAGGAGCTACTCAAAAACAATAATAACAAAATAAAACCTTTGATACTGCTCAACATGGTTAGTCTGAAGAAAAGCAACAGCTCTAACAAGAGCAGAGGCAAAAAGACCTCCTTCTAAATACCCAAGAAGGCGACAAAACAACACAAAGGAGGAGTCCAGCATCTTTCCACTCTAACTCACATTAAACACTCTGGTCGGGGCATGGAAGAATAGAGAAGGGAAGGAAGGAACAGAAGAATGTAATGGTGTGTCTTTGTTTTTAATACTCTTTAAAATAAACTTGAACATCACGGAGAACTCAATAATTTCACATTCAGTTCTCCACTCAGTCACTTTGCTTCTTGAACAAAGGTTAACTACATGACCCAAACCTTACAGAATAGCTGCAGGGACCTGTAGGTGGCTGGTGCTCCTCAGAGGAATTGAGAGGTATGAGCATCATTCCTTTTTCTCATCTTGGCTCTGGAAACCTCCAGTCTGGGCTGCATCCAAACATAACACCACACCAGACTGAGAAAGAAGACTCAAGTCCCAGAAACTGCCACGTTTTCTGCACACCAAAATCATGGCTCTAATTCAATGTGCAGATATGAAACAACTGCTATGTGATCCTTTGTTTGATTCCCTCTCCCTGCGCTAATTCTTCTAATCCCAAAGATATTCATACCATAAAATATTTGAAAAAGAAAACAATGCATACACCTCTTGGGTAAACTCTGAAAATATTAACAAAAGCAAAAAGGATTTTTACAGAATATCAGGAATACAGCAGGTAAACTTCTTATACAAGCACAAAGAATGAGATTTTTTTTTAGCAAGGCACAATAGGGAAAAGTCTTCTCTCTCCCTACTTATCCTCCAAGCTCAATTACACCCTGTGAAATAATGACTTTTCCAACTGAAAAATTAACTTAGGCAATGTGAATAGCTAATATAATACAACTACTTAGGACTTACTACAGGCTCTTTGAAAAAGAAGACAGAAGAAATCAGTTTGTACTTTAACTTCCATCTTCATCACAAGCACCCATTGAAGCACTTACAGTATCCTCTGGGCTGGGAGGAGAAAAAACAAGTTTCTCAACTTGAGATGACAATTTCCGAGTCAAGGTATTTGTGCACCTGTGTGTACAAGGAAAAAGGGTCAAAAACAAAAAAAAGTTTTAACTGTTTTTACCTTGATGGGTATTTCTTTTGGAGAAGCTGGGAAAGGGAGAATGCCCCATCACACAGCACAGGAGTAGTTACCTCATGGTACAGAAAAATATCACAATTTTGAATGATTACTCCAGTTGTCACAATTGACTTTCAAAAGGTAGCTAATTAAGTTCTATTAAATCAGTAGCATTACAGTAATAAGATATATTTGAAAATATAAAGGTCCTTTAAAGGAGACATAGGAGCATTAATTTCACACACACATGAAAGCTAAGTAGTATGTAATGAAGTCACATATCTGCAGCAGAAACAGAAGCTCTTGATTTTGCTGGAAGTGACTTCAATTTTACAAGTAACTCCTTCCTTTCACTCAAACAACATCAACGCCATCAGTAGCCAATCTATTCTTATGATCTAACCATCAAAAAACAAAATCTACAAGCTTGTCATACAGGCAATCCATGCACCTCAATGGAGCCCTCCTATTCTCAGTGCTATTTTTATCCACAACAGCAATCTGCCTCCACAAAAACAACAGGCTGTAGTTCTGTGTTGACAAAAAATGATCAGACTCTGAGGACCTGCAAAAGGGTGTGGTGAAGGCTACAAAGGATCTTGATTGGTTTGCAGTTGTCAAGCTGCATCAGTGACAAGAAATGGCATTTCTCACTATCTGTTGTCAACACTGCAACAGGGAGCTCACTAGGATCAGTGCCCTCTCTTGGAAGGAGCCTCTTCCTTAGTGCAGAACTATGAGAAACACTTTTGAACTCACAGAAATTCATATGTAATGCAAAAGGAAGACATCAGTCTAGGAGTTTAAAGACCAAGGCATCATTCTGCCAGCAAACTCCTGACACAGACTAGAGATAGGCAAGGATTTTATACTCTCCCCTCATTGCACTGGCAATATCAGCACGTTGCCAACAAAAACAGGGAAAAAAGTACATTGAAATGGCACTTCCTCTGGCCAGACACTTTCCTTGAGTTGCACTTCACAATAATTTAACCAGCTAGGAAAGGCTAACAATTTACTGCCCAGGAAAAGAAATCAGAATCAAGAATAAGAATTTAGAACTTGTCCCATATGGAAATGAATTAAAAATGTGTGTTCAACTGTAGGCAGGAGAGGAAAAAACACCTGATCGACAAAGATTTACAACAGGAGATATATTCATGGGGCTACCTGCTCCCCAGTGGACACAAAGATATGCTTTTCCATATATATATGATTATATCATGATGTGTTTAGCCCAAAAAAGAGAAGATGAAGACAAAATTCTCATTTTTGCAGAGTAAGCCCTTGTAAGAGACATTGCTATAAATCCTAACCTTCCTTAGAGCTGCAAATCCTCCTTTCTCACACGGGAGAAAGGCCACTCAGCATGTAGCAAGTGTAATTCAGGCTGTCCCTAGGATGTGAAGATTTAGCCACCAGCCGTATGTCAGGAACAACTTTGTTTTGCTAGCAGGTGCTGGAGATTTTTTGCATACAACACTAATTTTTGCCAAGTATCATTTCAGCAGCAAATGGTTGCACCTGCGAGCAGGCATCATTTGTCTTCCTGGGGAGTGGGTGCAAAAGGTCTGTCAGACTCTCCCTTCCCCCTCAAGGACAAAATGTGGCTTGGAGAAATGGGGGCTGGGCGGGGGTAAGAGGGGAAGAATAATTTGCCGCCATGTGAGATCTGTCAAAAGGGGATTCCTAGGAACTACCTTACAAGGGATTTGAGCTTGTCCCTTGGTGGTCTGCCTCCAGGGAAACAAAGGCTAATATCCAGTTTTCATGCTTTGTGTATCTCCAGTCCTCCCCCTTCAAGCTCCTGCCTCTTAATCACTTTGGGGCAGTGAAAATTAGACAGTTCTTTTCATGGAGGCTGCATGCTTGCTTATGAAACACACTCAAACATACTATTTTCTGCTTATTTGGCTTTTTTTTTCCCTTTTTTTCTCCTCCCCTTATCTCTTAAATCTACTTTGACCCCCATACAAGGAGTCTTGGCTTAAAAGCTCTTCCTAGGTACCATATCAACGTAAAAAATCCAGGACTGGCGAGTCCCACTCCTGTCACTGCTGGTATTTCCCTTGCTCTCCCTTTACCATACTTAACATTTGGATCCCCCAAATTGGCCAGTTCCTTACCAAGCTGCACCTCTGAACCTCGGGGAAAGGACTCTGCTCACATTGGCTGCAGGCTGCTGTGGATCCACAGGCAGGATGGAACCCTGCCATGCAGCACCTTCCCTCTGCACACACTGGGGACCTGAGCAGTGATTCTACTGGGCTCCTTGCAAATCTTTCTATATATACTATAATGCAAGTAATCAGCACAATTGAGACTAGTCTTTTGTACAAAGCCCTGGAGCAAACCGATCTCTTGCCTTTTACAACGCTCAGTGAAACACAGCAACAGAAAAAGCACTGGGAGAGAGGCAGCACAGCACCAATGTGAACATGGTGTCCCAGCAGCTGAAAAAGCATCTTCCACCTCTCCCATGCAAGGCTCAGTTACCACCCTGCACTCTATTCTATGGTAGCTTTCCTGCAAACCCACTCCCACTGGGGCCCAGGCACTGCCAGTTGCTGCCGCCGGTCTGCTCTGTGTTCAGGATACTGCACATACTCCTCCTGACAGCTTGCAGAGGCTTGTATAAACTATTTGGCTATAGTTTAGAATAAGAAACAAGTCTACGAGATTTACAACTACTGTTTCCAGGGCCATAATAGGTATGTAGGTGTGAGGACTGGGGTTAGCTGTTACTCTCAAGAGGAAAAAAATACTATCTCTCTCAGACACTGTGTGTGGAGGTGAGGCAGCTCAAATTGTCCAGATATTTATATATGGGCAAAAGGAGGGTGGTTGGAAAAGAGAGGAATATAAAAGACCTTCTTCCCAGTTGACAGCTCCATGTAAAAAAAAAACAACATAAAAAGGAGACCAGGGGAAAGAACTAGTGGGTTGTACAAGATTATCTTTACAGGTTCCTTCCAACCCAAAGCATTCTACAACTCTATGATTACAAGATAGTAAGTCAAAATAATGACAGTCCAATAAGTATTTCACAAAGGAACTGTGAGATAAACACTTCATTCCATGCCAGACCTTGGGATGAGCCCAACTCCAGGTTCATCCCAAAATGATTTGCTGAGTGACAGAGAGATGCTGTCGGCAGGATTGCTTCCTGCATTGGCAGTTAATGCTGGAAAGGCAGGTATGGATGGAATAAGTAGGAACAAGAAGAGAGTCAGGAGAGAGATGAGCAGGGACAGAGCATGGGACCTAGCAAGTGGCACAAGGTAGGCCAGAGAGCAGCACTGAGGGACAAATCCCTCTAACCAGAATGGTGTCATTTACCATTCATGAAGGCAAGAGGCATCTTCTTGCCCATGGCATACCAGGTTTGCTGTTCAAAAGTTCAGCCAGGGTTGAAGGTCCTCTAGGTTCTAGCATAACTTGATGGTGTTTGGTTCATGCAGAAGTAACACTCAAAGTTAACTCAAAAAAATGGCATCGCCTGAGCAATCTAGGAAGAAGTCTTGGAAGAAGACATATGGATGTATCCGGGTGCCATTAAGAAAAGAAAAAAAATCACCACAATGAAACAGAAAAACTACTTGAGAAACATCTAAATTTTATGATTCTAGAATTAAAAAAAAAAAGGAAAGAAAAAAAAATCTTTCTTGAGGCTAGGAGCTGGATTATTGGTTTTGAAATGTTATTTCTCTTTGAGATGGCTGTGGCACAGCAATTGAGAGAGATCATGCTTGTAGTGCGAGGAGCAAATATTTTGATTGAGATACTCAACAAGTTTGAAATTTGAGAATGAAACCTAGATTTAGCAGTGAACATTTTTCTTTCGATAGGGCAGGAATCTACAGGGTGCTGACACCTGCTGCTGTGCACGACACAGAGTTGCTTCCACTTCTGGAGTAACCCACTTCAGTCGTCTGAAACTAACTAGCTAGCAATGTCTACATGGAACTAACTTACAGGCACTGCAGAGAAACCACCTTTCTGAAAGACAATTCCACAAAAATGGGATATAATAACACTTTTTTTTTTAATGTACACAAGGAAGTGCTGGTGGTGCGCAATCAGACAGACAGATCTGCTTTGGATGCAGAGAAGAACTTCTGGTAACACCTCTTGTATCACCACCACCAGTCATCTGCACCCCAGCGAGCAGCCACCAAGGGGAAGGCCCAGCACTGAAAGTCCCACAGCACGCTGAAACCTCACTGCATTCAAGAACATTACCCAGACTGAAACCACACATGTTTCTGCCCCCCTCCAATGTCAGCCCAGGCATAGACATTTGATATGATAACCACTCTTTAGCTAACCAAACATTAACTCAAACCACTACGGCTTCAACTTCCCAACTTGGCCAGTTCAGTTACCGCAGCTGGGAGTCTCCCAAAGCCTGCTGCATGTTTGGAAAGGCCTAACTTTGCAGACACAGTCCAATTAAAAGCTCCACAGAGCAGAGATCACTTTTTAAAGCTGAACTGTTCGCTTTTGTTTATTTATAGTAAAGCCATTAATTGCTAATCACATATTTGTTCGCTGGAAAACCAACGCTCCAAAATAAACACTGAGTTTAAAGACCATTCCCAGAACACTGAACGGTATCAGGAACAGCGCTAAAAATGTAAATCAGAAACATCAAAACACATCAGGATTTCAACTGGAGGAACAAACAACCCATTATTTCTGTGCCAGAAAAGAGGTTACCCATAAGCCGTCAGTTAGCCTCACAGCCATCTACAGTCCAGTAGTTATTTATGTCCTGGAGAATGACAGACACCACTGCACAGTATCTGTTGAAAATATCTTCATGGCAGTCAGCATCTGTTAGATTAAATGAGGTATCTCTTCATACAGAGTTCTGATAATCACCATGGAAAAGCTTTTTTTTAAAATCTCTGGCATTAGAGGCAGAACCTCAGAAAGGATCATGTCATTTATGAGCCAGTTGCATATGTCAAAATCAGACAAAATTAAAAAAAAAATAATTTATTTTTAAGTACTTGAGGGGTGAGTTTTTTTAGCTCTCTTCACAAACAGAGCTCCATGCTTCTCTCAAGAGAAGCATGTTCCCTCAAATATCTACAGGAGTCCTGCACGGATAACCAGGGAAAATGGCCTTACAGAACTCTTCTGCACAAGAAGTGTTTTAAAGAAGCCCAGTAGCCCAGGCTGCATGGAAAGTTTCACTGTCAGCCATTCTGGGAAGCAATAACAACTCCACAGCAGACTGCTATTGGCCTTCTGAAATCCTCGCAGGTACAGGACTGCCTTGAAGCAGCCACATCCACAGGCTGTCAGAAAAGTTTCAACTGTAAAGTGCCTACACCAGCCCTGACAGCACTGCCCTGATTTGCAGTTCCCTGATTTTCATGTATATTTGAACACCAAGTAAGTGTACACAGCCCATTTTCAGCTTAGGGAACAGGCACAACAGCTCAAGCTCCTTGCTGCAGGCCACACAGGAGATCCTCCACCTACTCGAGATGACAGCTCTTGCAGACTCACTATGCTACCCTCTGTACCTGCACAATTTAGGGCAGGAAGGTTTCCCTACAAAGCAATGCTCACCAGCATTACTGGCCTTAATTTCCAAAACAAGGAGTCATACAGCTGTTTCTCACCACCACTACAGTGGCTAAAAACTAAAACCATTCAAACCTTGTCATTTATTCACAGTTTAGGAGTTTGGGTTCAGCCTTCAAAATTTTATCTAAATAATTGGAGACACTGATCATGAAATGGAGACCAGTAAGGATGACACAATAACAATTATCATCATCAACAACAACGGCAGCACGATTCCATTATGTTTTGGAAACAGTAGCTACTAGGAAGAACAGGTGCATCTTTTAATGCCTTTTCCTTCTCCATTTGGATTCAGAATCATGTGCAACCCAAGGTCAAGTTGTAAAGTCTGTTCTCTCAAATGCTGAACAGAAAGCAAACAGTACCTGCACACCAAACAGTGGCTGTGGTAAATCATCTAAACACAAGAGACAGGGTCAGACTTGGTCCCTCTGAACATTTCATCATGTCTCACCCTAGCTTGCTGCCAGCCTCCTTGGTCTGGACTTCTCCCCACTTGCTGGGAGCCCATGCAGTGGTGGCGCCACACCAACTCGCCACAGTCACCAGTAAAGAAATCTTCCTAATGGGAGCCATCCCATCCCTTTCAGAACACTTCGACAAGCAGAGTTGTCAGCAAGGTGGACACCTCACATCACACAATGCCGAAACTGCAGCTTAACACTCACTGATGCAAAAAGGTCACATGGCCCTGAGCCGCTGATCCATTTCCTGGAAACACAACCAGCCACTGTCTCCACGTCTTCTGTTCGTGCACCAGGAGGGGAGGAAGCAGGGCCACCAGCCCCATATCATCCCATCAGGTACTCTCTATGTCTCCAAAAGCCAGATGTGGCTGTGCCAAGCTGACCTGCTGCTCCTGCCCCACGCCAAGGTGTCATGCCAGTGTGCAGGTCCCAGGGATTGCTCCTGAACAAAGGTATATGGATGTACCCTCTTAGAGCATCTGGCAGAAGCAAAGACACACCATGTGACTCCTGGCAACATGCTTATCACTTCCCTCATTTTTTCCTTCTGGCACAAGAGAGGGAAAGTTGTTCACCTGAAATACAAAGACTCCAGCCTAAATAACAACTGTCAGCACATGCCCAGTAAAACCCTAATTTAAAATGAAGTTTCAAATAGAAGGGTGCTACTTGCATATAGTTATTGTTCTTCCAGCTCCTCTATGCACCAATTGGAAGTCGGCTGCCATTTCCAATCTGATCCCTGCAAATTTCCAGAAGGGTGAAAAAAAAAAAAAAAAGAAACCCAAATAAACAAAAAACACAAGCATCTGTGTCAGAGAGCATCAGGTCAAAGATCAAAGTCATCGGAATAACTTCACCTGATTTGAAGGTCCACTGTTTGTTTCCTCTGTATTTTTAAGATGAAAGTATAGACCAAAAAGGTATGAGCTGTGACATCCAATGCATCAACTTCCAAAACCAAACCCAGAAAAAATTACAAATCCACAGAGAAGAAGGGAAAAAGAAGCACGTTTTGCTTGTGAAACTATTATGGATAAGGAGTAAATGTCTGTGGCTATAATATATTTCTATACCACTTATATAAGATAAGGCTCTCCAACAGCTCTTGGCATATCAATGCCACTATAAGGACTCCAATAAAATTGAGCATTCTGTAAAAGAGTCATCTCACATGCATCCCTAGAATTTATGTTTGAATCCCTCTGTATTAAATCCTGTATTCTGTGACTGTTGCAAAATCTATTTTATTTTAGTAAGTGGTGTATACACCACATTGTCTCTCTGAAGAAAAAGTACCAGTGGGAACATAAAGTCTTTTAACACTGAAAAATAATGCTTTGAACTTAAAAAAACCACTTTCAGTAAGTATGCACAGTACCAGCCCCCCTTCGTTATGCCCAGCTGCTCCCGTAACTCATGTAACTGCACAGCCTGTGACAGTTACAGTCGTTAAGTTTAAATCCCTGTTTGTGTGTTTCCTGAGGATATCTTCAAGGCCAGGGAGGTCTCAAAAGACACAAAACAGTTTATTTTTTTTGACATGCAAAAATATTCCTCAAGTGCATAGAAATGCATCCTGTGCAGCCAGTGGGTTACACAGACTTGTAAACACGTTGTGGAGGTAACACACGCCGAGCTGCTGCTGCTCAGACGCAGGACCAGCCCCATGCCACTGTGCACAGGGCCTCAATGGCTGTCCGAGCCCTAGCACCACACTCCTACCAACTCCTTCACAAGAGCTGCAGACACTGCACAACTAAACCAAATTATATTCAGGCACAATCATTTCATGCCAGAGCTTGTTGATCACTTTATGGCAGGATAAGCCACCGTGGCCACCAAAGCAGCTGTCCCGAGCTCAACCCACCCCCTTCCCCTCTCCCTCTCCCTTTTTTTTGGTACTTTTTGTTGATTTTGTTCTCACTGGGGATTGAGCTGCCCAATTGCAAATATGCCTGCGAACAAAAGGGAGGGAGGGAGATGGGAACGGGTGCCTGGGGCAGGCGGGAGGGATCCTTTCCATGTCCATGGCAGCTCAAACTGTTTGTCAAACAACAGCCGGAGTTGAGGCAACCAAGATGGTGTGTAAAGAGCAGAAAGTACCTTTGAGAAACATACTGAACACTATCAAAATACCCAAGTCTTAAATAGACACATGAAGTATTTAAATGCTTTCACACCCATAACAAATTTTGTTTACTGCCCAGCATTGAAACAGCTTTTTCTTTACTATTGTAAGATTGTTCCCAAACAGTGTGAATTTGATGTTGCAATGAATAGTAGCATTTCATCTCCCATTTACAACCCATTCAGTGACATAATTCCACAAATAGCATGCAGGATTTCCACACTTTATGGGGGGGAAAAAAAAACCTGTTCTTGGCTCAAAAGAAGTTGTGCAAATTAGCTGACAAAATCCACTTCCTTTTGTTTTTCCTGTTGGATATAGAAAACTAAAGGAAAAAGAGAATCACCAGCCAAGCTCTATGAAAAACTTTATCAGAACCATTAGAACCACCAGCATTGTTAACGTCCCTCTTGTAATTATATGCAAAATGCTCAGTATCCAAGGAAACAGCGTAGTAATGAAGTTGGAGACTACTGTATAAATGCACCTTCTAAATCACCACCAAGAATGTCTGTTCCTGAGGGACTGGCCAGTTTATTAGTGTGTGACGCCCCGATCACTTAGACATTCTAGAGCTTAAAAACAAAAAGCTAACAAGCTACTTTTGCATAAAGGACTCTTTTGTCTGCTGCATATGAACAGCATCTAGTTACAGAGTTCCTCTATAGAGTTGCACATTTCTCTAAGCCCGTATTCACCTTCATGAGAATTGTCAGAAATCTGTAATGATGGGCACTAATTAAACTGCGTAATCAGCAACAACTGAAGCAGAGATGCTGTCCTTTGCTCCAATTTCTCATCAAACTGAAACATGCAATAGGAAACAAACCAAAACCCGTTTTTTCTCTGGAGCCCGTTGGTCTGAAATCCATTTCATTAGCACCTATAGCACTTATGCCTATACCATTAAAATTCATTTGAAAATGAATACTTGTGCTCCAATATCAACAGCTCATTCTCAGGGAGGTTTCCTAGGAAGACAGGCAGGTTTACAGTAAGGAAGCGAACATGAAATTAACTCCTGCCTTTTGGTGTTAGCACTTAAATCATTGTGCCAAATCCCTAGTTTGTAGGTGCAGTTTCAGCAAACACTCATTTATTCTCCCAGTTTCTGTGGCAGTTTATTCCACCCAACAACCACTGAACATAAAGCGGTTCCAGTCAGGTTCAAACACGCTGTCACTTTGTGGATGAGCTTTGGTATTCCTCCTCTCCAGTATGTGTGACAGCTTTACAGGAGCACATACCTCAATATCACTGCTTCTTCCATCTGATGCCCCTGTAATCTTTCTCTGTGACCTTTACATTCCCTTTGGCTCATTCTTTTCCGTGACTGTAACACCCTTTATGTAAGTAGATAGCCTAAGCTACACACAGTGTTTCCAGTGTGGCCTCAGGCAGAGATAGCCAAGTGCTAGAATAACCTGACTGCAAGCTCCTGTCTGACAGCACATACAGTCATACAACTCTGTCATTTTTTGGATGTTCTCAGGCACTGTGCTGATGTGGTAAAAAGGGCATCATTGTCTTCATGCTGTCTTCTCCTTTGTTCTTTGCCTCTTTGGTTTTCCAAACTTTACTCGTTTCCCACTGGAACCCTCATTGCCTCTGTATGGAGATCCAAAGGCAAGTTATCTGCCCTTCTCCTTTGTACCCACACTGCTTTGGGGGGTACTGTATGATTGAAACAACATTCACATCTTAGTAAATTCTGTCACTTTTCCTATACCTCTCCTCTGCCAGATCAGTGTGGAGCTGATCCTCATTTCTCACCACTACATACAGCCTCATCTCCTCACTGCTCTGTCTGGTACCTTCTCCTCTCAAGCTCTGCAGCTCACTTTCACACACCACAATAACTGATCTTGCCCAATTAACCTTTTTAGCTGGCTTCTATGCTTAAGACGCTTTCTTAAAAGGCTATAGAAATCAGGGCCATAGGTTTCTCTCACACCACCTTTTTTCCCTCTCACTTTGTCAATATATTCCAGTGGCACAGCATGCCCTAATGGCTATCTCTGCATTGTGGGAATATATCTGTAAATCTGATTCACAGTGCCAAAGTTCTCTGATGCTTCTCTAGATGTCTCTTTAAATTGCTTTCTCTAAAGCCACTTTACAATTTCATAAACAAGTTACAAGACTGGCTAAAACCTTTACTTTCAAAAGGCATAGTCTTGTACTCTTGTGTACCTGAAGCAGATGTACACTCAAAGCAGTTAAGCAAGTGAACTTTTCTCATTCCCGGTCCCTTTTACTGTACTGCCAGCTCATCCACTTCACTACCAGTGTTTCTTTTGCCTACAATCAACAGTGACCACAGCAGTAATCTTGAGAATATCAATCCTTTCTCAAAAGCCACATCAGAGATGGAATTTCTAGAAATACTACACTAATGATGTAAAAATCCAGCAACAGTTAAAACCCGTCAGTGCTGTGACAGCTGCTGCACCTTAGTCAGGCACTTTATGCTTAATGCAAAATGATACTTTAAAGTTGTGACTCCAACAAAAACTGGTTAATTCAGAAAACTCAGGTCTGGAAGGGTAAGGGGGCATCTCAATAACCTTCCAAGATGCTGCTGCTTATGTGGACTCAAAAAGAACTCACAAGCGAGGAAACGTTGAGGAGATCTAAACTAATTTGATCTCCAAAAGGCAAGTGCTGAATGCAAAGCTGCAATTATTGTCTGCCTATACAAAGTCTATCTCCAAAAGGGCATATCTCCTGGCCAAATCACCAGCAGCTTCATTTGCAGAGGTACAAGGCACCTTTAACTCCACTCAACAGGAATGTCACTAACTATGGGAAAGCTGAGCTCCTCATGCCTCTCTGTTTTAGCTTACTTATTGTGGTTCATGCTTACCTGCCTGCCGTGAATGTCATGAGGTTTAATTAGTTTTGGTCTGTAAAACCCACTGAGATCCCCCAGAAAAGCTCTACATGCATTCACAGTAGGATCACTGCAAGAGAATCTTCTTGGCATCACCAGAGTAAGCAGCACCAGCAGCCGGAGGATAACTCCAAAGATGAGGTACTTGAACAACTACGCTGCCCGCAATCCCCACCTCTCTCTGGATGATTAAAAGTTTCAGGGGCAGCATTTTGGTGCAACACATACTGAAACTGATATGGGAATTAATGGTGGTTTTACAGAACACTGCTGGCAAAAATATTCTCATCGGCATCTTTCAGCAAAAATAAAGGTCGAAAACTCCTCCATCCTGAAATGGAAATAATAAGGGGATAAAAAGGAAATCAAGGACTAACAAAAAGCACCATATGTGTTTTTTTTTTTAAATATCCCCAACAACTTAAAGTTGCCCAGACTTCTGTATTCATTAATTGCTCAGGACACAGATTTATTTATTTATGGCTCAGAAAAGAATTCCTGGCTCAGAAGCTTTCCAAAGAACAACCCTCTCCAGTTCTGCATAGCCGCCACAGCCAACTGGCCCTGCCATTTCTTATTCTGATGCTAATGAAGTTCAAACAACCCAACTCTGCATTTTTTATCTATGCAATAAGCCTATCTTTAGGTCACTTAGTTGTGTCAGTTTAAATCACAACATTCCCATAGAGAAAAATCTGATCATTTCATTTACTTTTGGGGACAGAGGAGGGAGAAGGGGGGGGGGGGAAAGGTTCATTACAAAAATGCTTTTTTTTTTGTGATGCCTACTTCAAACCCCACTGAAATCTGCAAGAAGTTAAACAGCAGCTGAACCATGAGAAACAGCGCATTTTAATTAAGAATTGTACAGCTACCTTCAAGAGAGGATACCCTGAAAACACCTGATCGTTCATAAGCATATCATATTATACGACTATACACATTATTAGATCTTATCCAAAGTCTGCTGGAATAAAGACTGAGATCCCACTGATCTCTGTAGGCTTCAGATCTCTCTCTTTCGTCAAATCAGCCTGGTTTCTGCCACTCTGGCTTTCACTGTCATCTGCACAGGGACATTCGCAGGGTTTCCCACAGGAGGGGAAAAAAAATGAAGTTAAAGCCATCCATGAAAGGCATTGGATTTATTCCAGATGTGGAACTGGTTTTAATTAATTTGGAAGTATTTAAAGTATTCACTCATTAAATATGCTTCACATTTCACACATGCATGTAAGAGAGTAAGAAAATCCAAATTTAAAGCAAAAATCATAACATCTTATTAAAAGTATTCTGATGTCACTTTTAGCAAAACCAGGCTCGCACCAAGACAAAAGTTACACCGCTGCCATAACACATCACACCCATATCTAAAGCACGTGGTTCCTGCACCGCCCATCCCCAGGAAACCTCACCTGGACCTGGAGGAGTCACCAGTTGGGAGCTTTCCCACCTCCAGTCAGCCCAGCATCACTTTACACAGGATAGTCCCCAGTTCTGCACAGGATAATTCGCAGTGTTCCCATCGTCAGCACCCAGGGCAATACTTCTAGTTCAACATATCGGTCCTCTAGGGGAGGATGAAACGACTTAGGGTAAATCCACAAGCCGGATCGCCATTACTGGTGTAAGTTTTGTGTACTATCTATCCCGCAGAAGAAGATTCAAGCAGACAAGAAGGGAAGAAAGGCACTTCCTTCACAGTTTGAGGTCTCAAGCCACTGCCTACCAGCCACCTGTCAACCATTCTACTCCAATTAAAGCAATCTATGAGCGTACCATAGCCAACCACAGGTGTGAGGGCAAACAAAAAACTTACTGCCTCCTGCTTTTGTCGAGTTCACAGCACAAAGCTCTACGGCAGGGACACGGGAGTGAATCTGAACGCCTGCACCACGCTGGGCGCAGCCCCGCCCGAGCGCAGCCTGAGGGAGGGTGCGCACAGCAACACCCAGGTCGGTTCCCACGCGGCCAAACACAGACCCTCCGGCGCAGACATAACGGAGGCGCCTTCCCGCTCCATCCCGAGCTGCAACGGGCCGCCGCTCAGCGCAGGAGCGCGGCGCTCCCCGGCGAGGGGCCGTGCGGCAGCCCCTGCCGCCGCCAACGCGCGCTGCCGGCCCGGCCGGGCTCTGCCTCCCAGCGCCACAAACCCCGGCGAGGGTCCCACGGCCGC
>WBNH01011339.1:223503-330390 GCA_013401255.1 Urocolius indicus | reverse complement strand
TCCGCCCTCCCTGCCTAGGAAGCTCTCCCTCCCAGGGGACAAGAATTCCAGTGGACCCAATTAACACTGTACTTTGCTGGCTCCTTGGTATGATCGATATTAAATAAGCTGAGTTTTAGCAAGCACTGAAAAATAAAGCAGCCATGTAATGTGTGGCTGATGGAGACTGCGGGGGTTTTTCCCCCTCCACTTCCCTACTTTCCCAGCCTTGAAACAATCCAACACGAGGAGGGGGGGAGGTGGAATTTAAAAGCCATGCGCCAGTGCCAGTGCCAGTGCCACAAGCTGCATGAGATATTTGTTAGAAACTTGATGGAAGCCGAACATCGGTTGCTCATTTCACTAGCTTCAACAGTACTTTATTAAAGTGGATTTACAAATCAATGGAAGGAATCCAAAGGTTCACAAACAGGCTCTTTCATCAGGTCCGCTGCCTGACCGTACAGGAAGTTTGCTGAAGGGGTCTGGGGGCTGTTTCACCAGCACACTTGTTTTCAATGGGCTCCCAACAACACGAAATGCAGTGAGAGGTTCACTGCTTTAAGGGAATGCAGACTAGTGTGTTTACTGCTTCATTCCCGCAGCACGTGCGACAAGGCATCCTACAAATTGCAAATTATTTTAATTTGAAGGGGGAAGTGGCTGGGAGGCAGTAACCTTCTTTGGTCCTGTTTTCCCTGGTCTATCAATCACAGATTGCCATGTAAAAACAATCTACTACAGGCTCTCTCTATAGAAGAAAAGCAATTACTAGCATTAACTCTTGCCGTTGCAAATTAATACAACACAGTCTGCAACTGAGAGAGTCTGCGTGCAAGTCATTAATCTAAGAATAAATGGGTGGTTTGGTTAAATCCAATTGGTCTGAAATTCTCAGGTTAAGAGTTCTCTTTCCTCCTCCCATATTTCTATTTGTGTCTGTGAAACCCCCTGGAAAGAAAAGAAAAGAAAGCCACGTTTATTTGCTGGGGCCAGCACTGTTCCAAATCAACAATATTCATCAGTGAACTTGCCTACAAACAGAGGATTTCCCCAGCAGTGGCTGTTTTTCCTCTTTTTTTTTTTTTTTTTTTGTTTCTGGGATGGCCATAATCTTCAAACCAAGCCAAATAAACAGCACTGAGCAATATTCCTGATTGAACAGCTGGGTTGACCAGTGACTTGAATCCATCTTGTTAAATTAATGTGAGACTGCATTTCCATACGAATGAGATCAATTAAAAATACTCGTAAAACCATGCTACCAAAGGCAGTGAAGAGTTAAATTAATTAACTCAAAATGCCTCCAATTAAATAAGCTTATGATCCTCTATCTATCTGAGGGAGAAGAACACTCAACAGCAGGGTGAAGTACTACTAGTAGTAGCTCCAAATGCCACACTGTTGGTCAGAAATTCCTTATGATACTCAGTAACACCCTTCACAGTTAGATAAACGTGGAGTATGCAGAAACTCTGAGTGGTGGTCAACCATCCAAACAGGTATCACAAACCAAAGGCTTATTTACATGGGAAGACCTAAAAGAGTGCAGATATATTGCTTATGCACATGAAGTCCGTATTACTACAGCTACAGTAATTCCAGGCTCCTGTACTTGTGACGAAGATGCTGCACTTTACGTGTATTGTCTTCACAAATATAATCTAGCTGATATGTTTTTTGGTGCAAGAAGAGTCAGGGAAGAAGTATCCCTGGGCACCACAGCACTAAGCAGGGCAATAGCGGGTTGCAGTTTTAATGAGAGGGAAACAGAACATCCATAGGAAATCATAGAAAATGATGCAGATCTTAATGCTTCATAGCCATTACTGACCCAGCACCACAGCATAGCAAACATACTGGATTTGAAATGAGATACAGAGATTGCTTACAATACCAACCTGATGGTCCAGAACTTGCAAAATTACATTCTCCTTTCAGTCCCCTACTCTAAATTAGGGGGCAATATCAATTGGTTTAAGTGTCCCTGAAAAGAGTCTCAATCTTATACAGAAAGCTTCTCTTTTCAAGAGGATCAAAGCACTTGGCAAGCGCTTTGGGATCCCATCTGAGCGAAGGAACATAGATATTCCATCGGCTACAAAAATATACCCACTTTCCATGAATGCATGAGACATGGAGCCAAGCTTCAGCCAGGATAGCTGAGGAAAGTCTTGCAAAAAAAGCGGAACAGTCTCAAAGGGCACTTGGTAATTGCCCTCTTGCCCGCAACGACAGTCATGAACTGCTAATGACTTCAAGCCCCATCTGACACAAGGCTGGGGAAACTCACCCTAGCAAACAAATTCTTTACACAGGAAAACATTCTAATAAGGACATAATCCACAGAATATATCCAGGCTGAAGAGGTCCAGTGGGTAGCTACATTTTGGGGAAAGTTGAGGTTTACAGCTGGAGAGGGGATTCTTAGTGCTCTTGGAACCCATAAATGATCCATCAGTCGATCTGTCATCTCAACACTCCTAGGCACTAGGAAAGTCTTTATTATTCCCATTTTAGAGATGATGATTTGAACACTGAAAGCCTAAACTACCTCCCCAAGGAGATGCAAGAAGTGCTGGAGAATAGCAGGGAACTGATTCCAGGCTTTTCAAGTCCCTTAACTGTGAAGACTGTTCTTGTTTCAAACACAAGCAACTGAATTTGACATATTTTGAAAGTCAATCTATTTGTTCCTTAAAAAAAAACATCCGCATCACTCCAATCAACTCTTAAGTATGAATCAAAGCACAGTTCGTAGCATTTAAGGAGCTCCAGTGCTCATTAAGAAATCGACATCTGTATGGACTGACAAGTTTTGTTCCAAAGAAAAACTCATAATTCACATTCTTTTATAAGAAAATTAAAATTATTTAAATATAATTCCATAATTAGAATTACAGTCCTGGTTTGGTAGGACATTTCAAGCCAGTGGTGAACTGCATGGAATGACACCTCATAATGTGTGAAGAAAAACAGAAAACATTTCTCAAAATAAGCAAGTACGCCAGTATCAGACTTCAACTTTATTGCTTAATGTTTAGGTAAATGAAAAAAATCTTGAGTGCCACCGTGAAAGTCCTGGCCTCTAGCTGCCAACAGAACAACCCCTGTCCTGAAGGCAGGGAAACAGAGATGTGTTACCTGCCCTGACCTGGGCAAGAGGCTTCTACAAAGGGTTTCCCTATGCATGGCCACCCTGGTGAGCTGCCTGTGCTGCCTGGAGGTCCTGTTCTCCCACAACAGGTCTTGCACACCCTACCCCACACAAAGGGTCCTTGGAGATCCGCATCACCCAGCACACAGGCCGACCAGCGCTGCCACCATCAGAGATGGTGCCCTGATGATACCACAAATACCATCCACAAAACAGCTTCTTTTTAACTTAATATAATTTTGAGGGCAAAAATACGCTTGCCTTGTTGTCAGAATTTGCCTTATTTACATAAAAATCAACTCTACCGAAGCTGCAAAGAGTACCTAACAGAAATCCAAGCTGGAAAGATGCATCAAAGAAAAAGAGCTGCTACCAGAAGTCAGTTATTTACTACTCAAGGGCAGGAACTAGTGACTGCTAATGGGGCAGTACCGTATGACCCAGAGGAAAAGCTATCAAGGCTTTTTTTTCTTCTCTCCTTAAAAAACTATATTGGGAAATGTTACCATTTACAACTCTCTTTGGAGAACTGTAATCTATCTGGGTGCTCCTCAAGAACCTATGACTGAAATTGCAAACATAGGAGATTAGCTATGTAAAGATACATGTTGTAACACAATTTGTAACAGCTAACCCACTTTATTACAGGCATCATCAACTTTGTTGATTATCTAACCCTTCCAATTCAACTGTTTTCAAAGACTGTGGCCTTTGGCACTATTTAAAGGTGCTTACATTTTCTAATACACTCATTTTTTCCTATTAGAAGGTAAATAAATGGGTAGAGTTTTCTCTCTTCCATTATATTCAGTTTCATACAGCACAATAAATGCCAGAAATTAAAAAAAAACAAAAAAAAAAAAAAGGAAAAACTTTCAACTAAATAAAACCTGGCTTCCTGGCTTCAAATCATCGATACTTAAAAACAGAAACAAGGGTGAACACATGGTCTTGTGGTCTTTGAAAAATAGTCTGTGGATACTTTAAATATTTACCAAAGGAAGGGGGTGTATATCAGGTTGCAGAGCTCTGGATTACACCCCCTTTGAAAGAGATGATGATTCACGTTAATCTACATCATTAGGGTGGGAGGTTTGCTTTGTTCTTTTTAATTTCTAATTACATTTTAGTAGCAGAATAAACAAAAAACAGAAAGCCAGAAACAAGAACTAAAATAAAATACAGGAAAACCAACCTTTTAAGGCACTTAACATCAGAGAAGGTTAGTCAGTCAATTACAATTTACAACTGCAAAATAAACCATGGTGAGGTTCAGCTGACTAATGCTCTGCACCAGGACGTAGTGAGGACCAAAGATAAAAGGACCCATTTCCTATCTGAAAATTGGGTTTTGGTAACGTGCAGCCACTAGTGTGTGGAGCTGGGTGATCACCTCCACAGCAGCATCCATCACAGAGGCCCAGCAAACCTGAACATTGCTGCTAGTCTGGCCAAGCTCTTTGGAAGGTGTCCGTAACCCCCAGGCAAGACATAAAGGGTTCACTGTGACCTAGGCCAAAGAATCAAACCCTCATTCTGCCAACACACTTTCCAAAGGCAAGGTCTGCAGAAGTAAGTTTTGAATTGTCAAATCAGACCTTGTCAAGATTTTGCACCAACAAAATGATGGGGCCAGCCAGCTCAGACATGGTACATGTGAGGTCCCTCCAGCCACCAGCACCTGTGTATTGTTCCTAAAGCTTTCCTCAGGCCCTGACTTATTTTTAGAGCGTCTGATTTTCCCTGCTAATCACAAAGGCACTGACCAAACAATATCACTGGATCTAATTTTCACATCTTTTAACTCCATAGTCAGTGGATACAAAACAGACCTTCCGGAGAAAAGTACTGTGAAATAAGATACAGCATAAACTTAAAAAACAATAGCTATTTCTCACCGTTCCCACCAGAGAAGCTCTTGCTCTGTATTAGAAAGGTCTTGATGCTGTAACCAAAATCTGATTGCAGCACAGATTAGCAAACTTAAACTAATTTTAAACTAGACCAAACACCCTTGCTGTTCACAGCAACGAAGCCACAAATATCAGCAAAGATCACATAAATCTAATCAAGTTCCAGGAGACTCTGACCATACCATGATGAAGTATCTATTACTTTGGCTTCATGGCAGCCACAACCATCCCAGCAAGCTTGGTTAAAGCTAGCTGAGACACTTCACGCTTCTGACTGTAGCCTTATCTGTAATTTACTGGAGAGGAACAATCTCTTTACAGAATGAACTGGTAGAAAAAGAAAAAAGAATAAATGGAAGAAACTCATACCACTTGACTTTAAGTGCTTGGTTGTGGTTCCCAAAGCAGTGCAGGATGGCTCCTGGGACACCTACCTGACCCCACTGAGTGTATGGCCTGCCTGGGACAACACCGCTGCCAAACTGACGCAGCCCATCCTACCATTTGTTTAGGGTTGCATGATATACATGCCACCCCTACCCTGATCCTGCTCATATTGAAGACGCAACACAGAACAGCTCTTCTCAAACAGTTTTTCTATAAAACCTCCTCTCTTTTCCCAGTGCAGAATGAGTTACAGTGCTCCAGTTCTTCTACCACAGCAAGGAAACCTTCCCCCATTGCTCCAGCTTGGCAGCTTAGGGATGAAGCTATCTCAAAGGCAGAGACAAACACACAGCCAAAAGGGCTCACATGCTGGTCAGGGCACACCAGCAGCTGTCTGATGGAAAACCAACAATGTGGGCCAAGCTCAGTGAGGGGAAAAAAGAAGATCGAATAAAAGCATTACAAAGTCCTAAGTAAATTGCTATATAGTGGTCTGTGACTCCACAGAAAAAAACCCCACAGTTTATAGGATGATACGGCTCCACAGCTAATTTTGGTTACTGATACGTCAGGCCTTTCTATAGGATACTGGCACACAATGTGGAATATATTTTAAGTGTCACTTTGCTTGAATATATACCTCCAACACATGCTAATAACAGTTTAAATGTAAAACCCTGCCACGTCACATCTGCTCACATCTATTACTTTCGAAGACAGAAAGTAACTGCTAAGCATCATTCTCCAGAAATGGGGAGAGAATGTGGGAAAAGAGATGGATGGATTTGGCAAGAGATTGCAAATGCCTAGGATTGCTGTCTCCCGTTCACTGCAAGCTTGCATACTATACTCCTCCTCTAGTTTTATTTTAGAAGCAACTTTTCAGAGCATCTTTTGCAAGCCAGCTCAACCCAACACAAAGGGCAATGGCACATCCCACCACCACAACTGCGTCGCTGCGGTCAAGTGGTCAACAACTTCATTAACACACTTTCAGAATATACATTGAGTCAGGGAGGTAAACAGTCATTCTTGTCATATGTGGAAAACTTCTCTAAGAATCTCCTTCTGATAAGACAACATTTGCAGGGGGTCTTCAGTTGAGCTCACCTTCCCATTTCAGGGGTAATCCTGAAGCTGAAGCTGTAGCTCAAATATATTAGTCCCACACTAAATGGGGAAAATGAGAATACTTTCTTCTGAAACCTTGTTTTCCACTGGTTTGGTAATGTGTTTCTCATCAAAGCTTTTTTTATTATTTTACTCCCTCCTCCTTTATAAATAGTTCATATTCTGTGATTTGCCTATACAGGCCTCAATTACCCCTTACAGAGGAACAGAGAGAAAATAAATAGAGAAGCCGCTGTGAAAGACCATACATTTCTAACAGGTTTCCATCAGGGCCAGACTGATGGGCCTGCTATTAGGAAAGGGTGGATTAGTGTAATTGCCTTACAGTTTTGACAGTTTCTGTCATCTTCAGAACAGATGTTCTCTGAGTTCTGCCCTATTTGCTAAATGCTATCAAGTGACAATTCCCATCCATTTCAGGGAGGACTCCTGAAGTGAACTGCATGAGTCTTTAGAGAGACTTGTCCTTAGGACTACTCCTTCAAAGGCTGCAAGGCTGGTTGCCATGGTTGCTGGAGGTTAAACTTGGCAGGCCTGATGTCTTTATCAAAGCCAAGCACCGCTGTGGGAACAAGTCTTGAAGGCTGTGGATGCTCCACAAAAGCAACTTCAGGGCTACAAGTCCTGACAGAGAGAGCTCGAAGGGAGCAAGTCAAAAAATGCAGCACCTTGATGGGAAAAGGCAACTGGGATGGTCTAATCTTCCTGGACTGATAGGAGTGAGAAGCTTCCCAGTAAAAGGGGAAAATAATAGAGTTATCTCCTTCCAAATACATTTAAATGGAGACGACTCCAAGTTTGGCATAGTAATAAGTAGGTATAAAGTCCCTGATAATTCTGGGGCTAAACAGCATTTATTGACATGGGCTTCAAATCCCATAGGCAGGGAGGATGGTAACTCATAAAGTTACAGCCTACTTCTCAAGGTGACCCTCAGCCAACAAGCTGGAGGCTCTCCATACTCCAGCAAAGATGTAAAACCAAAGCTCAAGAGAACCCATTATCCTTAGACATCCTGTGTTATTTGTATAAGAAGAGATGAAGATTCATAGCTTCATCCATTTCACCAGCATGTCTTCAACTCCCTGAGCCAATACAAGGAAGAGAGGAGAAAAGCAGAGTGGATAAATTTATGTTGCCTTTGTTACATTGCAGGAAAGACAGTTACTGATGTCCTAAGCCATCCGTCCTCTGCAAGCATAAAAGCCAAGAGTAGGGCTGAGACATTCACTACAGGACAGATCACATGGACAAAGCAAGGAGCATCACCATCTCCATCATGCCTGCCATGGCTCAAGTGCACCTCAGCTCCATGTGCTCCACTCCAAAACTCAGCTTGGGGTCTTTAGCTTATACACCGCTATTACAGTCCAAACCAAGACTTTATGGCTCCTTAAGATTATTCCTGCTCTTTTACACGGAAAAAAAAAGAGACAAGGACATCCAAATCACTTATGCTGAGCCACCTCCCATCCCATCTGAAGACAGTAAAGCCAGTGAAAATGTGACAAAAGTGATAACAGCTGCCCACAAGATCCAGCATGACACAAAAATGAGGGCAGAAAAAGACAGAGTAATGGGATAACACGCAGCATATCCTGTGAGGTTCATGTTGTGGCAAACGACGGAGACAAGAGATCAGGGTTCACCATATAGAAAGCGCAGACTTCAGTTTAATTGTGAGTAAACTACGTGCTATGTGAGTAATTGGGTTTATGGATGTTCCTGGCAAAGACAGAGGGAAACCCATCCTCTCAGGGCAGCTAAGTGCTTGACTTCTGTGTATTTTTATGTGTTTGTCAAACACTTAGACACTACAGGCACTTAGAATCCTTTAAATAAATAAAATGCATTGAGTTAGTTCAGCACAAAAGGCACTGTATCAATGCATGTTAACTACTTTCAGTGAAAATTATAACAGGATATGGGCATAAGTGCAGCCAAAAGAAAAGCCTAATAAAAACAGCATAGCAGGGAGAGAGGGGAGGAAATGTAAGGCTGACAGAATTGCAGCTTGAAGGAAATCAGAACAGTAGATCTGAGAATAGCTCCGATCATAAGGTGGAGAGGAAGAAAAAGCACCTTCCATTTTACTATGATTGGGCCAGCTTACATTTCATTACAGGGAATCCAAGATAGGCAATTGTGTAATCAAGAGCCAGACGGCTTTACTCATTTATAATTAATTCACAGTACTTTGAAAGTCAGCTCAGAAAATAGCCAAGTGCTTCCCTTTAAGGAAACCTCTTCTGCAAGGCACCACAAGCAAAGCAGAAGCTGTTCAGCTGAAGACAAAAGGTTTTCTCTTGACATAAATGAATAAAGTGTTACCACAGGCAGTGAAGCAGAGAACATTGCCCATCTTGAAGGAAGGCTTTCATCCAAGCACTGTAGTTTTACAGCAAGAAACACCATTCTGAACTGATTTACACCATTTTAAGGGTCAAAAGAAGTCTCAGTACATTATGGACTCAGATGCAGACTCTTTGGTCTACTATTTATTGTACATAGACAACTGCTGCCTTAGAGGCAAGCATGATTTTTGGCTCCAAAAGCACAACCAGGGTTTCCATCTCCTCACAGCACTTGCCAGAAGAGTGGGAGTTAAAACTCAGTGCAGTTGCAGCTCCCCACCCTCCCCAGCCACTACATCACGAACCTGCCTCCTGGCATGGCTCATTTGTTCAGATCCTCAGGTGTCCATCAGCTATCCTGTGCCTACACAAATAATTTAGAAAGTTAAATGCCACTTTCCATTTTGCATAGTTACTAATTTATCCACACTTAGCTTTTCATCTGTAATTCACGTTGACATTAATTGAGAGACAAATATGTGTGTAACAGAAGAGGCAGATCTAAATAAATGACAAAAAAACGTGGTCACCAGAAACCAATTATACATTCAAACTGCATGGTGGAAATGACCAGAGAGTTGAAATCAAGTGAGGGGGAAAATATACCAAAAACACATTTGGACTGGTGAAAGAAGGGATGTGTAGGGACGAAGTTGCTAGCACATGCAATCACTCTCAGCCTCATGGAAAAAGAATATAAATATTTAGACATGAACAGACCTCTTAAAATACAGTTGCAGATTCTGCTGGCACATGGACAAACATACAATGAGCCCACCAATGTGGAGACACAAATCAGGTAGATCAGACATGAAATTGGCAGGCAACATGTGCAAGATGCATTTTGTAAAGGCAAAAATGTGTTCACCACCAAATATGAAGATGAATTTTCCAAGACAATCTGAAGCTGCACTGAAAAAGAAATAAACATTAAATATTTAAGGCTGTTCACCTTAATGCTATCACTTAGAGCACACAATGGCTTTTTCCTCCACCAGCATTCTCCTCACTACAGCAGAAAAAAATCAAAATGAAGGTTTCAAAGAGAAATACTTGAACAGTCTTTCTACACTGAAAGCCGAACATCTTCCCAAATGGCCCTGAAAGAGTTAACTGCTTCAGAGCTCAGATAGTCTCCTTTCCATGTCTCACGATAAGTAATAGAAGATTTATGTGCAATGAATTTCCAGTTACTGATTTGCACCAGCTGGGCTGTCAATCAGCCTGCCTATACAGTGCATGTCTTCACCTCCCCATGTTCTCCTTGCACGTAGAGGCTCCTTCTACCCCCATGAGCACACACAAAAGCATGTAATTCCCACATTCCTATTAAATGGAGTAGGTTAAATGTTGATTTGGACTTCTCCTGCACCTCTAGTCTAAGACAGACATTATTTCCTCACCATGGTGTCCAGGAGAACAATTCCAGTGATGATTCTGAGACATCAGAGAGTATTTTAAAAGCAGAGTGATATTTCCTCCAGGGCTTTTCCCATTAGCACTCATTGGAAGGGAATGCAGGGTATGAGGGAAATCTGGGAGAGAATCCCTTGGATCGGGACACAAAATTCTCTTACACTGATACACAAGGTCCAGATACAAGGACTGTAGAGAAGGAAAAAAAATCACTGCCCTATCTTAGTCTTTAATTACGATTTTGCCCAGATAAAAAAAAATTCAAGGATTTCAGACAAGTACGAAAGGTAATTTTAGGGTCTCCAAAAAGCTCCTTGGAATCACCTAAAAGGTATTATCTCCAAAAAAAAATCCTAAATTCCTTCATGGATGTCTCATAGTTTTAGTTCAGTATAAATACAGAGTGCATGCAAACAGGTGTCCTGCTCAGGGTTGTGATCCACCACATTTTAAACAGATTATCACTCATTTCTTTATTACTCAGAGTCGCACCACCACAAATCCTTTACTTCATTTCTCAGCCACATGACTAAGGGAAATGCTGAATCAATAAACCTTTGCAGAGCAACAGTAAGCCATGTAACCAGTGATTAAATCTTGTTTTCAATGTAGAATTCAGCCTGAAGAAACATAATTAAAAAAACCAAACCACAAAGCTCAAGAAAAAAAATACTTTCCTCTCGTGTTTTAAGATTTCGCTAAGCAATATGCCTGAAATGAAAACACAGACATGGCATCATCCTTCAGACTTTGCTTGTTACAACATGATACTACCCCAGGGCTGTTGTTTTTGCACCTGCATTTCACTTCCTAACCTGGGTTGCTGAGAAGATGATTCTTGGAAGGTTAATTAGTAGCTATGTAAACAACAAATCCTTGCTATGTATTGGGGTGAATGGGTTTTACTGCAAAGGTCAGATGTCCTGCACAGGGCACAGCTTTGTGATAGGGCACTAAGCCAGATCCTCTGGCAGGACCCATAAGTTTTTTCTTCCTCTACAGGCCTTACCAGAGCTCTCTGGAAATTTTCATCCAGGCTTGTCTGCCTATAAATAGAGAGCTGCAGCCCCCGGGGGCTGTGTGGCTCTGTGCTGCTGGTGTGCTCAGAGTTGCTAAGGAGATGGCACAGCAAAGGCTTGCAATCCGCGTGGGGGAACCAAGAGGAAAGCAGCACCGCTCTGGGGTTTGGCCAAGAGCCAGGGAGGTATCCTCCTGTGGATATCCTCTGGATCAGAAGAAAAGAGAAGAAGAAAAAAAGATAAGATGGAGATTCCCTCTCAGTCTGACTCTGGGAACGTCAGGGAAGGCATTTGTGTCCACAGTCTCCCGAGTAATTATTATCAACCATCATCCGCCTGGGTTCTTGCAGCATCTCCATTTCCTGAATCCAGACCTGGGTTCTTTATCTCTGAGGAAAGTAATTATAGCTTACATTACACATCACCATCCAAAAGGAAAAGGAATTTTTGAATCCTTTTATTCACTTATTTGTAGACTTGCAATAAGACTGATAGCCAAAAAGTCAAGGTTTGAACTGTAGCACTGGAACAAATTACCCAAAGGTACTGAAACTAGAATGACCCCTCATCCACAGTCTTTTTCAGATCTCAATCAATTCATTTATCTTGGGATATAGGATGCCTGAATGGAGACAGAGCCAGTCTCAAGACAGGAGGAAAATATGGATCATCCTGAATTAAAGTTATCTGTAGGTACTACTGTCCATTTCAGCTGGTCAAATTGCATCTCTAAATACGAAATGACTCACATCACTGTGGTGGCAGCAAGTATTGGCAAGACTGAGTGCACACCCTGAAAAGAAGAGGCTTTCCATTTCCAGCATGAATGGAGATACAATTTTACAGGCATGTATAAGGCTTATTTAAAGTTCATGCAGAAGCAACTTTATATTTGCTCCTGGTGGACTGCAAAATTGCCTGAAGATAAAGCTAACTACAAGAAAAATTCTAGAGTAGTTTCCAAGAACAAAATTCTCAGGAGAACAACAACAACAACAGAAGGTGTAGGAATTCCTCAAAAGAAATAAGAAAATACAAGCAGAGCCAAGGTGGTTCCTGCAAATGCAGCAGAAATGCTCCATGGCGTTAGCCACGGTTTCTCACACAGATCACTTGGTTGTGATAGAGAATTAAATGCTTTTGTTTTCCAAGACTCATACACAGTTAAAATGATACATCTTAGCAGAATAAAGGCAGTATCTCTTGCCAACAGTGTATAAACTCATCTCTCACTGAAAAAAAAAAACAAAACAAAACAAAGACTTAGCAGAAAAAGGCACATTTATTTTTCTCTGCGGCCACCGCTCTTCCAAGCCACAAAGTATCAAAGTGCATCTGACAGTTGATCATTATCAGGCAGGTGAAAGAGAAAACGGAACTTCTTTTTTTCCATTCCCCAAGACAGCATTAAGATTATTTGAAATAAAAAGCACGTAGAGCAACGTAATGATTTGAACTTTTAGTGTCTTCCATCTTTTACAGACGCTAATGCTAACACTAACTCACTCGCGACAAACCGGCGGAAAGAGAGGGAACATATGATCACGGCTTATTTCCCAGTGTACGTATTTCTTAATATAGAAGAGTGTATGATAGATCTGCCACCATCTGATCTTGATTGTTGTAAAACCAGTCATTCTGCCTTCATCTGCCAAAGAGTTTGAGAATTACTGGGGATATTTTTGGCAGCCTTAAGCGCACAGAAGCACTGAGGCATATTCCCAGAGGACAGCTGAAAGTTTCTTAATAATTTCCATCTCTTAGATGCTACTTTTGCACATTACTTGAGGATTGTCCAGTGCAATTTCAAGTTAATTAAAGATGACAAAATTGGAGAAAGAGGCTTCAGGTCTCACTACTGTTACTGCATTTGGTTTTCCCCACTCAGAAGTCTTTTTTATGATGGTCTTAAAAAAGATCAGAAATCTGATCTTGTATCTACTCAATTTTATGACATAATACATTCACTGAATAGACAACTTTCAACAAAGATCTGATAAAATAGTCTTTGGTCATAAATATAACCCTTAACTGGGTGGGAGTGGGAAACAATCAACAAACTTCTGACACATAAAAACAGGTGAAAAGACAAAATGTAAGAATTTTTATTCTAGTTTTTAATGAGCTAACTTCACACTGTGATTTCTGCAAACAAAACTATTTCTACCCTATTCCACCACACTCCCTATAAAAAAAGAGTTTTAGTTTTTCACGAAATTACAAGCATGACTGAACCAATATAATTTGACAAAAAGCTCAATAAAAATTGTTCTTATGAGGAATATTATTATGGCCAAGGGGCAATGGGCACAAATTGAAATACAGGAATTTTTTTTAAACATTAAGAAAAAACCCACAACCGCTTTTCTGCCATCAGGAACTGCTGTAGGTTTCCCGGAGGGGTTACAGAATCTCCATCCTTGCAGATATTCAAAGCCCAATTGGACATGACCCTGAGCAACCTGCTGCCACTGACCCTGCACTGAGCAGTGGCCTGGACTAGGTGACCTCCAGAGGTATTTTCTCACCTCAGCTCGTCTGTGATTCTCTCAATATTAAGCGCAAATATTCAAATTTACCAGTTGTTTTAAGGTTGAATATCAAATTTAACCTAACTTCAGTTATATAAATAAAGAATCTGGTTTTGAAAACCTAAGTGATACCATTGACAATAAAGTGTCATTTTAAATGAACAGAAGTCTTAAGCTATCATATTGCATATGTGCTAGTCAACAGATGAGTGCATCCAAAATAAAAATTCCGTTTCTTTTTTACATACCTTATATTTCCAACACATGAAGTGCTGTGCCAAGAAATTCGCCGTTTTCCAATCAAAGGAACAGGTTTGTAACATAGATTCTGGATATCTCTCTGCACATTGCTATAATAGTGTTGATGGCTATGACCCCTTTTCCTGTCAATCTTTATTTCCATATGCCATCTGATCGGCTGTCACACTTCCTATAGTTGCCTTCCGATCCCCTCCATTTTCCAAGCTTTATACTTATGTAAAGTTATTTTAAAACAATAAAACAATAAAGTAAATAAACCATGCAGCCCTTTGCTCTACAAGAGACAGCTATCTTTAACTTCCATCCAAGTCTGAAAATGCCTTTCACATCATTAAATGATGCTCGGCCCGGCACGAACTGTGCAATTCTACCATTACTACTTAGCCGTCACTGCTAATGAAGAGCAGAGCTGGAACTAAGCATTAGCACTTTTGCCATCAATGACACCTATTGAGCACATGTAACTTCACGACTCTCTTGGACAGCTCTAAGAAATACAAGAAAACCTGTAGGAGCTGAGTATCTGCTAGGAGCACAGGGCTGGAGCAGAGACAGACAACCAGAAGTAGAAAAGCTCTGAGCTAAGCTGAACAGCAACAGCTGAACTAGCAATACCTAGATGTACACAAATCTAAAAGATAAGAGTGAGCACAGCAAATAAAATGGTGCAAATCACTAGAGCACAGTGTTGGAGAAGGCAAGTACTTGAGGGGCAGCGAATTAAATTCATAATAATCTGAACTCACGTATTTCTACAATGCCAGCCAAATAAATATTTTAGGCAACAGTTTTCCTTTAATACTCAGATGTTAATTAAAGATGGGAGGAGCAGGGGGTGGAGAAGAGTCATGTTAAAATATATTCAAGATAATAACATCCTCACCTACATTGTACAAATTCTTTCAACACTTTCCCCATGCTGGTTTACTTTTCACATTTCTCTCAGCCAGGCTACTGGAAGAGGGGGAAAACATGGCCAGACTCAAGGCAACTTTCAGGTTTGCATGCATTAGGGCAGTTGCAACATCAACACTGACAAGATGTAAAGGCTTTATGTCTCTGCTGAAGCAAAATCTTTTACTGTTTACTCAGTTAAAACTGAATAAAATTTCCATAAATCTGTGTGCTCATACAAGACTGTTTGATAAAAGATCTACACTGAGAAGCCTGGACACCTAAGCATTCAGTGCCACCTCCCCAGAGGTTCAAGTCCCCACTGCAGCCCTGCCAAAGAAGCAGGGGAAAAACAGCTGCAGCAAGTATCCTTTTGCTGAAAGTGGGCTCACAAAGCTTTCAGAAGCCTATTGCTGAGTACAAAGAGTTAAACACCACAAGGCATTGCTCTGATCTCACACATCAGTGAAAAAACAGCAGCAGCTCTACCCAAAGCAATGCTGCAAAATAAACACGAAGCTGAATCAGTCCCATAAGCTCTTAAAGAGAACAGTGAGCTAGATATAGGGATGGATTTCCCAAGGTGAATGCCTTTTGTACCAATAAAGCCTCTAAGCATTACCATTTAACCTTCTTCAGGATTTAGGTTTGATTTCAGGCTAACACCAGTCATTTGGATCAGCCACACAAAGAAAATCTTCAGAACTCTTTCAACTTCTGAAAAGAGATGAGAGGATCCACCCAAAACAAACATTTTGCCAAATCTCCACAGAGCTGAAAAACAAAATTACTGTCAGCAGAGTAGGATCAACATTAGTTACACTCTTAGTGATAAAATTGAAGTATCCATTTGCCACCTGAAGTTGATACAGGCTAAGAAATTAAACAATGAAAACTTACAGGCACACCTTCCCTTATCAGGGGTGACAGTGCCAATATTTAAGCTACAAATAAAACTCTCTAAATTTCTCACCGCATTGTCACTGCCCATCTGCAGTCCCCACAGGGTTAAAGTCACAAAGCCCAACTCTGCTTCTCAGTTTGGAGCTTTTTGCCACCATGACCAGCTGTTAGAGCTTAGGCATATCATCAGGAATCCAGTGACACAGCAAAGGTTTAAATGCAGACATACATTTCTGAATCCCAGTAAGCAGAAAGCAGACCAGAAAATTATGCCCATGACTAATAAGTCCCATCATGCCTTCTGAGCCTCTTCCACATAAACTGATTTGAGAATGTAACAGTGGTTAAAAACATTAAAAAAGAAAGTTCTCTAAGAAAAGGTAAAGTCAAAGTGGGCACTTTATTTTTCTTCAGTTTAAAAATTAAAGATAACCATCTGTGATAGAGACACAGCCACTTGCAAAGCAGCTCAATTCTGTTCTGAACCTTGCAAATACAACCCATTTTGCTTCCTGCATTGTTGTAAGGTCAGCGAAAAGTCATAATTCAGTCACTAGTGCAAGCAACAGCACATTTTTCTCTCAAAAATAGATGCCCTTCAGTGGCATGAGGCACAGCCCCGCTACCTGGGTCTGTAAAGTCAGTCTGCTCACGCACAAGGGCTCATCAAGAGGTGTGATGTGAAAGTAAGGGGAGAAAATAGATGGGGGATGAAAAAATGAATCAAAATGAATATTAGGGAATTAATCATGCAACAGGCAAAGATTTTCTTTTTTTTTTTTTTAATCTATTTTTCTTCATTTTAACTTCAAAAACACTGCCAAGAGAAGGAAGGGGAACAAGTGGGATGAGTTAGCGAGCATGACAGCATCGCTGGAAGACAAAAAGCGGGAAGCTGGCAGCCCAGACGATGCGCCAGGGCACAGCACAGGCAGGGCGATGGCAGTGGGTCACAGTCCCAGGCACTGGCCATGCTGCAGCACACAGGGACACCTTATAGGAGCTGACAAGGTCTCCTAGCAGAGCTGGACCAGGCTGCCCCACAACTGACAAATAAAATTGGGTTTTGAGTGTGAAAAGTGGGTCACAGCTACATAGAGGAAGATGAGCCCTATGCAATTGAGGTGCACAGGGAGTGATGGAGGAGCAATCAGCAGGGACCCCGAGGCCTTTATTAGTGGTGTTATTATGCAAATTTGGCAGCACCCATCAGCTTGTCAGCTTGGTAGCAGTGAGCTAGGTGAATGCCATTTTAATTCCCCAGTCTATGCTTCTTAATGCTTCTGTCCCTCTGTGAAGACCACACTCCTCCTCTCCTGGTTCTGTCCTTCCTGCCCCAGCCCTCTGCTTGCCCCATGCTACCCCTGCCCTGGCCTCACCATCAGCACTCGTGGGCCATTGGGATCCATTTTAAATGCCATATCTCCAGATATACCCAGCAATGACCAGAGGGGTGGTTTGGGACAGGGGACACAGATGGGATGGTTTGGGACACAGGGGACACTTGGTCCCCACCACCCCCTGCCCTGTGTTTTGCCTCTTGCAAAGCCAAGGGAGAGGGAAGCCAGGAGTAAGAGCACATCGGTAAGGCTAGACTCTTTTTTTTTAAGCATTCCATTTTTCCACAAAAAAATTGAAGTTCCCCAGATGTGCCTGGCTTCCTGGGAAAGAGCACAACCAGCTCCTGCAAGAAGGAGGTGGGCACTCACTTCCATGATGGGACGTGTGCTGGAAAGGACACAAGAGCTGCAGTGAGTGCAAGCAGCACTCTCCGCAACAGCCTTGGCCAAACCACGTGCTTTCCCAGTCATCCCCTTAGTTATCATTATCATCTTCACACAGAAAAAAAAAATCTGGACTTTTTAAACAGTGCTTAAATGATTCTCTCCCCCAAAGAATTAAATTACCATTTATAGCCTATTCTTCCTATTAAAAATTTATCAATTTATTCATCACTTCTAGGACTGAGACCTTTCATTTGTTTTACAATGAAGAAACCTTTGATCTGCAATTCTCCAAGGCTACCATTTTTTATTCTTTAGTTCTTCTCATTAAAAATAAAATACCTCTATTCTCCAAAACGCCTTGATGGCACTCTCAAAATGCCCATTTTAAAAATTAGAAACTGTTTTTATCCTTACCTTGTGATAGGCACTTCAGAAGTTTAAAAGGTACTTTTTTTTTTTTTTTTTTCAATCACAACAGTACTGTACTGCAAAGAAAAGAGGTTTTACATCCCAGAATCACTAGGCTGGAAGATTGCAGTAAGGCAGCATTTACAAAGCAAGCCAGAAGAATGCCCTTCTCCCAAAGACACAGAAGCAGATAGCAAAAATAGAGTTTCACAAAATTACTTTCCCTGGCTTGCTGAATTAGGCTAACCTGAAGTGAGTTTGCCCTGAGATACTTAAGCTACATTCCAGCTCTGCCAGCCTGTCTCTGAGGAGCAGCACCTAGAGTCCAAGCAGAGCATGCATTAAGACTCAGAGGCACAACCTGCAGAAGAACATTTGGAAACCATATTTTAGTATTTTTCCCCCTTGTTCATTCTGTTCTCCACAGCTGGACACACAAAGACCCCTCTCAGCAAAACAATCGTTAGCACTTGGGTGTGACTATGACTACAAAAAGCAGATTTATCCTACCCAAGCTGCTACATGTGTGTTTCACATCAGTGGCCTCAGGCTACTCCTACCAAGAGCAGGACAAAATGTTGAAGTGGATTTGCCACACTGTTTTCCTGGTACAACTCACATCTCACCTACTCCAAGGATACTTTTGCATCAGTTTACCCCATAAGGTTTTCTCTGTTAAAGCTGTTAAGAAGCACAAAAGGGAGGTTATACACTACCAATCAATAAAATCGGGCCAAGGATCATTCGTCCAACTTCAGGACCAGAGAGGGGGCTAACACATCTTCAAGCTGCTTCTTATTTACAAGTAGGGATGTTGCAATAAGGGTCACATTTTGCTGCTGATCCAGCCTAAAGCTGGCATGCCTGGCACCAACCATTCCTTGACACAAGAGCAGCTTGTGGACTCGTGTTAGCCCACCACACGGAGTTCTGTGTTGCACCTTGGTGAACCATAGAGGCCTTGCAGGGCTTCCACTGCCCAAAAGTTTCTGAAAGGGGATTTTTCAATAGATGTAGCCCAGAATTTTCCTTCAAAACCATCTTTTCAGGAAAATAATGGATTTTTATCTCAAATACACATCTCCCTGCATTCACTCTCCACAGAAACTCCAACGTCTGGCAGAAAGAGCAGTGCTTGAAATGTAAAATGTGCTGTTTGCACTTTGATTTTTAACATAAAAACGTTTTACTATACGGTGAAATCCTATTTTCTGCACACCTCTGTCACAGACAGCTAAAGAACAAACTAAAGCTGAACTCCCAACAGAGACCAGAGCCCATTCCAAACCTGAGTTCGGCTCAGATGCAATGCTAAATCAAGCCTGCAGTCATCTTCTGAGAGGTCAAGGAAAAAAGAAACCTAAACCACTCAATTTGTAACACTTATATTCAGCAACGCCAAGCAGAATGACCAACTAACTCAGCAGAGAAACAATAATATACTCTACTACCAAAGCAGAGCATATCAGAGGACGAAAAACCACTTAGCACCCAAGCCTCTGTTTAGTGCAATGTAAACCCTTCAGCTGCTACAGGGAGAGAAAAGGCAGCTTTTGCCAGCTGACCCATTTGTGTAGGAGGCACAGCTAACAACTACAGCAAACTGCCAAGTGTACCTGTGCTCCCTGTTCCTCATCCCAACAGCCATCACTACCTGCATCAGGAGGGAGCAGAGAAGGAGTAGAGCCAGCAAATAACACAGAAATCCAGAAAACCACTCCATAAAATAGCACGTGGCTAAGTGCAGCTAATTACGCTTTTGTCACCAAATACAAGATGGACCGAAAATACTAATGTCTTGTAAGTCACTTGCGTATGCCAGAATATTTCCACTCTGCATAAATGGATTCCATTCAAATATTGTGAAAATGAATTCATTCCAGGAAAAAAAAAAAACCCACCCAACACAACAGGCCTAACTGCATGTCACCAGATGTCAGCCGGGCTATGATACAGCCACTTGAGTATGCTCTTCACCAGCATCGTGTCGGAGCCGCGAATGTTTGATGAGCCCCAGGAACGTGGCATTGCCAAGCACTTGTCAATCTCCAGCGCATGTTATTCCTCTTCAGTAATCTAATGCCGGCATCTTGTTCTTGTGTACATAAAAGCTTGCTCAGCGTGTTCAAATTGCTACAATTCTGACAGCCTCATCATTTGGCGAAATGCTGCCATATTAACAGATAACAGCTTGCCCTCTCTGCAAACAGGAGGCTCCGACTCTGCGCCTCGCTCGTTTCGGGGAAGAGGGCGGACGAGGTGGTTTCGCCTCCTGCTTCTGTTGGTGGGATAATATTAATGATACTTAATGCCAGCTACTCCCAAAGCAGTGCTCAAATACCTCACGGAGGATTGTTCTACTTAGGTGGAACAACTCACATGTGCGGAAAAGAGGCATTATTCCCATTCTACGAGTGCTCCACAGAGACAGAAAAGAACTTTACATGACAAAGGAAAGGTGCAGACTGAGGAGGAAAACTGAATTCATCCACCCAGTCATAGTCCAAATAAGCATAATATTATTTAATTAGCGCTCTGTTTAAAATGAGTGGAGATCAGAGGCTCCTGAGTGTGGTTCCAAGTTAACCTTTGCTCTGTGAGTTACAGGAATGACTGACAGAGGTCAGGCCAAAGGTTTCCCTAGCCCAATATCCTGCCAGATAGTGGCCCGAAACAGATGCGCACGGGGGAGTAAAACCGGGCAAAATACATTGTAATAACTCTACACAGCAACATAGCCAATTGCAGCTCCCACATTTCAGGGCCCAGAGGGGATTTCTCTTTTTAAGATGATGGATTTCTCTTCCATGAATTTGTACAGATGCTGTCTGCTGGCGCAAAAAACTTCTGGCATCCACAAGGTCCAGAAGCGGCAAACTGCACAGCTTCATTACAGATTTCCATCAGGTCATTTTAAGCCTGATGCCTCAGATTTAAAACAGCTGGGACAGAGTAAATAATCCTTCACTTTCCAGCTAAGCAAGTTTTCCTTTCTGATAACAGTTATTTTAGATCCTATTACTGTGCATGCAAAGTTAAGGTTATTCTTTGTGGAACTTTGCATTCCAGTCCATCCTGAAGAAAACATCCAATTCTGATTAAAAAAATGCAGCAAAGTTTTGAGGCGAATGACACATTTATATGTTTGGTTTCGTTGGTTTGTTGTTTTGGTTTTTTTCTTTTTCTTTTAAATACAGGAAAGTATTCATGTCATCCTCCTTCCACAGGGTATGACCAGTCAGGAATGACTTCAGTCACAGCAGTCTTGCAGCAGGTCCTCTCTAGTACTGTAATCATAAGGAAAGTGCTTGATTTCTTAGGCCAATGGTTGCCAAATGGTCTCTTTCAAAGAATGAACAGGCTTCACCTGCACCTCATAGTGTTTCCATTAAATTGGGGAGCAAATTATTATCAACACTGTCCTCTAATTTCTTTTTGCATTTTCTGCACGACTAACCCATGTTAGTGCTCACAATACTGTTGTCAAGACCAAGGCCTCTCAAAGAGACCAGTAAAGGGAATACCTTCACTGTATCAACAATACATTGATCAATGTACAAGCTGGTTTGTACAGGAAATAAACAACCTCCATCCTGATCAAAGGTCCTGAACATGTAGCTTGACAGACTATAAGGAAGTGTTTTAAACACTGCAGGGCACTGTGTTTGCATTTAATCTTTTCTTTTTTGTTACTTTCCTTTCTTTAAAAAACATTTTTCCCCAACCTGTCAGTGTTTGCTTTCCAAGATTTGTTTATGCTATGTAAGCTGTAGGTTATTTCTGTTAGAGACCCTAATTTCCTTCTCTGCTGGGACTATGGCAATAGCCCCAAGGAAGTTTACACTGAGAGAGAGGAGCATGACAGGCAGTGAATTAAGTGGTTCAGAAAGCGATTCAATTAGCTTTCTCAGTAGAGGAAAATGAAGATAAAAAAGGAGAAATTCTTGGCAGTTCCATTCTCTTGCCTGTGTCTCAGCTCCGGCAAATGGACATCAAGACTCAGTCAAAGTAAATAATCGTCAATATTTGAACCTTAATATGATGTGTCATTTATTGACACAGGACTAATACCAAAATCTGTCCTTTTTATTTTTAACCCCTTTTTGAAATTATTCTTCTTGTAGGTACATATAAGATGGAAAATGTCAAACCTCCCACCAAGAATCCCAGCACCAGCTACTGGAGTTGATGTACAGGAGTTCACTGCTAACAGGCCTCCTCATCCACAGACTCTCCATGGACATAACCTTTATCCATATGCAGTACTTTCCTTGCCTCTCCCCTATGCCTCCTGTGGTGAGGATCAGCACCAGGTATGGACATGTGATGCACATAATTAAAACAGAGTGGGAGAACAGTCAGTTACCTGCAAATGAAATTATGCACTTGCCACCACCAGATGAGCCATGGGGCTGGAAGAGTGCTGGGCCGCCCGTTAGAGGATGCAGAACTCTTGTGTCCCAGCACCACCTCTTGTTCTCATTTCCCAGAACACTCGGTCTGACCCACTGCCAGGAAGATCCTTTCACCTCTTCCAGGTCTTGCTTTACAAGGGACTGAGCTCTCCTGACAGTACTTGTTCTTCCTCCTGTCTTCATGCCAAAAAAGTCTGTAAGTTAGAGCTTTTTCCTTGACAACCTTCTCAAAAGGCAAAAGTGTAAGGGAGGAGCATTTTCCCTTGGGTTTTGGGTTTTTTATTCTTTTTTTGGTAGCCAATTCCCCAGCTGGCTGAGTTCAATTCATTTGTTTCTACTGAATGTTTGCTTTTCAAGCTGCTGTAAAATTAGATGGCAGGAAGCCTAGAGCTCCTGCGTAGGCATCTTCCCTACCATCTCCTAAGCTGCGATGCGCAGAAATGGCGTGTTCATTCCAGTGAAGAAAGCCTGGCCAACATTTCCACAAGACTTAGAAATGCTTTGAAACTCAGTGTTGAAAGCTCCTGGACTGATGGGGACTAGTATACTGCAGGAGAAATCCCAACCTAACAAAACAATAACACCAGTATTGAGAAGGAGCCAGACCTCGAGAGGTGCTAGAGCTCTAAGTTTTCAAAATGCCAGATATTTCTAAATCTGATGCCTAAACTACTAGCTGTCCCATCAGGCATCAGTGGAAGTATTTATTATTTTTAATACATGCTGCCTGCAGGCAGAGGCAAGCAAAGTAAAAGAGAAATGACAAGTGCCCCTTCAAAGGACTGCCAGCTGAAACAAGAAAGCTGTACGTATAGCTTAGACTTTGTACTTCCAAGTGCATGTGCACCTACAAAGAGAGACAAAACATTATAATCATGCTATTCCTGATTCTAACTATTTCTTTGCATTTAAAAATACACAGATTGCCACGAACATCCATTATTATTTAATGGCACACTTTGGCCAGGAGAAGAGAATGCAGGAAAATGAAAGACCAGGTTTGCTACTGAAAAATCGAAGGCTTCTCATTAAAAGTTTCTAAAAAGAAAAGTGTAATAGTCAGGAAAAAGTGTCTACTTTTAACTCCCTTCTCTTGTTCCTCCCTGACTGTGCTCTGGGCCACGAAGATTAAGAAAGCATTAAGAAAGAATGCTTAATAAAGGTGGCTTTTTCTTAAGAGCAGATTGCCAAAACTGTAAAGGAAGCTTAATCTGATTAAAATAATGACATTTACCAAACCAGAAACTCGGTTTTTAATAAGGGAGTCTACATGTAAAACAATAATTTTCACATTTCTGTTAACAGAAGACTATTTTATGATAGACTATAAAAAGCTGTGTTCAACTGTCCTTGGGATTTACAAGGTGCTAATAACAGATCTCCCATAACTTGTTTACCACACCAGAAATACATTCAGATAAATGCCATCATGGTAGATGAGTGATGTTACTCTTAGAGGGCTTAAAGTAACCTAGAGTCAATGCACAACCTTTTTACAGTCTTCCTTGTTAATGTCTTATCTGAAATAGGACAGGCATAAAATTTAGAACATGTTAGTAACAGCCAAAGATATGACACATGGCACATCCAATTCATGAAGACTAATCAGAGAATCACAGAATCTTAAGGGTTGGAAGAGACTTTGAAAGATTATCTAGTCCAATTCCCCCTGCCAGAGCAGGGCCACCTAGAGTAGGTCACATAGGAACTTGTCCGGGTGGGTTTGGATTGTCTCCAGAGAAGAAGACTCCACAACCCACCTGGGTAGCTCATTCCAGTGCTGTATCAGTCTCACATTTTTCCTTGTGTTTCTTGTGAGCATTTTATATTCCAGCTTATACCCGTTGCCCCTTGTCCTGTCATTGGACATCACTGAGAAGAGTCTGGCTCCAGCCTCCTGACACCCATCCTTTATGTATTTGTAAACATTAATGACGTCACCTCTCAGTCTCCTCTAAGCTAAAGAGCCCCAGCTCCTTCAGCCTTTCATCATATAAGGGAGATGCTCCACTCCCTTATGAGGGACAGTAAGTCATTCCCTAGTCAATCTGTTTTGTGTACCCCAGAGTTTGGCACAAGTGAAGCTCGAAGTGTGTAGCACAAATCCCTCAGGTCTGATCCCAAACAGCCCAGCAGACTTCCAAAGCTGGACCAACATCCTAAGGATTCTGCAAAAGACAACTGCTCTCAGAGAAACACAGAATGATAGGGGTTGGAAGGGACCTCTAAAGATCATCTAGTCCAGTCCATCTGCTCAAGCAAGTCCACCTTGTTCAGGTCACACAGGAATGTGTCCAGGTGGGTTTTGAAAACCTCCAGAGAAGGAGATTCCACAATCCCCTAGACAGCCTGTGCCAGGGCTCCCTCACCTGAACAGTCAAGAAGTTTTTCCTTAAGTTTAAGTGGAACTTTTTGTGTTCCAGCTTTGGTCCATTATCCCTAGTCCTATCACTGGACACTACAGAATAAAAGTGCTGTCCCAATCTCTTGACATGCCTCTTTTAAATACTTGTAAATGTTAATGAGATACCCCCTCAGTCTCCTCCAGGCTGAACAGCCCCAGTTCCCACAGCCTTTCCTCATAAGAACAATGCTCCAGTCCCCTGATCATCTTCACAGTCCTGTGCTGGGCTCTCTGTAAGTTCCCTGTCAGCTTCCACTCAATTTCTACTAGCACATACAATCTCTAATTCAAGAAAAAAAAAAAAAAAACCACTATAGAGTGGCACTCCCTCACTGAAAAAGTGCCAACATCTGCTTTACAATAGCCCTTTCAAATTCCAAGATCTCTTCCAGTCAGTTTCATCTAACTTCAATTTCATTTCTACAGTCTACCAGCCTATTTGCCCACATACCTTTTAAGTCATTATTTCCCAAAGTGAAAGATAATGTACGATTATTATCCTATATCTTAAGAAAATGCAATACAATACTAGATCGATATACCAGCCTACTATTACATGGCTGAACAGCCAGCCACAAATCTTCCTGTCTTTATAACTCAAATGGTGAAATACTTAAGGTTCTTCTCTCCCACAAAAAGCTCTTGAACATTTAGTATCTTTTTCCACTTAATGGCTTTATTCCTTCTTGAAGGAATATTCTAATGATGCATTTCCTCCATCTGCAATTTATGCATTTGGGTGAATTCAACTCTGGTGAACAGTAAATTCAGAGACAGAAGAAACAGTAAGCAGTCATTGTACAAACTTCTTCAAACCCATCTGACTTAGTTTTGGTACAAGAGCAATCAAACATCTAGTGCTCAATGGGGAACCATCATCTGTTCCAGCTGACATACCAGAAAGTCTCTGACAATGACACTAACGAAAATAAAAATGTCATCTTTCTTTTAGGAAAAGTATTTTGAACTTTTTTTTTTTCTGTTCCATGTATCTCATGTGGGTCAGAACTGCCATCCTATGGCAGCAACCTTGATCCAGTGCTCTCCTGAGTCATGACTGAAGTGGCCACCAAGGATTGAGTTGCTCGACCCAGACTGTATCATTAAACAAGAAATCACAAACTGGTTGGGGATGCAAGCTAGTCTCAGACCTCCTTTTATATACAGCTTGCTTAGAGAAGAAACCTATGGAGGACTTCTTCTAAATTACAAGAGTATCACAAAAATGTAAAACACTGGTCACAAGGTATGATTCCTCACCAGTATTACCAGTTACCAATACCTAACCTGTTTCACTTGTTTAAAAAATAATTAAACTCCCCAGATAAATTGTGGTTGTTTGGTTTTGAATAAAACCACATCTGGTTTCCAAGCACATATATTTCTTCCTGATCTGAAGCACTTTTCCAGTCCTGTTCTTTTTTTTTTTTTTTTCATTTGCTTTTTGCCCAGCTGTTCACAAACTCATATAAACACAGGGGAAGGTCAGCAAGGAATGACAGAAACTGATAGCTCAAGTCATCAGGTCACGAACCTTTTTACCACATGGTCCCAGCAAAGAATAGTCTTAGCATGAAAACTTTCATAGTTTCCCTGTTGTCAACGCAGAATTCCTCCGGGAGAGTTTATATCCAAAAACTATTTTTTAAAAAAATTAAAATAACAAATAACGCAAAATAACAACCTTTCTTGGATTTGATAAAATTATTAAACAATTTTTAAGCAAATGAGACTATGGACTTAAAGGGGGAGGGGGGTGGGGGGAAGCAGCGAGAAAAGGCCTTCCTCTTCCTGACAGCTTTCAGCCAGAGCTGACCGGAGGGTAGACCATGACCACAACTCATGAACTGAAGCCACCAGTGAGCAATGCCAAACCCTCACCATGGCCAACAACATTAGGAACCCTTCTGCCTCTCGTGTGGGACTGATGAGGGAAACCACAGCTGGGCTGAGCAGGGTCCCCCACTCAAAATTTCCCAACCAGCACTCACATTCCTGCAGCGCTTCCAAGAACTTTTTGAGGAGAGGCTCCAGCCATGTCAGGAATTTGGTTAATAAAGAGGAATGACTTGGGTAGCTCCCACAGCTTGCAGGAGGCTGGGTAGGTGTAGAGTGAGAAGGAAAGGAGAAGAGAAGGCTTCTGGTCTCTGTTGGGTGGATGTCAGTCACCTAGACGAGACCCAGTACCTGCACCATGCCTGTTCCTCCTCACAGGTGCAGCTCTCCCCAGCTTCCCAGCTCTGGGCAAAAGAGAAAAACCTTGGCTTGTTCCACAGACAAGTATCACTCTTCTTCATTAATTCAGTGTAGTGTGCATTCGTTGTCATCCAGGAGGGTACAGCAGGTGACAGGTTTCACCAGCTGTGGGCCAGGCTGGGCACGCACTGCTGGTGATGGCTGTGGTCTGCCCCGGCCATGGCTACCACTTGCCCCAGCAGGTGGCCTGGCCACAGACACACATTCTTCCTGTGGATGTTGGAGATAGGTGAGTGGGAAAGAGGGGCCTCTCACACAACTCCAAGAATCAAGACCTAATCCTGCTCCCCAAGATGATGAAGATTCCCTTTGACCAAGAGTCACCATTATTAATGCACTGCACCTAACTGCAACAGAAAACGCCACAAGAAAAATCCTACACTATCAGTAAAGAGCATTAAAACATGAAAATATTCACTTGGGAGTGCCGTTGATGTGCATCAAGGGGGGCTGTAAGCAGGTCTGGAGCCTTCTGGCCTCTTCTCCCAGCCATGCCTCACCAAGCCCAGGCACTGCCAGCGACGCAGCATGAGCTCCACGTCCGACAGGCACGATCCCAGACAGAAAACCTCCAATTTGGTTTCAATTAAAATAAACTATTTTGAAGGCAATTCAACACTAGTTCCAGGCCCAGCAATTTCCAGCTCCCCCTTTTAGAAAACTCGTCTCCAAATACTGCTGGTCTCTGGCCATTGCACAAGTAGTGCTCTTTTTAGGCTGATGATGCTAATCAAGCTGCTCTTTATTGTTATGATTTTCTTTGTATGACTTTATGCTACAAACTCTATTAATGCTATGTATTAGAAAATCAAAGTTACTCACAGATCAATCAATCTGACAGAAAATGTTCCTCCTGCTTTGGGAGATCTGAACTCAGCTGGCTTTTTAATAGGAGATGCTGACAGAAGAAAAAAAAAAGAAAAAAATTTAAATACCCCACATACTATAAATCAAGTTATTGGACATCCTGGCTATGAATGAAATTTCTCTGAGAAGGTGGGGAGGGAGGGAGCAGAGCAGCAGCTTTTCCCCAGAGATGCCTGCGTGTGCAGGTTAACTGCCCGTCTGTGTGGAGCCAAGTGAAGGCAGTTTTGACTCCAGGGCAGTGCCCAGTGGAAGCTGGGAAGGGAGGACTTACCTCTGCATTTCCAGCACATTATAAAGCATGCTTTCTCTCGCTTTTATTTCCTTCTTCTGTCTCTCTCAATATACTGAATGATATCACTGCTGCAAGAAATCTCAACCCCCAATCCCCCCCAGCTTTATGGGAACCTTCTAATTTGCCCAGTTCAAAACACTGAATTATTCAGCTGATATGCTCTGACCTAGGGCTATTGGAGGTATGGTGATCCCCACTGCAGGGAAAAAAGGAAGGATTGCAACCTTACATCACACTCTAGCCACCTGTCTAACCCATGTCATAATCAAACTCTTCATTCTCCATTTCACTCCCTGAAGCAGGAGTGAGAGAGACTGAAAATAAAAAATACAATTACTTCAAACCCTGTCTTTTTTGTTTACTGTATTGCTCTTGAGAACATCCCCACTCCCTCTCTCCAAAACCAGAAAGAAGTCACAGGTCAGCAGTGTGCCTTGTAAAGAAGCTGAATTTTATCTGTATTTCTTTACCAGCGCTCAGAAGTGCTTGGGAACCTTTTACAATGTAGATTTTTGTTGGCACCTGGATCCACGAGTAAACCATTAATCAGGAAAATCTACTGCTGCATGTGTCAACTGACGGAAAGGTGAAAAAACCCCAAACTCATAAATGCAAATTAAAGGTATGCTGTCAGCTAGTACCATGATTTCTGATTGGCAAATACTGACCTGCCTCTATTACCAGTGATACATTAGATTATGTAAAAGGATAGACATTAGACACTGTTTTTTTCCCCCCCATGTGCTTACTCTGAGCACAAAAGCAGAGCCAGTGACTCTCCCAAGCCCCATGTAATGGCTTACATGATGCCGTAGGCATCTGGGGTGAGACCCAAAACCATGAAGTGAAGTTCCAGCTTCTATAGATATCAACAGCTGTCCTATCATCAGAGGTATGCAGGGAAGTGTTAGCAGTTACAGACTGTCTGCTCAGACCAAGCAATATGAAGCCAGGCTCATTGGAGTAATATGACACCTTTCTCCCCTTCTGATGCAAAAATCCAGGACTCACTCAATATTACTATGTACATTTGTTCCTTCATGTTCAGTAGGAATACTGAGCACTTCTGCCTTTGCATCCCTCAATGTAAGCCACCAAACATGCATATGCTTTGCTACCATAAAAAATACACCAAAATAAACAAACCCCAAACAAAAAACAGCAGAAAAGGCTAAATATTTAAGAACATTATCCCAGTCCCTTGCTAAATTAACACAGGCTAAAGTTTCACAGCAGAAAAAGCATATGAAAACATGGCTATGGAAATCTTCCTCTGTTCCCAATTCCATGCACTAACACATACTTGGGTTAGTTTGCAAAAACTTAAACGGCAATTTTTTGTAAAAGCTACAAACTCTGGGAAAATTCTGTCACCAGGTAAAGCAAGATGACATTCTTCAACGCTTTTCCAGCTTCACATTTATAATGAAGTGGACTGTCCTAAAATTTCTCAGCATGCACAACTTTACTAGGCAAAATGCAGTCCAGAACAATACATTCCTGCTGTACAGGTGTTTCAACTGGTCTTTGAGTTATCCTCTAACCCAGGGAAATGAACCAAAAAACACCAAGCAATAAGCTGTGCCTTCACACAGGCAGCTCCTGGGAAATCTCAAGGTGTATGAGAGCTTCCACCCTCCCTGCCTGCACTATCCTCACCAGGTTATCAGCAGGATCTTGAACACAAGCCACTATCCCACCACTGGCCAGTGCCACATGCCAGGGCCTCAGACAGTACATATTCTTCACACAGAAGGGATAACTATAGCAACTGTTGGCAAATATGTAACTTTTATTGACAAAGTACCGTATTTACTGATGGAGGGAGAAAAAAAAAGGGGGGGAGGAATCCAACTAAGAAGACATAAGCTTAATCTGTGAATATTTTTTGTCCCATTACCAGTCAAGAATTACTGGTTCTACCATGTCAAAACATACAGGGCCTCTGTTATGCTTTTTGATGTGTTATATTTACACATCGTGGTTCTATTTTTTCTGGCTGCTTCTCTGATGTTTAAGGAATGATAAGGATTCCTTACTGCATTAAAGGGGTTTAAAATGCAATGCACAGCCAAGCAATTTGGGAAGCAACAGCTATGTTTCTAAAGTGAACTTTAATCTAGAAATGCTCATAAAAATCATATTATGGCATATGGAAACAATAATGTTAATTAAATAATTTGCATTTACATAGCAATCGGTCCCATGGGCCAAGCATAGAGTAGCACAATTCACATGAAGTACACCACGTGCTCCGCAGCAAAACATCTTGCAGATTTGACCTGAAGGAATTCAAGTGCATGCAACATCTTCTTATCCTTGCACTTTCTACCCTCTTTTCCCGTGCACTTTCTATCCTCAAGTCTTACATGTCCAAAGGCAGTGACCAGTTTTGGCTGCCTGAGTTTATCTGGGACTTTCATGCTTGGTGGCATATACTTCTGGTACATTCCACGTTTTATTTTACTGTCATACATAACTATGCAAGTGACAATGGGTCTTTGTGTAGCAAGAAGACACTCCACACAAGCATAAGCACCTTGCTTAACTTCAATTGCCAGGCTCTCTTCAGCTAGCTGGATGCAAGGCTGCTCCTCTCCAGGAAACAAAAACACAGAAAGGACTGTCCAGCCTTAATCCTTCTTTCATTTGTTCAACGCAAGCAAAGATAACTGCAGAGATACTTAACACTCACAAGCTAGCTCTAATTCAATATTCTTGGTCAGACAGGATTTGTACATGACAGAAATAGAAACTAACTGCATTACAAGAGAAATGAACTCTTTCCAAGATCCTGCCCATTTAAAGAGCAATGCCAAGCTCCTTACATTTATGCGGGTCTCTTAACAATTTAGGAAAGAATTAGTAATGGCAAGAACCAGAAACACTAAAAAGCACACTATTGTTTTTAAATGAGGACATTGTCAAGATAAAAACATACATATATGCACTTAAGAAAAAGGTAGACAACCTCATCTTCATTTGTGGATTTTTAGATTTTCTGCTCCATTTATTAGCTCTGTCTAGCTAATTTCATTATTTGTTCTCAGCCAGTTTGACTTTTTGGCTTCCTTCCTATGCCCTAACAGAGTTGCTCTGTTTCCAAAGAAGGGAAAACAACCATTGCGTTCCTGGAGATTGGATAGTTTTCCCAAGTCTACTCTAGCTCTGTGGGAGGAAAGCAGGAACTGGCACCTGCAACGCCACCTCCAGCCAGGACAAGGGCTGGGCATGTTATGGGAAAGCTCTCTGGAGCTGGTGGGGGCAGGAAAAAAAAAATGTGATCTGCAAAACTGGAAAGTCTCTTGGTAAACCAGGACTAAGAAGTGGAAATATCTAAACCACATTTCAAAATATAGTTTAGATATTTAGATAACTTCGTTCTTGGAGATGATTTTGCACCGTAATACAGCAACCTTTATTTTCCATGGAGGCTGGAGCCTCAAGACTTCTCTGGGTTAACATCTCCAGTCCTCATCTTCTTCTGGATGCTGCACAAACACTCCAAACATACAAAGGGTCAAAATGAAACACCTGCAGGCTTTCCTTGTGAGTAGGCGCTTGACATTGCATGAAGCCAAGACACTTCAGCTAGTTCCACATAGATATAACTTTGATCTAAATCTCCCAGTTTAACCCCATTAAATCAAAAGTGTGTTTTTAGTAACGCAGATCAGCATAAGCCTGAAGATCTCGACCTTTCATAATGCACCTCTTTATCAGGCCTAACTTGCCTCTTTGTTTCTGGCCAAAAAAAAAAGCCCTTAATGAAAGGTAGGCCCAATCTAAGTCCCCCCGAGTTTCAAAGGGATTTGCATGTAGCCCAATGCTGCCATAGTATTTTTCACATCTGTGGGGCATTAAAGGAAATAACCAAATCTTGAAATTAAAGTTGGGCGTCCCTTGTGGCAGTGCTGTGGAACTAAGTCTTTTTCCTTGCACCTTCATTTTCTTTTCATCTTCAATTTTGTTTGCCACTGCTAACTTAATATACAGGAGTTAATTTCTTTCCTGACTTGAGGTATCACTAGGGGAATATTGTGTGTTACTGTGGCAGCTGGAAGTCATTACATCTATATAAAAATTAACCTGTGGCACTACTCTAATATTTTTTTTTCTTCTTTTCTTTTTTTTTATTTATACAAAAGCACCTGCCTTATTAACACAGGAGTTGGAGGAATTGCTAATGCAAGTAACTGAAACTCTAACTACATTAAATATGCAAATACAAACCTCTAAGCATTTTCCTAAATCAATATAAAAGATCCTAGTCCTTGAGCTACAAAAGCACAAGTTATCCTAAAGCTACACAGTGTGCACCAAGAAGAGATTGTTTTCCATCCCACCCAACATCATGATAAATCTTTCACATGATGTCAAACCTCCTCTTTTAGCCAACCTCACAAGCATAAAGGGAAACTAATACTTATATTTCAGAAACTGATATAAGGCTAAACTCTTAAGGAAACAAGGTAAATAGTCTGAAAAAGAGATGAGTGATGGAAAGAGAGCAATTGTAGTTGTTGAACACGTTGAACACAGTGGTTATATCAATTCAGACATTCAATCTATTAATTTTTAAACTCCTCATTTCTGAAACCAACTCTTCCATGCTCAAATATATACTAGGTCTAAACATGGAGGGTGGAATCCACCCCTGCCCCCCAAAGCTAATTAATCATAGCTATTTTTATGCGTAACATTCTTCTTCCAGAAGTGTTACAAGTATGTCTATGTGATTTTCCTAGATGTTATGTGCATACAGGCTGCAGGGATAATTAGCCTGTACTGAGCTCCATGCTGCCATTGCTAGATTGCAGCTAGAACCCAAAGGTATCAGTTAAAGCAAGCGAAAGCGTTTCTATGCTGCAGTGTATTTTTGGGACTGCTGTAGTTATATCTATGATGTCACTCAGTAAAGAAACAAAACTTTCAGGCATATGCTCATCCCAGAACTGCATAACAACCTATCCAGCCATCATCCACTCAAATCTATTTCATCCATTCTAGGGACACAAAGGGCATAAAAGCTCATTTTTCAAGATTCAGTGCTCACAAGAGATCTTCTCAAGAAGCTTGGCACACAGAGATATTGTGCATTTCCACCTCCTCTGACACCAAAAGATGTACACGATGATGCCAGAGCATAGACATCCAAAACATAAGAAATCCCTCAAACATGTTGAAAACTGAATATGTTCTATATGTTAACAAATTATATATGGTGCCACCCCTAGAGTCTACAGCAAACTTCCTAATCTACAGCAGACTTCAATTTCCCACAAAAGTACATTCAAATCAATGCCAAGGAGACGAATTATTAATTGGGAAGCGATTATTCTCACTTAAAATTAATCCAGCTGAATACTGGTCTCGATGACGACTCTTAATTGGGAAGGGATTATTCTTACAATTAATCCAGCTGAATACTGGTCTTGAGGAAGGCTCCTACCCTCATGAGCAGAAAGCGACCAGCACCTTTGTAAGACAACACATTGACCATCCCAAAAGACAGGGCCTACCTCAAGTGATGGGACAAAGCACTGCTGGGTACCAACCTTTTCCCTCTACAAGTCACAGAGGGCAGAAGAGCATGCTTGGCTAGAGCATGCTTTGCTCAGGCTGCACTCCCAGCTCACGAATTCTGATGTTCAGCAAGATGAAGTCCAGCCCATGGATGGCCCACTCCCCTCAGCAGCACGGCAGGACAGCAGTACTCATCACCAGTGTTGACTCTGGCTGGAAAAATTAAGCCGTAGGTCATTGGGGGACAGCTAAATGTTTTCCAAAAAATGGACATAATTAAAAGCATAGCTGTACAACAATGGAAGTCAAGAAAAGCTGGCAAATCACAGTGTTTCTGACTGCTCTTGTGTATTTTGCTACACTGAGATTAAGGGGCAGGTCACTTTCCTGCCAGCTTTCAGAGAGAGGGATATGTATTTACCAAGGCAGTTATACAGAGCAAGTTACAGCTGGGAATGTAACGCACTACCAGCCACCACCACCTTGGTTTACCCTCTGAAAGCCTGAAAAGCTATCTGACACTTAGAAACTACAACGTATACATTTTCCAGCACTGTGCTCCATTCTCCTGCATCCTCCTTCATCATCCACTGAGCTCACTTGCACAGACTCTGGGAACTCCTCCAAACAGGGAATGCATCCCTGTCCTCTGAGCATGGCATGACTAACACAACCAGTAACTATGCCCAGAGAGGTTGTGGAGTCTCCTTCTCTGGAGGCTTCCAAACCCGCCTGGACATGTTCATGTGTAACCTCATGGAGGCTGACCTGCTTTAGCAGGGAGCTGGACTGGACGATGTTTAGAGGTCCCCTCCAAACCCTACCATTCTGTGATTCTGTGACTGAAGTGCCATTTCCCCAACTAGACTTGGAGGGAGACACGAGACTACACCTCCAGGCAGCAGCATAGGAGGTAGCTCTTGATCAAGAGCTGAGCAGAGAGGCTGATGATGGGCCCTGGAGAGGAGAAGGGTGTTTTGGTCAAGGCTACATACTCTCTTTGGACCTGATCCCCTTTCCCTCTGGTTTGGCATGTGGCTAGAAGGGAGCTGCAGCACCCTGCCCTCACAACCCTTGAAGAGTCCACAATGCATCCTTGCTGTTCTCCTTTAATGCAGTAGTAGTACTATCACCATTTACAAATGAAAGCTATCAGGCACCAGTTTGATACGACAGATTTATTTTTTCTTAATGTCTCAGGACCAAGATTTTACATATTATTTACATATTTACAGATAAAGCTTTGACTCCTTCCCTGTCTTGGGTATCTCTACCACAGCAGATGAGAAATTAAACACTGCAGCACTTAAGGACCTTGAGGCTAGAGCCAGAACTTGAACCTGACTGCCTGCTTTTCCTAAAGCCATTTCCAAAGCAGCTTAAGAAGCGCAAACTTTTAAATGCATTTAATTTTTTTTTGCATCCTCCCTAACCCTACCTCCCTTCAAAAATATGATCCTTCACAAAAACCTCCAAGGATCACATCTTTTGATTTACTGAAATAATACTGTAGTGCCAAAGTACAGTGTCAGAGTTTGGGGATATGAAAAATGATACAACTTCTGTGCCACTGACTCTCCCTTTCCTGTAATAAACTACTATTGCACTACCCAAAGATAATAAGACAGTTTTTCTCCCACTATTCAAACTGTTCAGTAGCCATACACAAAAAATGAACTAGATACCTCTTTTTAGTCTTGTTGTTTGAGATCTTTCACACTGACACAAAACCTGATGAATTCCAAAGCATTTCTTAGGTTTCATCACTCAAGCTGCCATTACCACAATTTTGATCACATAATTTTTTTAGATCAGGTCCAGTTATTGCACTGATTACAGTCAACATCTTAAGCAGAAAAGTTGCTACAGCTTGAACCCAGCAAAGAAGTACAATAAGTGAAGCATTTTTTTTTACTTGCAACCTAACAGTACTGGTTTTATTTAGGGATGATGTTTAACTAACAGTTTATTAACTCAAAACTCTATCTTCAAAGATACAGACATTCCATTTCTTACTGACTTCACTGCAGTCTGTGGTTCTGTATCGTTTCAAAATAGGTGTCCAGCAGACTCTACATTAACCTATCCAACAAAACTGTGGTATCCATTTTAAGAAATTCTGCTTTGATGGCTAACAGGTAAAAGTGTTTTCCTCTCCCAGGTTTTGATAGAAGTTGATTTCTGACACAGGGGCTCAAAATGAAGATATTCTGCTCCATATTTAGAAAATGGGAGTCTCTGTTCAAGATGCCAAACCTGCAACATTAGCATCTTCTCTTGCCTTTCCTGTTGCACACAAGCTGCTGGTCTGGATGCATAACAACTGTTCCTTGTGCATTCATACATACCTGTGCAGCTAAATTGGCTTTGGCTGGGAATTAAGAGTTTGATCCCACTGAAAACCAAAACACCTCCAGAAAATAAAAGATAGAAATATGCCCAGCTCAGAGGCTAGTCCACTGAAGTAGAGCTATGAAGTGTACATGATAGGCTGAATCTGCCTCGGAAGGGTTACAGGCAGGGAAAAATCAAGCAAAACAAACAAGGCCAAACTTCAAGTTCTTAGTACACTGGTGTGCATCATTTCCATGAAATGTAGAACATGTAGGATGTATTAACTTCCTCTTCTCTCTAAAAATGACCTGCCAATCTGATTAAAAACCATCTCAATCTTTCAGTAAATAAAGGTTGTAAAAAGGAAAAAATAAGGAAAGAAGAAGAAGAAAAAAAGACAAAAACAGACATAATGGACTGTCCTTATTGCAAAATCCCACAGATTGTCTTAGTTCCTCCAGATCATGGAGACAATAGTTTGTGCAGTCAGTGCTCTGCAATACCAAGGGTCTCTAGGCTATGGTCAGACCCTATGATGCTGTCAGGATGCAAGAAGCAGCAGAGAAAAGCAATGCTCAGGTCATGACTGAAGGAGCACTGGGCTGCTTGACAGGCTCAACTTCTTTGGTGCTGCTGCCCAAATGTCAGGGAAGGTCAGAGTACATGGCTTGTTTTCCCTACAGAAACGCAAGGCTTCTATCTTGATTGCACCAAACTGTCACAGAGGAATCAAGTGGAAGGCAGTGATGCCTCAGAAATACAAGATCTCACAATCTACACTTAATCCCACAGCCTATCACACAAAATTATTATTGTCTTTGACAAATCATGCACAAAATGCAGGAGCTGCTGGTGGGAACAGAAAGCATTGAGTTTAGAGCAAAGATCTTGAGTGACCCCCATCCAGGGGTTGTATGCCCTTTCCTTTTGTTGGACGATTTCAGCCTAGAGGCTCACAACATCACTTCTGTGGGGAAAGGTCATTGCCAAGTGGTAGCTAAGCAACAGCTGAAGAGTTGTGGCAGTCAGAAAAAGCCACAATGTTTTGTCTTAAGTTAACTTTTTAAGAAGTGATGGACAGTCCTCAGGTCAGTGACATCCCTCACAACAAGCCAGTTAAGGTGATTTCTTTTTCTTTCTCAAGTAGTTTACATATTTGGGCCAAATGAAGCTAGGAACTAATCTAGAAAAATACTAAATAAACATAGAAGAGCTACCTGAATTTCTCCCTGATCATGTTTATATTACATCAAAAATTCCAGCTTTCACGAGACAATATGGGAAGGCCAGCACTATTGCTCAGAGAGCCTGCTCTGTACTCCCTTCTGTGCCACTTCACATTTCCATGTGTTCCAGCCTGGGCAAGGAAAAACACAGTCTACTCACCGCTCACACTGCACAGTGACCAGAGGCAGCAGCCCCAAACTCTTCCACACCATGCAGCACAGGTCAGCGTGGCTGGAGAATTCTCCACTCTGCTCAGCTCCAACCACTGATGCACAAATGCAGATCCCAGTGACGGCTGCACACCCAAGGGTTTGACAAACACTGCTCTGATTATCCAGAAAACAACTGCAGTAACACATTCTATGAGAGATGTTAGGCATGTTGAAGTCTCAAGCTGTACAACCACTGAAGTAACTGCCATGCAGTTCTTAACCATTTTAACCCTGTATTTCCCTTTCAAGGAACAACCAAACTTCATGTTACAGGGTTGGGTGTCTACTTTGTTTGGTTTCCTCTAAACCTTCAGATCTCCGAATACCACAGCTTTAAATAGCTGAGCAGGGGATGTCCACGCACCGTGCAACATCACTGCTGGGATGCAGGTGCTGCTTTGCTGTCAGTGCCTCTAGGGCTGGAAGGCCTTTAATCAGTTACCTGAAGTGCTTCCTGCAATTCAAGCAGATATTGAATACACATTTCAGTAGACAAAAACTTAAATGTTGTTGTGCTTCATCTGTGCTTTGACTCATCCACCTGAAGCATTTGCTCTTTGTCACATAGGCAGTGTGAACATTCTGCACAATTCCTAGTGCTCAGTCACACCAAAACCCTCTGGATCCGACCGAAATATTAACAACAATAGCAGGGAAGTCAACAAAACCTTTCAGCATCGCCTCCCGTCAACTCCCATGGCAGAAACAGGACACAATGGAAAAGGGTGAGAAATGCCTTCTGGCTGGTTGGATACTTGGTGCCTTCTGCTCTCAATAGAGCCCTACGGCCATGCAAGCAAATGCCGGCAGGGCATTCAGTGACCTACTTTCCCTGTCTTGCATAGGGTACTGTTGTCATTGTGAAACTGCCACAGAATTTCAGCTTTGCAACAATGACAAGAGGGCTTCTGAGTGGCCCCACACTGCGTAGCTAACGGTGTGAGGGCAGCCTTCTACTAGGGAGCTGCCGCTGCACTGGGCTCCAGCTGCCTCACCGGGCAGCACAGCAGTAAGCCCACACAGTAACCCACCACATCACCAGAACTGCTGTTTGCCCTTGCTTCCCCTCAAGATCTGCCTGGGTAGCTATCCCTGAGTGACTGCACTGAAGTTTCTTGCACATCCTCTCTGCCTTTGAAAACCTTTGCACTGCTGCCTGGCACAAAGATGACAGTGCCATGATCATATGCATATGTTCTTATAAGTGGTTGCACAGAAGCCAGCTCTACAGCCAGACACATTCAAATACAAACAACTATCTGAGTAATTTAATTCAAGTAGGAAACACTAGTGCTTAGCACAGCTCTAAAATGACCTAATGAGTGCCTAAGTGTGGATTTGGGAGGCTAATTTCAAACACATAAGGTTGGCAGAGGGCCCATTTTTTATCTCAAAATCAGCTGTGCAGCATCTGTATCACATGAAAGCTCACACCAGATAGCGGAGCCTCCTCCAAGGACCAGGAGGATAGTCCTGCACAGGAGCGTTGCCCACATCACCTCCAGGCAGGACATTTCTGAGCAGTTACTGTGCAGTGCTATCCTAGTGACACATCCTCCAGACCAGAGCAAGTCCACAGGCTGAAGAGGGTGAGCTCAGTCTGTTTACACAGACGTGCCCCTGCTGCAACCCGTGTTGGCAGCTTCTACATAGTAAAAATGCCTCATCTTTGCCTGGGCAGGTTTAAACTCAGGCTCACAGAGACCTGGACATTTCAGACCCCAACTCTCGTTCATCTACAGAAAGGATGAGTTGGCTGGGTAGCTTTTCCTGAGGGCTATAATAGCGTTTCCCTGCATAACCATTTCCCACTTATCCTTGTTGCCCCAGGGAAACTATCAAGACTCTACTGGTTAAAAAGCATTTGAAACGGAGGCCTATTATGTTAACTCTAAGGCAAGATTCAGCCAGTGTCTCCATATAATATAATGTTAAAGGAAAGGGGAATAAGGAAGGAAGCCTCCTCCCATCTTACAAGAATAGATTGATCCCTGGATGTTTTTCTTCTGTCTCTTATGACTGCAGATAAGAAACAGCCATAACTCCCCCCAAACATTGCACTCAACTTTCCCAGTACAAATGCACTGAAAGCTGTATTTCTGTTCTGATAGTCTGATACCTACTGAGGGTAGCAGAGTTCCCTGGAGCAATCCTCTTTCTTCTGCAAAAGCACTCATCGTGCAATGCTATCTTGGTATTGCACAATCTCTTTCTTTAAAAACCCACTATGCTATTAACGTAATTAGCTGATTAATCTTTTCAGCCTCACTTAGCATTAAATAATCACCTGGATGCAGAATGCTTTCTCTTCATAGAGAGCAAACCTTAAGTGTTTATCCAGCACACTAATGCAAGGGACATCACCAGCAGTCCCAGTGGTGGTCAACAAGGAAAGCAAACAGTACTGCTGAGCACACTGGGGACAAGCAGGTATTGAAAAATACATCAAAGTAAAAACCACAATACTCATCCCTTTACACTTACCACTTCCTCTGGGTAAGCCAAATCTAATTTTCTAACTATAAAAGAACTTTAAAGAAATATATTGCAAATACACACACGAGAGGGATTGAAGTGTCACAAAATTCAAGGTCAGGAGCACACTGCCTGACTCATTGATTCAGGCTGTGAACAAGGTTCAGGCCAAATAGCCCCTAGATCCAGTGCAACGTTACTAACTGAGCTAGAGCACTTCTCCTAGAGAGTCCCCCAGTTGTGAAAGCAGGTAAAAACCATGCGTCATACTTCTGTCTGAGCTCTTCCCAATGGTTACTTGCCCTCGCTGTGAAAAGAAAAATTATGTGCCTGATTTCCTTCAGTTCTGCTTTCAAGAACACTGGTTCTCCTTATACTTCCATCTGATAAACTGAAGTGCCACCTAGTCTCAGTAATCTTCTCCCTTTGCAGGTAAGAACAGACCATTAACAAATACTTTTTTCATTATTACTTTCACTTCCTTTCCATCTGAGAGTGGGCTGTAGGGCTGAGTTTTTTTCAGTTTCTCTGAAAAACAGCACCTACTTTCTGGCTTGCAAAATTACAGGGTTTGGACACCAACTGAAATTTCCTTAAGCTCCCAATTTTCATTCATATTGCCTCCTCCAGAGCTTTTGTTTTCAAATCACTTACTTATAAATGGTGTAAATGATACAAGATGTCAAGACCCTCCTCCTATTTTACCTGCAACAAGATGAGTGGGACATGCACAGCAGTCAGGATACGCAGCAGTACACAAACACGTGAGCAATGCCTGCTACTCATCTTTAATAAAATGCTGGCTCTGCGTGTTCTCTTCAGAGAAGTGAAACCTCTGACACCTGCACTGAAAGATTTCCCTGAATCAATGCCAAGGATAAGGCCCGAGGAGAAATTATTGTGAAGCTGCTAAAAAACAAACAAAAAAAAGACACTAAACCAAAGGACAGCTATGCAGCATACACATTCATCCTGCAAACTTCATTAAGGATAGCTCAGAATAATCACTGCCAGTACTATGCTATCAGTGCACCAGCACTTTCCACTGTTCTCTGTTCCTTGGTGGGGCTATTACATAACTGAAATGGCTCCTGCAACCTTAAAATCACCCTGCTTTCCACTTTAAATGGAGTATCTTGCCACCAGCACAGGCATCAGAGAGCATCCAGAGCACTCACATGCCTCTTCCCACATCCAGACAATACTACACCAATTACCAACATTGTATTTAGATTATGTAATTAATTTAGCTACACACATAGGACATTGACAGTATCTTCAGAGCTGAATTTCCCTTTCACTCATATTGAGGAAGAAAACAACCTTCAAATTAGTTTTACTATTGCTTTTGAAAAGTAATATGCACCAGAACAGAAAAAAATGGTTTACAGATATTGAAGCAACAATCTGCCCCCCACTTTCAGCACTTCAAGCAAAATATACAAACAAAATCACATTCTCCATCTTGTCTCTGGAATTTGTTGTTGTTAATTTCCAGCAAAATCCCTTCAGGCATATTAGAATGCTGCAAGGGCACAATTAAACCTTTAACAACCATGAAGACTAATACCTTTCACAACAGGAATGGGAAAGACAGTTCTATACTTCTCTGAGAACCAGATCTTCTTGGCTCCTGACTTCAACTTTCATTGTGCAAATCTGTAACTAATGGTTATTAATACTAAGCATATGAGATGTAATAGAAATCTTCATATGCCAGCAACACAAGAACCCAACAGGATCATCCAGGTGTGCTACCATGCATACACATCTCTCTCATATTCATATTCAGCTTGGCAGAATCCCCCTCTGCTCTGTAAGAGATGACTTCCTAACCTTCTCCAGAACAGCAAGTGGTTTAATACAGTACTACAGTGCCAGTGCTTTGCTCTGTGTAGTTAGCATTGCACCCATTTACAGGCTCAGTCTGGAGGCAGTTTCCTATTTCTTGTCTCCTTTCCATGTTCACAGTCAGCTGGGTTGGATGGTCTCACACTATGCTCATGGTGCTTTCCTGCAGCTGAAGGAATCTCCCCAGCTTCTCTTGCATCCAGAAAAAAATCCATCCTCCTGGGCACCAGAAATGAAAACATACAAAACACAGCGCCCCTACCATGTCTCTTTCAACTGGCTGATTTACGAACTCATAAAGCTTGAGAACTCAATAGGTAATGAAGTACAACAGCAACGATGGAAGGCCACTCAGCTGATGGCTGCTCCTGACATGTCTGTGCAGAAAAGATTCAGTTCAGTTACTCAGAAGAGCTCTCACCCTCTGACCAATGTTGATTGATGTGCAATGCAAACATGCAGTCTCGTGCCCAAGCTTTAAACTCTTTTTATTTTAATCACCTCCTTGGTTGTTTTTTTCTTTTTGTTTGTTTTAATTGAATTCCTGAATGATGATCTCTCTGTGCATTAGTAAATTCCACCATGACTGATCAAGATTCAGGCTTCAACTGGCATATTTAATACCTCTGCCTATTTGTTGCCACTACTAGCACAGAAATCCTTGTAGTCCTATACACTTATTGTCAGATTAGTTTAGTCAACATGGTGGATGTAGTGAGGCACAATGCACTGAAGGGTCATCTTAATATAGGAGAGAGACTCTGCTCCAGGTAATCACTGCAGCACACAGGCATATCTGCCATAGTGTCTGAAAGAAGGAAGATCTAAAGGCTGCAACTCAGCATATCCCCAGATTCCACTTACACTATCAACACAATGATCCGGTCACTTCTCCTTTTCTTTGACAGCTGTAATATCTGCAATTAAAATCTGAATCAGTGGAGGCTATTTTAAGAACAAAGAAGGTATTTAAACTCAGTGGAGCACTGAGAGATTGGGTAGGGTATGCTACAATCAGCATTCCAGCTCATTAGAACAGCTTTGCCGTGGACTATTCCTTCTGAAAGCCTTCTGCAACTGTATATACGCAAGAATCACTCAGCACTGGCGTCTGCTGAGATCCAGCCAGCCTCATGTTGCCCTTGCACATGAAGGAACTTGTCACAACAACTCTTTAGGATCAGATGAATAACTGAAGCCAAAGAGAACTTGAGGGAGGCAGTGTGCTGCGAATGGTAACATCCTCCCCTCTTGCATGAGGCATCACAGGAATATTGTTCTAGCAACCAGACACGTTCGGGAATCTGGTCCATGCTGCACCCCAGAGGTGCTATATCAGCTGCTCTTGCTTCTCTTCCTTCTCCACGGCAGCAACACTTACTGCTTTCTTCCTCCAAAGCTCCACACAGCACTCAGAATCACCACTGATAACTGAATCCTCTCTAAGAATAAAACAAAGGTGATAAGACAACAAAATTCAGCAATACTTAAGAACCATGCCTCAACTAGACACTGAGAGATTGTAATTCAGGATTTCAGAGTAACTGCAGAGGGAATCCTGAACAGATGAAGATGAGGCAGATACGTTCATCTCTCCTCTGAACACATCTCGGAGTTGTACTGAAGAGGGACTCAACACAGACATGCTGCTCACCTTGACTTGAACAGAGACACGCAGACACATTGCTCACATTCCAAAGTGCGTTGTAAATTCATCCATTTCTGAAGGCATGTCTGTATACGTCAGGACTCAGATATGCATCCGAATTCCTAACAAAACTGTTTCAAAATGCTACAGTATCTTTTGTCTGTAAGACTAGGTCTCAGGAAAGAACCATAATCTTGATTGGAAATGTTTCTGAAATGACATATTCTCATTGGAGAAAGGTGAAAGCAAGTAGAACCTGTGAGCTGTGGACGTTTGGTGCGTCTCTCTCATTGGGTATTCAAGACAATTAGAAAATTCAAGTCACTATTTGTATTTTTGTCTATTCTAACCATTCAGTGAGACATGTTCTCACATGGACAGACACCAACTGCCTCCTACAGTGCCAAGTTAAAGCACAGTACTATTTTTTTTTACATTTTTTTAAAGAAAAAAAACAACAAGAAGAATTTTAAAAAAGGAAACTTGGATTCTTCTTTCATTTAGTGTTTGAGCTCCCTCCATTTATTTTTCCAGATTCTCTTTGCCGAGATTTATTTCAACAAAATCCAGTTATTAAATGCACCAGATAGCATGCGACTAGAGATAAGTTTGCAAGACATGACAGAAAAGCAAATTAAAACAGGGCAAGCTGTCAAAGCATACCTAGCTCCTGTGCAATGCCAAACATCTGTCCTGCTGGTACATTATGGTACACTACTGAAGAAGTAGATAGAAGCACATTGCAATAGAATTTATCACTGTCAATCTGTTTTAATACATTGCTGCCTTTTAACTTGTCTTTATTGCACCTCCTCCTAAAAAGCAAATATATTCCAACTTCCTTAACAATGGATCCATTGAACTAGCTTAACAGTACGGGCTGTCCAGGGAGGTAGTGGAGTCACCATTCCTGGAGATATTTAAACGATGCACAGATGCGGTGCTGAGGCATATGGTTTAGTTTACTGATGGGCTTGGCAGTGTGAGGTTAGTGGTTGAACTTGGCGATTTTAAAGGTCTTTTCCAATCGTAATGATTTTACGATTCCATGAAAGAATAAAAATTGTGAAGCACCACACTACATTAAAATATAGATAGCCTACTCTTCCTCCTTGCATAGGACTCTATCACCTAATTACCAGAAGCACACAACAGTTTCAGCTGCCTGAGCATTGGGGCATGGTGGCACCTTAGACACTCCTTGAAAGCTCAGAATGATCCATGCCCTCCTGTAACAACAAGGACGTGCGACCCTGAGGCTCCTAATGTGGCAGTATGTACCTCTGTTTAGGCAATCCAACTCCACACTTCATGCATACTTAAGCATCACAATGCACCAGTTGGCTTTGGGCCTCAGTCATTTGTGTGGCCTCCAAAAAAAGCCCAACAGATTCTGCCAGAACAATGGATACTAGTCAGAAGCTTTTAAAAGGAGTTCAGATGGAAGAGGAATACAGGCTGCATTCAGACACTCACAGAATGACAGACAGCTGATCAGATCGTTCCTTAACCCAAAGGAAAATAAAATACTCATGAATTTTCATACTGTATAAAGTCATTACAAAGTGCAAGGTTGGGAGTATGTGGTCTCTGCCAGAGTGGGTGTACTGTTTGGGTCCCTGTATTTGGCAGCGTCTACTGCAACCATCACTTGTCTTCCAGGAAGAGATTAAAAACTGAAGCTCGGAGGACAGGCTTTCACTAGATTAACTCACAAATTCTCTTTTGCTTGCAGATCACATCAATTAAGCACAGAGCAAAGAGAAATGCACTGACTTGGGATGTAGACAGCCCAAGTTCAAGTGCCTGTACCACTTGATTCAAAGTAACTGGGATGAGAAAATGTGCTTGAGTCAAAAAAGGCATCTTAATTGCAGTATCCTGACAGCTCTGATTTCATGCAAAGGAAGGAAAGAAGTGTGCATTCAGACTGGCACAGAGTAAACTCAGATTTCAATCTTTGAAAGTTACTGAAAGCACAACTGCATTTTTCCACTCAGCTCGACACTTCCTAGCAGAGTTAGCACAGATAAGAGCGTCTGGAACTAGCTCAGTCTTGCCAAGCTGCCAACAGTCTCACTGACCATATTTCTATTTCATCTTCTTTGGTTTCCTTTGCCTTTAATGTCACCAAGTGAACAAACACAACGACTTTGTCATTGCTGTGTCAAGCACTTATCTGATTCTTTGCCAGATAATCAGGAAATTTATCCACTCTTTCAGGTATCTGGGAAAAATGTGGGAAAGCTCTGGAGAGCTTATTCATATTCTGATGGATTTTGGCTGTGTCCTCGCTGAGAAGTGGGAGTTACCAGCTTGAGTGAAAACCAAATATGAGCTCAGAGCCATCACCAGCACAGCCAGTTTGAAAAGATGACCACACACAAACAGGGGTTTTCTGCACAGGGCACAGGAGGAATGAGAGCAAGAATTACAAGCAAGCAAAGAGGCAACACATACTCTGCAACTTCAGCATGTCATCACTAGGCTCAGCTAACGCTGCTGCTTCTCAACACTGGTTGTAGAGAAGATGCTCAGGCCTGGTCAGCACAAGCAGTACTGCTGTGCTTGTCAGCTACAGCTTATCTTGCATCTCAGGACTAAGCCTCAAAGCCAGAAACTCTGGCCTTTGTCTCTACAGCAGCAACAGTTTAATCAAGCAGCAGGCCCACTTGCAGAATAATTGACACGGCACTAGCAAGAGAGGCCAGCGCTTTCAGCCTGAATGCTACCTATTCATGGGCAGCTCCTCAAGTAAAATATCAGGAATCTTGGTTAAAGAATGAAACCAAGTAAGAAACAATTCTGGTTGGTTTGTTTTTTCTCCAAAAGATATCCTTAGCTGATGTCAGAAAAATCTCATCCCATGCCCTGCCTCCCAGAGCAGCTTTCTCACCTCCAGTGATATCCCCTCAGGTGGTGCTTATAAGTGAGGAATTAAGGTCCCAGTGCCAATGTATAATACGCTGGCAACAGACCAAGCATTGTAACAGAAAATGCATCATGTTAAATGAGGAAAGACTTTTTTGTATTACACTCTGTCAGGTTTAGATGTATGAGGTTTTATTCTTAATCATAGTATGGGTAAGTGATTTGCCTGAATAGCCTGTGTATGGCACCCTTTACATGAAAGCTTTGGACATCCTGCCTCACTGTGCCATTACCCTATGGAGGTACAAAGGAAGAAAAAGTGGCTGTTAGTAAGTCATATGCACAATGTATTCCACATGCAAAGGAGGACAGGAAGAGGCATCATCCTACACCTACAGAGACATTAAGTCTCTCAATCCCTTTGCACTGGTAACCATACTGCTCTCTGCATTTCATCAGTCAGAAATTCATGCATTAACTGACGAAGGACTAGTGAAGTTCAGGTGGTTCTGAGATCTTCTGGCACGCATGCAAACATGAGCCAGCACTTGCCTATTCAGAGGCAACATGCTGCAAAAGCATTCATTCGACTTTGGCAAGCAGAGAAGTGCCAAGCACACCCCTGACAAAATTTGTCAGACTCTGTATCTGCCATAGACTCCTCTGCTGGCTTCAGATTCTCATACAGAAAGGAAATAGTTAACTCTCTTGCATTTGTTCTTGACAAGCGTCTTGGACTACATTTTGCTATGGCGTGCAATAGCCAACCTCTCCTCATCTCATTAAGGCTGTACTGATGTGTGACACAGTTACAAAATACAATTTCACTCCTAAGTCTTGCTTTATTTTCGTTCAACACTATGCCAAGCTCAAATTTAAGAAGGTCACAACGCTTTCTCCAGCACCAACAAAAGTGAAGAATAACTCAAAAACAAACTACAAACCCAAAATGTTATTGCACTTTTCCTCTCTGGAGTCTAGCAATGTACAGTAACAAAAAGTTTGTAACATTTCCACAATGAAAATATGTAAATTAATTATCCTCTTACGTTGATTGATGCAAGTTATTTTTGTTGAGAACAATGCAAGTCACTCACAGTTTACAAAATAATATGTCAATAAAATGAGCTAGACCTGCTGAAGAAAATATTTGTTGTAGCCTAAAGCTACTTTTACACATGCATAACCTTGAATTACAGTTGTTAGGAAAAAAATACCACTTCCACCTCCTGATTAGCAACTAGTAAGTTGAGACTTGCTTTTCCTCAAGAACTAAGGAATCTATTAATGTACCAGACAAAAATACACCAAAGAAGGTTACAGAGAGCATATGATCATCTTTCATAATCCCAGCAAATGAGAGGTGACAAAACTGAAAAAATTACAGAAAAAGCTTTTTTTATCAAGAAAACAAAATGCTTCAAGGCATCAAGTGTTACTCTCTCAGCATGTTTTCTTTTCCTCAACCCCCACCCCCCAGCACATTTGCATGAAGAAAAAAATAACTTCTATAAACAAAACTATAATCATCACTACAGATAAAGCTGCAGTTTACATCATACCTTTAAAATACTTCAGAGCACCTTCTAGAAAGGCCAAAGCTGCATACTGCTCCAGTCTGACCTTTCACATTCACATCTGCTCACCCTGCCTGAGAAACAGGACACAAGTCACGCTGAGGAGGGCAACAGGAACCCACCAGAGGTGTTGGTACCAAAGGGATTCAGGATTTGAGGCAATCAGATAACAGTGGGTAAAAGCCCTTTCACACCATTTGAAGTGTGACATAACCATAGTGACCCATAAGATGTCAGCAATTGGGACCTGCAAGTTACATCACCTCCTGAGATAGGATAGGACAGGTCAGACCTTTGCACTGAGGAGCCCAGCTTGGCACATGTAGGTGTTGAAAGTGCTACAACAAAAATCCTACAAAAATTAAGGGGCTTGCTGGTTTGCTCTTTTTAAGACTTGGGCAAAGTAAAGTGAGTCATAAGTACCAGAAAGCTTCAGATATGCAAATATACACTGCAAAGAATCAAAACATTTACCCGACACCTGCTTGCTGGAGGATTTAACTCAGTCAACAAAATTGTCGGGTAACTCCCTGCTGGGTACCCAGCTTCTTGTCACCATCTCAGCTTTTGGGAATGAAGGTTCTGGGATTTCTGTCAGAAAACTGTCTCCCAGTCCTATCTATTTCTTGTGTTAACTTTCAAGAGTGAGATGGGAGAAAACTGTGAAGTTTCACATTCCTCTACAATCCAAGTTGCTGGAGAAAGCTCACTTTCTCACCTCCTCCCTCCTCTCATAGCTCTTCCTCAGACAGAGCTATAGGAAATCTGATTTTATTCACTCCTCTGAACTTGTAGCATATTACTCTATTACACCCTCCCTTGAAGATAACTCTGGAGCAGTTATTGCTGCTTACTGCTCCCCAAAAGGACACCAAGCCGAAAGGGGAGTGGGGGGACAACCGCCACCCCCACCAGCCACAAAGCTCCCAGTATCAGCTGCAGAACAGACCGTGGGTCCTGCTAACTTCTCTGAGCAGCTGCTAGGCAAAGTATTTCAGCTGCTGATCTGCATTACATTAAGTTGTTGCCCTAGAAACATAAGTGATATTATAAATTCAAGCTTCAAAAAAATATATTTTGCAACAACTTTGTGCTCCCTGCTATACCTTTCCCTCTCCCCTCTCTACTTCTGAAAAGGCCTAAAACCCAATAAATGCAAATAAAATAACAGAAACACATGAAGAAGCCTTCCAATTACAGACAGGGAGCAATTTCCAGGCACTAATAATATCTGCATCTTATTGGACATCATATTGAGACTCAGCAAACTAAAACAGTGTTTTGCAATGGAGTTATATAACTCAGGTCCAATTAACAGTGGATGTAAAACTGAAATGAGATAAACACCACTTTACGCTAGCACTCATATTGAGTCCGTGACACTACCAAAGATCAAAAGAAGCATCTTAAGCAAGCCATTCTCACTGCAAAAATAAATAAATACATTTTAATGAGAAGGAAAATATTCTCTGTGTCAAGAATTAGCAACTTGAATGTGGAGCAAGTCCGTCTGACTGTAATGCAAAGGAAACCTTAAAAACATCCCATTAACCAGAAGCTTGCAAAAAAAAAAAAGCTCACCCTATCGCTTCTGAAAACTTGAAACACGGAAAGAAATGTAAACTAATATATATTCTATTTCTGCAGCATACATTTATTTTTCTGCTCACCTCCTCATAGACGGATATTACTTCTGCATAGGTGTATTATCTCTCTGTATTTCTATTTCTAGAAAGTAATAAAAAACCCCCCTGTATTAATCTGAGTCCAACTCAGAAACAGGAAAAAAAGAGTCATGAAAGTCACCTGTCCACCCTCTGCAAACTTTGACCAGACACATAAGAATGAAGATACTAAATCAGAAAAGCCAACACTTTCAAAAGGCACATGACTTTTATCAAATAGGGAATGCAAACAGGAAAACCTTCAATCTCTTAAATAAAAAATCTTGGAAAATTAATTCTGAAGATGATTGTATAACATCAGAATTTATGTATTATGCCTTTACTGGTATAGCAAGATAGGAAAAAACTAATCAAAATGGATTTTGGAGTTATTTTCACCCACTGACTTGCTAAAGCTACAAAAGGCAAAATGAGGCAGCAATCAGAGAAAGGAAGGAAGACTTCAACCTAACTGTAACCTGGACTTGCATTGGAAAGATCCATACTACACAAAAATAAGATCCACATCAAAGTATATAATACAACTATTCTTTATCCACTGACATGATGACAATTCCTCCTGAAGTTAAATACTGTTTTGGAGGCATGCTATAAAACTAATGATATCATGGTCTTCAGTTTTGCTTGCTTCATTTTCATGAACATGCCAAGTAGTTTCCCTCTTCAGTTTTAGTCTGAGATGTTACAGTAAAGCTAAAGTTTCTCTCAGACTGCTTCATCTCACAAGCACATGAAGTATTTTCTTGGGCCATTTCTTCTCTAGCATTTGCACACTATCACCTAAAGCCAATGTTTTTTCCACAGACATTGTGAAAATGTTGACATGATTTCATGCTTACAACAGAGAAATAAAAACTTGATGCAGAAGCACCTAGCACAAATAAGTTAATGCTGTGTGAGAGAAGGGAAGGTTCTAGCTGGATGCTGCTACCCAAGGTTGAACACAAAGCACCAATGAAGAGGAGGAAAAAAGAAAAAAGGAAAAGGCAAGTCCTTTTTATTGTAAATTCATTGCAACAACAAGGTCACCAGGAAACATAAATACGAGACTCCGAAATATCAAGTTTATTTTGAGAGATCGTTGTGTGATGACACAATTCCAAAGTCCCCCCTAAAACAGACTGCAGGAACAAGATCCTTCAGCAAAGACAGACTGTCACATCTCTCTGGAGGCAACAGAGAGACATCCATGCCTCTAATCATTTCTTTAATTATAACTTCCTAACGTTTCTATGGATTCATTCAATAACTTGTAGAAGGCAAGAAAGAAAGGCAAGAAACTTGTCTTTTAGTACCAGTCGCTTGGCAGGCTGACTTTCATTACTCCTGCAAACGATGCTGCCATACTACTGTGTATTACATGAAGAATGATTTCTTCTCTGAAGCTACACACTCCAAAATATAATCCTGTAATACACTGAGAAATTATTTTAATGTCATACCCCTTTAGTACTGCATCACTAGTTTCACATAACTCTTAGAAGACTCTAGAAATTGTTTGTGTAACTTCCTTAGCCTGCAAAGTAACAGGATGACTCAGTTCATTTATTTACATTTTCTGTAATTTGGCATTTGAGCCCACAGAGACATTACTTTGTTGTCATCTTCACTCAAATTCTGCCTTGTTAGCGTCTAGAGAAATCAATGCCATGAAGTACTTCATTTTTATAACTTCATCTTCTTTCAACCCAGAGCTTCATTAACGTGAAAACTAAACAGGTACACAGCTCGCTGTCTCTCTAACGTGTTAAGTAAATTTATACAGATATAAAGAGAGAAAAATTAGAAGAGGATGCTTGTTAGTTTTGTGCATTCACACTCTTTATTTTTTATTAAAGTGTCCCATTCAAGTTTATGGAAGTCTTTTAAACTGTTTGGAGAATAACTACACATTTCAATGGGTAAGAAACCATCTGTTATTTCCACTTTCTCCCATAAAGAATGGGAAAAAAATACTGGAAGAGCTGGAAAATGGGAGTAGACTCTTAAGTTTTAAAATGTTCATGAACAATTCCATTTGGATGAAAATTATTTTCTGTCAAAATGAAAGGAATCAAACAAAAATAAGTAAAAATGTAGCAGTTCCAAGGTCTTTTCATCACACTGGATCACTCAGGATTTCTCATCTTATTTTCCAATGAAACAGCAGACTGGGCTCCCCAGGGTGCTGACAACTGCAGCTTTGTAACCATCAGTGAGCCCCAGAGCACTTTCTGTCTGATCAGTATCTATTCAGACCCCAGCACTGTCATTTCACCAGCATCCCACCCCTGTGCAATAATAGATCAGCTCTCCCAGTTGTTTTAAGTTTCCTAGACTGAAATATCACTATTTTAATCCCTCCTTTAATAAGCATTAGTGTGCAGATAGGTTTGACATTTTTCTTCCTAAAAAAAAGGGGAAAAAAAAAAAGCATGGTCAATACTAATATATTTAATTATTTGTTATGTTGACATGTCCATATACTGACCCACAAACTGCTCTTCTCTTCCATTAACCCTAGGATGCTAGGATGTTTCCAAAAAAGCTAAGCTACATGGTCACACCCCACCCCCAGGAACTACTTCCTGACACTACCTTACGTGATCCCCAGATAGACCATGATGATCACTGGCTCCTTTCAAGCACTGAAACACTCAAGAGCCAGAACTTCATTCATAACCACATAACTAAACAACGAGGTTTCCCAGGGCAAAATGGAAGCATGAGAATGGTCTCATTTTGCCCTGCCAAACTCCCCTCTTTATGTCAGCTCCTCATTATGTGCAAAATAATTGGACGCTTACCCTTGTGTTCATCAGGGAGAGGGAACTGGTGTCGTCACTGGCTCATCTCGCAAGTGGCTTTCTGCAGGTCCCAAATCAGAGCACCTCAATTCTTGCGCACCCTCCGTGACCACAGCCCTGTGCATAGGGCTCCCCGGTCCTCCCACTACCCACACAGCTGTATGGGACACACACAGAGACGGTGCCTCTCACCAAGGTCAGCAATCACATGGTCATGGTCTCAATTAATCTGCTTTAGCCCCTCCATCCATAAAAGCCAAAGACAATGGGTCTGGCTATCTGTGCATGGGAATGCAGGCTTTTGTTTCTAAGATTGGAATATAAGACGTTTTCTGCAATTTTCACAATCTGTCCAGCGCTCTTTGCTTTATACCAACACTCCCTGATTAAACCACCGCCTCTGCTTCAGCATCTTCCTTCCAACCTCTCTGTGTGAGAACTGCAAGTCTGTCTGAGGTCTTTCTCAGCTCACTGACCTACTTACTACTGCAAAAACAAGCAGTAACAGAATTTTCTTTCTCTTTTAATTTCTGCTCTTTTTTCCCTTTCTAATTGCTGCTTCCCAACTGCAGAGTCTTTGTAAGTTAAGTAAGATAAGCTTACCTTTGTCAAGAACTTTTGTCCATAATCTGCTTTCACAAATCACAATGCCTACATACTCTCAATAGCAGGCATCTCCAGCAAAGCACATTAGCAACTTCCAACCATCCTGATTCCTCAAATTCAAGTAAACCTAGTAGTGATTCTGCCTTCTGAAAAGGAAAAAAAAAAAATATTTTTTTACCTGTAAAGACCTCTATTTACTCTTTTGTTTCACCAGTGTCCTTTTCTAACAGACACTAGTGTGGTGGCACTACCAGCAGTTACTAAACCCACCCAAGATGATAAGCAGGGAATTTTTCTCATCTCATTTCAGTAAGCTAAAAGTTGTAAGTCAAATTAAACAGCCATTGTAAACAATAAGAGAAGCATGAACCATCCAGCCCAAGTGCCTTGCCAGACACCTGGGAAGAAAGGAAGGAATCCCATCTAGAAGTGTGTACCATTAACGATAGATGGAGCCTCTGTTACTAGGCTGGGGTGGAATTCATACATGGAATTCCTTTATCTCCAGCTCTGCTGCTGGTAAGGAGCCCAGGAGACCTGTCTTCCTCACTGAGGGTGAGAGGGTGAGTAGTGTCAGTTCAGAGCCTGAACTCAGATAAACTGCACCTCTATGAAGGCTCATGGGTGAGTTCTGACTACTTTAAAATCTGTATCTTTTCTTTAGAGAAATAACACTTAATTACTTTTATGGTTTTATTAAGTGTCTCTTACCAGAAAGGTGAAAGAGAACGTGTTTACCAGCCAGTCTATGGCAAAAGGGAGAAAGGCTTATGTCAAAAAGGAGCTTCAGGACCTGTAGTAACCACCTCAGGATTGGTCTTCTCCTGGGCCCACCAGCTCTGTATATTAAGTAAAAAACTCACACCTAAAGGAAACCATGCAGTACTGTGTGTCCTGTTCCTCCTGAGCAGAACTGCTGAGCATAGTCTGCTGCTCTTCAAAAATCTGAGGACAGATGGGTCCTGTACCTCAATCGAACACTGACTCTTGTGTGCCCACAGAGCAAGCCAATTCATCTGTCTCTGCCTTGACTCCTTCATTTCTAAAACAAGAGTACAGATCCCATCCTTTCCCATGAAGTCTTTTGATATTTATCAGTGAAATAAACTATGTTTGTGGGCTGAAGCTGTGTAATCCCCAGCACATAAGTGCAACCAAGCCTCTAGAAAGAGTTGTCTGTGAAGACTAGCAGGACCATACCAGATGGTAGCAGCTCAGGGCCGTTCAGCAGCATTTTGACTCATTATCAGTCATTCCTATCAAACTACTCCATAAGCTCCCTCCTTCTAAAAGTTCATCTTCTGAAACACCCACACACTAAATACCAAGACATACTAAATGTTTTCTGAGAACTCAGAGAAAGCTATCACTAAAAGAAATCAGAATCCTGTGTCTCTGCAGTACCACTCCAGGTGGATCACAAGTCTGTCCATTTAAAAGAACCATGAAAGCTGTTATAAATCCCTGCTTAGGAGATACAGCTTTGAGGCTTACTGCTGAGGGTGAGACAAGCTAACCAGGCCAACATCTGCATGAAAACTCGACCTTCAGAGATTTTGCAGAGTGGTACAATACGAGACCTGAAAATGATGGGCTGTAACATCTCTCTCCAAATGGATTTGGGAAATAGTCCCAAACTTCCTAAGAGTTTCAGGATTTACACTTTTCCTTTCAGTTTCTTGTTTCAGTGGGAAGAATCCAAGCAAACAGACAAAGGCAGTAAAATGGTTTCCTTGGGAGAACTGTTGGTCTGAAGAATTACCTCTTCATCCCATAACTACTAAGTGACTATCTCTGGCTGGATTTTAAAGTCTGGTTATTATAGAAGGTGCCAAATCTCTATATGATCACAATACAGCCAGCAATGAAGACTGCTTCACTCAGGGTCGAAACTGTTATAGAGGAAAGAGTTATTGGTTCCAGAAACAGTAGCAAAACCCACACTTCTCATTACTGTTGCTGTCCCAGAGATTCAGTTCCCAGTGAAGTCAATTCATGGATGGCCACAGAAGAGATGTTTAAGAGAGAAAAAAGTATCAGTACAGGAAAGCAAGATAGAAAAAGCATTTTTCTTTGAAATTACAGATTGACTGATAGTTCTAAAACCCACGGTCTTGCGTGTTTTTAGCTTAATTATGTAGTTTTGTTTGGCTCACGATAAAATAACTGGCAATGAGAAAGATGAGTACAGTCTACAGAGTTTCTACATCTAGATCTCAGCATCCTCCTTTCTCCTCTCAGTTGCACCTTGTGTTGACCTGCTGGAATAAGCAGTTGAAGTATCTCCATATGTAAGGCATGGCACACAACTCTGCATGATGGTTGGGTTTAAAATCCTGCTCTGTAAATATCAGCCACTCAGCAGTCACTTTGCAAAGCGTTGTGCTCCCATCTCCATCCAGGAGATAAGCCTCAGCTGTAAGCTCTTGCATGTCCTAAAGAGAAGGAAGGAAAGAACAAACCAACCAGCCACATCTCCCTCGGGAAATGTTCCAGAATTAACTGTCAATTTCACATGATCTCGGCCTTATGATTTCCTAACAGGTATCTGAAAGGGAGATACTCTCAAAGGCTTGATTTTTCCTTTCAGTGTGGAACCTCATACTGATTTTATTAAGGCATATTTGATTAAATGCCATGCCACAGGCAGCTCTGGCTTTAGAAGGCTGTTTTGATAGACCTACAGCTGAATATTACTGCAGATCAAGCTACCCTAAAATCCAGCCCTGAGCTGTCACTCCCATTACACGCAGAACTGTATCACCAAGTGAGGCCTTAAATTACCAGCCAGGCTCATATTTAAAAATATTTGTTATAGTTACCCCTGGATACTTTGCTGTGAAACTTGATCAGAGTGTTGATATATGCGGAGATTAAGTCATCCAGCCTCTGCTGGCAGGAAAATGGACACTCAAGAGAAGAAGTGACTATTCTTTTTTGTCTGACATCCAGAGAATTGGATTCTAATCTCAGCTTCACTGTGTTGGATTGAAAATTACTCCATTAATGACAAGAACCACAACCAAGAGAACAGTACAAACTAGGACTTCTGCTAACCTTCAGCAACAAATATAGTTATGTCATCAGTACAATAAAGATAACCCCCTCACAAAGTGCATCCTGAAGGTGGCCAATCCTACTATGAATAGCTTCAAAATACTTAAGAACAACATTATTTAAACTCTATAAGGTTGTACCACAGTAACAGCCACAATCCTCAATGTAACACACGCACTGCACAACAACTCCCACTCCACAGAGGATAATGACCTACATAATTTTTGCTTAATGATTCCCGTTAAAGCCAGTGCATATCTCTGTATAACCCCTGAAGGGCACCTGCAAAAATGACTATGAGCATAGCATGCTCTGAGGCTGAGATGAGATCCTTGCCCAGCCTGTCTTCTGTACAGGGCTGCGGTTAAAGCTTCCAGCCACCTGGGAACACCACTGGCCACGCCAGGTACTCGTGTTCACAAGCTCCTGACTCGATCATCTCTGACGGCTGGAGACTAGTTTTCATCCTCAAGATACAGGGCTGACGTAGCCAACAGAGCTACCTAGAAGAGTAACGATGCTCCTAAGACTCCAGCAACTGACTGACAGTCAGGAGACAAATTACTTCTGATGTAAAGGGCTTAGCTCTCTTACAGGCTGGCACGTGGACTGGGGATGTTTGACTGCAGTTGAGCACTGGGGGAAGAACACACAGCAGTTGAAAACCAATAGAAGTGAAAAAGGTAAAATATATGCACAACAGAGCACTGCAGGATGCTTCAGTTTCCCTCATTGCCAATGACTCTCCTGATGCAGATGTGAGCCAGGCCAGCCTGTTGGGCAGACTGGCCCCTTGCGCGGCGTGCGCTGCAAGCAGACTGTGATGGATTGGCTACATCTGCACGAGTGATGGAATGCTAAATTCATTTAATAAACGATTGGGCTAAGAACTATTTGCACTGCACAGAAATTATGAAGCCAAAATGAAATGTCTCTGAAGAGCTAGTGAGAGAAGCAATGTAAATTTCTGCAATAAACACATTCCTTCAGCTTTTGTCTATCGCAAGAATGACTTATTCAAAACTACTGGGAATAGGTGGTAAAATTCCTGTTATGATTTTATTATCATCATCTTCATTCTTACAGATAAAATAAAAAACAAATAACATATGCTCAAATGATAAAACATACCCCAAGTTACCAATACTTTGGTAAGAGTTGAATCTGCTTTGGTCTCAGCCAGATCCTTTGTATGCCATCATCTCCCAGAATCTATGTGCTGACACACTTCCTGCTTGTACGTACAGTTAAGTAATGAAAAACTAAGTCAGAAAGCACATTTTAGGCTTTTCAGACTAAAAACACCAAACAAAGACATTAACTATGTTGTTTTAGCCATGCTGAAAATCTCAGATATTTAAGAGAGTGTAAAAAAAAAAAACCAAACCCAACCAGTTAAAGAAAGATTAACATTGCAAAAACTCACTACCCATCTTTTCCCCTCTCCTCAGGCCCCAGCCAGGTACCACGTATAGTCCAGGACCCCAAAACTTTTATGTTCCTTTACTCAGTCATCAGTATCAGAAACCAGCACCCTCCCACTGTTCCTTTTCCCATCCATTGCTCCTCATAGTTTGTTAACCCACCCCTAGACATGGAAGTACCCTCTACTCACTCCTTACTCATCTTGAAATCCTCTCTTTTCTCCTTTCCACTTTCTCCTTAGTCTTCCCACACTCCCACTTGAAAAAGTCAGCAGTGAATCAACTGATATTTATTAAATCATTTTAGCTGTTACCAAACAACTCCAAACTGAGGGAAACAGCTCTGGGAAGGATGTTCCAGGATGCAGTTTCTGGAAACAGCTGAGGAAGCAGAGAAAAAGAAACAAAACTCTGTATCCTGCTGCTTCAATATAGTATGTAGGTCTTTTTCTCTACACCCTACTAGTCCATAGGGACTCACCAGAGGCTTCATTTCCAGCAGGGCCCTTCAGGCTCTCTCTCTGTCTACATCATGTGCTGGCTTGCCCCAAAGCAGAGCCCAAGTACGCACTGTGCAAGCTCAGAGGACCAGGACCCCAGCATGAATCCAGCTAAACCTCACCATGTAGCCTCACCCAAAGACAACAGACACACTGTGTATTGGTGAGAGTCAATTCCCAAAGCCCCATCGGCAGCATACATGCCTCACCATTTATTCCTGACCTCATCACACCACTGCAAAAGTACACAGAATATTTGCTTATAGTTCTGATGATCTGTACTACACTGCTTTTTTACCAATGCAATCACACCAAAAGAGCCTTATGAGCATCTTTAAATATTCCCTGCACAAACATGCTGAGTAAGGAACCTTCCAAACAGATGCTGTGGTGCAAAATGGAAGGAAGGTAGGCCAGTAGCCTCAGAGGTGGTCCAAAGTTCACACACCATTTGAAGAGAACTATGTCCACACATGGAAGGACAATATCAAGACTTTAAAACCAGTTTGCTCCATGAAAATTCACAAGAACACCAGCATTATCCAACCTCCTGGCCCAGGGCAAGCAGCAGAGGTGTGAATATACTTACCAGCACAATGATCCTCTACTCTGCCCCATGCCTCATGTCACTCTCCAGCTAGTCAGTATCTCGTAACACTGAAGTCTTTTGGCTACTGGAAAGTAGCAGCTGCCTTTCCACTCTTTTTGCATCTTGGCCTTGAATGAAAATCTCCAGCTTGAAATAATAGTAATTATTACTATTACTGTTTTTCCGCCCAATCCTCTAGCTGCTTTGCCAGAGAAACATTTCTTTCTGGGTTATCACAGGCTTTTTCTAGGTCTGAACTACTACAGTTATAAGGACACTCACTATCAAGGGTAAAGCAGGAACAGAAAATGACATTTTTTGCCAAAGTTGAAAAACAAAAGGTAAAGGCTGGTCTTTTCCAAAGGAAACCAGTAATTAGGCTCCTTTGAAGATCTTACTAGCAAACAGTGGGGTCTGAATTTTGACTAAGAAACACCACAGCCAGCTTCTGCAAAAACTGTCCATGTAAACCTCATCTCTGGGTTCACTGACTGCCAGAATATCCATCGTATGCATTGCACTGCAGTGAAAATCCATAAAGCTAGGTCATCCCAACACAAGCAGGCAACTCCACCTCACATGCAACCACACCACAAAGATGCAGCCACGCAAGCAGCCCCTGAACTCACCTGACCACAGCATGAGCTGCCGTTACTTATTCACCTCTTAGAGGACAAGAATGACAGAACTTCAAAATTTCAGTAGCTTTCAAAAAAAAAAAAACCAACAAGAAACAAATCAAAACCAAATCCACCTCGGACATGTAAATTTCAAGATTATTATCTAATTATTTAAATATGAAGAATCAACAAATGATATCGCCCTGTGGCAAAACAGAGAGAAATCCTTTTAAGGTGCTGTGATTTGTTTAAGCAGTGGGACATAATCATGTTTAATACTAAAAAGCTACCAGTGCAACATATCTGAGAGCAAAACTGACATTTATACTGTCATTATATGCACTTGTCACTGAATCCAATCTGCATTATCATGAGAAGTGCCCGGATGGTTTGAAGGCAAATATATAATGTGTGTTTGAGGCTATTTAGGATTATTAATAAGCTGCTTTTACTTTAAGATGTAAAACATTAGTAGTTGTTCTGAAGAGGGCTCACTTTTAACCTTTAATAACATTCGAGCGGCTGTAATTTGTATCAGATTGTTTGGATTTTGATTTAGCTCAAGTCCTGAAGCTACAATTAAACTTACAGCTACCTTCTCTCACTAGGCTTCCTGCAACAGCTGGAACAATCTTTGAAGTCTGTAAAGACATGGAAGAAATGTTATTTACAACCAGTTTGCACAGTACAAGCAGAGACAAGTTGTATTGTGCATTTCCAGGGCTGGTGACAGACCATTTCTCACCAGCACTACAGGAAGTCATCAAAACTATTTTCCCTTCCCCAGATGCTCTACAAGACCAACCTATGAATCTGGAAATGCTGCAGGGTAGGATTTTAAGTGCCCTGAATGGCCCAAAACCAACTCTTTTTACAGCCAGCTTTAAACCCCACCACCAGCTTCCACTGCAGACAGAAGAGGCCTAAAGCAGCCTCTTGGTGGCCACCTGCCAGGGAAGTCCAACACGTTTCAGGACTGAATGTTAAATCCATTCAAAAACGTTTTCTTTAAAAAAAAAATAAAAATCACAGATGCTTTTCAAAGCAGAGAGAAAACCACTCAGATAGTAGAGAAGGAAGAAGGATTTCAGCCCAGAGAAGCCACTTCACATGCTGCCACATCTCTCTGATCTGTTCTGTAGCCGAGGGATGGAGCTGTGGGCTCTGCAGCAGAGGAGGGCAGTAGCACCGGAGCCTGTGGCAGAGGCTGCGCTGCGTTGCCACAGGTGTAATGACCAAGGCAATGCTCACTGATGCCAAAGGAGGTTATGCTCACACACTGAAAGCTGTACAATTAGTAGTGTCATCATCCAGGAGAAAGAAATAAAATAGCATTTTCTCCCAGGCAAAGCCATTGGTGATTTCATCTGTGTTAACTTGCTGCAAGTGCCTGCAGGGTCCATGCTTTGATTTACTGCAGATGATGGGCAGTACAGGCACAGACACATTTAGGTATAATTATTAGAGCAGCCAAGGCTCATACACCAAGAACAGCAGCAAAATCAACAACAGCTCAATAAGACAACAGCAAATTTTCCAACACAAAACTCTACATCTCTCACATCAAGATCTGCTCTTGACTCGTTCACAAAAAAAAAGAAGTAAAAGATTGAAATTGGGAGGTTTTGAGATCAGTGGCAGCCTTGCTACTAACCCCACATAACACCAATTTCACCTCAAATTACTTTGTATTTTGCAGTTTTCATATGAAAAACCAAGCTCAGAATAACATACGTCTCAAACCAGCACAAGGTGTACATTCTAGTCTAGGACTCGGCAAGTCCTGTCTCCAGCTCCCAGAACAGACCTCACATTCAAGCACAACAGAGAATAGGGTACTCGGTACACAAAGTAAATGATATATGAATGGTTATCATCAACCTTTTGAATTGCACCTAAAAGAAAAAATCCCAAAAAACCCCAACAAATCCAGAAGCTTGAAGTCCACGCTGATGCCAGAGCAGATGTTTGGAGGGCAGCCCAGAGGGTTTGCTCCTCACAGCACTGCCATATTTTGCATCCCAACAGTACTAACAGTGCCCAAAACTCATTTGCCATTGATATACTCATCAAGATTTCAACATCACTAGTGTCACTTCGGGATCCAATCTGATGTCTGTGAGAGTATATAGAATATTTTATTCTGAGAAAAAAATAACCCGATATACTTAGCTAAATTAAAAGAGAATTAGGATTGCTTGGTTTAGGTGCCTAAATTCTCATGGCAATCAAGCTAAAAGACACTAACAAGGTATAATTTATCACCGTTTAAGATATTCTCCTTATTTATGTCTCTTAAACTAGGGACATAAGGATGCCTATGAAAACAGGCTACTCACTTCTACATTAGCTTCTATTCTCATTCCTTTCATCATCATACATGAGCAAAATACCTAAGAGACTGGGGTGAATACATGATAAAAGAACGTACTGTAAAAGAAAACTATCTGCACTGGAATTAGAGACACCAAAGTGTTTCTACTGTAAAAAAATATAATAATCAGAAAACTTCAGACAGATCCAAATATCTCAATCCCAGTCAACATTTTTGTTGTATATTAACAAATCCATTTTGTCACTGAATATAGTAAACCAAAGGCACACGTTCCTGTTGAAAAGGCCACTTCTATTGCATGGCTGTGACCTGGACGAGTTCTCAGCCAGCACTGACTCAATGGAAGTTCTCATATTCTGCACCACACAACTTCCCCATGGTAAAAAAAAGTACCAAACACTTCCCATTTGTTGCTGTCATTTAATATAAAAATGTATGTGGAGGCTGGATGTATGAAGTGTCTCTGAGAACAGCTCACATCCACATAGTAAACTCACTTGGTGTGCACAGGCTAAGTAGGGTTGAATTAATGAATGAACCGTCGCTTCACATATTGAGTGTCTGTCACCAAACCGATAATTTGCAGATGCAGGGACTGGGGATGCACTGGCTGCAGCCACTGACAGCTCCCTCCATCTCCAGAAGCAGTCTCAAGAAGCTAATCTTGCTTGGTTCAAAGTGCTTGATCCACGTTCCTGGGAATGACTCAGGAGATGAGCAATGAGACAGTCAGCATGTGTCCACATTTGGGGTTTTATTCCACTCACATCTGCCTTAATTTCCTTCCCAGGAATGCCGTGCTTGTGAAAGGCACAGCATGACATCCTAAGAGACTTACATCTTCTCTGCAATAGCAGACAGTCTGGGTGGTAGCAGAAAAGCAAAAGCTTTCCTAGAGCATACACCAGGATTACCACAAGAAGGGAGGACTACTGGATTGAAGCTTTGGCCCATTGTCTTCTCTGGCAAAACTCCCACTAAAGTCAGTGTAACCAGAATTTCATCTCTGTTGCAGTGATTTTGAGACTCTGCCCGTTCTGCCTTGGGACTTCCAGCCAGCACAATAAGCGGTGCCAGCAGCTTTTGTGTTATGAACTGTAGGCAGAAGTTGTGAAACCCTTCACATAAGCAACCAAATACCCACCCGACAGCTAAGAAATTTAAGATACTGCTGAACTGTGAGGGATTCAAACCTGCATCCAGAAGTATGATGTTTCACATTGGCACACCACGTTAAAACAAACCTTATCCTAACCAACTTTCTGTCCTTCAGAAAAACCTGACTGTAAATACAAGTGGTATGAGTGCAGTTGGCATGTGTCAGAAGACATTTGAGAACTCGGCAGAGAAATACATCTGTAGTGGAACAGCAGCTACAAACTGCTCCTAACAAGCAATGGCTAAACACCCTAACTCTCTCCTAATTGCTCACTTCATTGTATTTGACAGAACCCATCAACCAGAGTACATCAGGTCACAACAGCAAAACTGGAAGGAGGGAACTGACAACATAACCTGGTGGAACAAAAATGGAGTTAGCCAGCATTTAGGAAAGCTGGGGTGGGGAGGGGGTGGGGATTACACTCCCTTAGTGTCCTATACACACAGGATAACAGCACAGTAACATAACAGTTCAGGAAGCTCCCTGCATACCACCATCACACAGGTACGACACACTGCCATTAAGATGCCAACAGATGCTATGTTAAGAATCAAGCTTAAATAAAGGAGCAAAAGTAAAGAAAAAGAGAGCGTGATTTGCTGCATCAAGGCAAGTACAGCCAACCTGCTGATTTTCTACGACACTAGCACCACCAAAGGATCAGGCAGAGGGATATCCATAGTTTCTAGCCCTGCAGTACATTGGCTCATACCTGGCTCTCTCAACAAGACTCCAGTGTTTTTTGAACAGAAAGATCATGCCTGTAAGCTCTTTCTCAGCTGCACTCTCCAAAGGCAAGCTGGCTTCAGAGAGATCATTCGTTCTCTCCTCGCATCCACCATCAAGTTCCGTCCAAGCAACAAAAGTAACTTTTTGTTCAGCTGAAGGATGAACCCTCTGTTTGTCAGCAGGAAGACAAAAAGACAGCCAAGAACTAGTCAGGCTATTTTGCCTTGTTTTTCTTTCTCAGCTAATGCTTACACCCTCCTCACAACTGCTCCAGACCAGGAATAAGTCCTCAGTGAAAGCACACAGTCCAGGCAGGGACTAGGAAAAGGTACATCATGTCTGTTCTGCATTTCTCATTCCTCATTCTCTCCTGATTTTTAATTCCTTTGCTGAGAACTCAAACCAGATTTCATAAAGCAAAGCATTTGCCAAACGAGAGATAAGTTAAAATGCCTGTGCCTATGGAGAAGACTTTTCTTTCATTCCTTCTGCTGGACAGAGATTGGTTAAGAATCCGTGAAACCTTGATCAAACGAAGCACCTCTCCAAGCCTGTCTGACAGCGCTGTGAAGGGAAAGCAAATGAGTAAGAAGGGAAGGATTCATTTCCCCAAGTCTCTTCTTTTTAACCAACCTGGATGCTTTGGTGCCTCTGTCGGGATGCCAGTGCTGACTTTCCTTTATGTCCCATTTACTCGCATTTATATTAATTGGATCTGGGACTACGGATACTCGGCAACCCTTAATCCTCCCAACAACAAAGCTAGAGTACAAAGCCACCACGAACAATAACCAAAAAAAAAAAGGAAAAGACACCCACTGATGCGCTTCTCAGAGCAACGCAGCTCTCTCTTCCTCCTGCAAATAATCCAGCCGGGCTCGAAAAGTGGGCAGGAGAGGCTGCATTATTTCCTTTCATAGCAGAAGTTACAGGCGGGAACGCCACGTTTAACTCATCCCCAGCCGGAGCAGGTTCCTTCCAAGCCCCTCCTCATGTATGCACACCCCCAGGCATACACCAGCACACGCACGCACACTCACACGGACACACTCTCGGGCGCTCCTGCACCCGGTCCGAGTGTTGGGCGGTCCAAGCAGCGCCCTGGCTCCCGTGTCTGCGAATGGGGAGGGCAAAATGAGCCTTTCCCCCTGAAAATATTATGGAAAGATAGATAGATAGATAGATAGATAGAGGAACAGGCAAGTCCTCTGATAACATCTCCCCAGCCTAGGCAGCTGCAGCCAGTCCCCAGGCTCAGCCAAGAGCAACTGCAGCTGAAGAGCAGCGACAGACACGCACACCCCCTCTTTCCCTCACCCGCTCCCTGCGACGAAAAATGTATTTTTTTTTTTTAAAAAAAAGGAAAAAAATGGAAAAGCAGAAAGGAAAAGATGTATAGAATGAAAACACAGTTCTCATCCACATGCGAGCTGAAACCCTGTGCGCAGCGGGGAGCGAGCGCAGTGGCAGCCGCCCGCCGCTGCACCTTGCAAGGCAAAGTGGAAGGACTGTCCGCGGGCGATGGGAGCGGGGCTCCCCCGAGGGATGGAGCGGGACACGGGGCCCGCGTTCGGCGCCGCTGCCCCGGCGGAGCCCCCGCTGCAGAAGTTTCCCCAAGTCGCGGCCGTCCCCGCTCCCCGCAGAGTCCGCCCGGCGGAAAGTTTCTCCGCCATCCCCTCCGCGCCCGTCTCCCGAGCGCAGGCGGGTACGCACCGGCCGGCTCAGCTCCGGGCGCTGCCCCGCGGCCTCCCACGCCGCGTCTCCATGCCGCCCCGGGCGCCGGGGGCCGTGGCGGGAGGAGGGAGGGAAGGCAGGAGGGAGGGGAAACAGGCGATCGCCGCGCCGCGCCGAGCCCAGCGCAGGCTGCCGGGNCCCACCCCGGCCCCGCCCGCCGCCGGCGCCCACTGCCCCCAGCCTGTGCCAGGGGCTGCCCGTGCACGTCCCCGGGAGCGTGTCCCCCCGCCGGGGGCCGGCCCAAGGTCACCCTCTCCCGAAAAGGCGTCGGGTCGGCCCTCGTCCCCCCCGCTGCCGCGTTCCCTGCCGTCGGGGGTCACCGCTCCTCGGCTGCCGCCGGAGCAAGGGGCTTTGCGGGCAAGCAGCGCTGGTCCTGTGCTCCCGCTCCCGGCGGGCGGTGGCGGCGGCGAGGGAGGCGGGAACCCCTCCGGGTAACCCCCCCGCCGCGTAACTCCCCACTTCTGAGCGCTGGGGCAGCTCCTGGGCACCAGCGCCATTGCCACCTGCCTGTAAGCAGAGTTAGGGTACTGAGCCGTGGGTGTGTGACAGCCTGTGACACTGTGCTGCTAAAGCTACACCTGTCCAAGGAGCTGCTCCCAGTGGCTTTACTAGTGAGGAAATACGTTTACTGCTTTCTGTGCCTTTGAATCGATGTCCAAGTTCCCACTCTATCTCTTTTAATCGAATGTTGTGTCAAGGCACCTGTTTGAACCTCTGTTCTGTTTCGTCACTTAGCAGTGGAGCCCTGGCCACTGCCAGAGCAGGTATCTCATTCAAGAGAGAAAGAGAGAGATCACTTTCACATCCTTTTCCCACTTTTTTTTTAAACAAAACCCCCAACAAACAAACATAAATTTCTTTCAGCTATTCCCTCCTCTGCAAGAGCTTTGAAGTGCTGCTAATTTTGTTTGTTTTCTACTCTGCTGCTCTTTCACTTTATCCATGCCTCCCACTTGGCTGCAGGTTACAACTGCTAAACCGAAGCATAGGTAAGAAGGTCCCCTGAGGACTGGCAGCACCGTGCCCTTCACTGATTCCATAAAACACTCACATGCCCTGGTCAATCTGCTGCTGTAATTTAGTGTGAAGGTGAAAAAAACAAGTAAGCGAACAAAACCAACCAGCAACTCCACGCTAATCACAGGGACCAGGGTAATAATCAGAAAGCAGGAGGACAAGGGCTGGGCTGTGAAACAAAAAAAATGAGAAGGAGAATAAATACAAAAACTGCTTGTAAAATTTACTAGCTGAAATCAAAAGTTTTGCAGTGGAAGCATGTAACCAGCTCTGTTTAAAATCTGCAGTTGAGTTGTTAATTTTCTATTAGCTGTTTGGTTATGGAAAGGGATCTGGGGAAGGTCACCCTTTCTAGCAGGTTATTATCAATTGCATTAAAAAGCTACCTGAAAGTCACAGGAAAAGATCAGTCTCATTGTGTCACTCACTAAATAAATACAACAAGGAGCTGTCCTGTTCCAAAAAGCTCATAATCCACATCGACAAGACAAATTTAGAGTGGGAGGAAAATGTATTATGCTGCAGATGGTGCTGAGAAAGAAACCGATTTGCCCAAGGTCATGCAGGAAGTCTGTGGCAGAGCCAAGAACTAAACACAACTCTCCTGAAACCCAGTCTAAAAATAGTGCTTGCTAATTGCACATGAACTCCAGAAAACACACATTACACAGATAATCATCTTTTGACCAGTATTTTGGAGATACTGGGCTCCATTTCATTATAATTTTCAACTGCACTGATAAGTGAAGGGTCACTTTCTAAATTTAAACTACATTATTTGAAAGTCTTCTATCCAGAAATTCATGTCAGGGAACAAAAGGCACTAACACATAGCATCTGGGCCAACACAAATGCTTTCTATGTGTCTGCTTCTGCCCCCTTCTTAAAGGGAACCAGACAAGTGGGAGATCCTGCTCTTCATAGTGTTTTCCTGAGGTTCCAAGGGACTGTGTTGTCCATACCCGCACTCGTAGCAATACCCCAAATTTGATCCCCTATTCCACCATCTCTGTTTCACCTTCTTAAAATATTCCCTGAAACACAGCTTTCATTGGCTCTTACAGCAAAACCTGTCTCAGGTCTCAGGTGTCACCTTTCCCATGTCCTCTTCTTATTCCACCTCTCTCTTACTGGTTTCCTTAACCAATGCAGAGGCATTTCTCCCAATGCAAAATCCACACAACCAGAGAACAACAGTAACATCAGGTTGCACCCTTCAGGCACCCTCACGTGTCACTTAGCAAAGATATTTACACATACATTTAGTGAATGTTACAATGTATAAATGCTAATGAGTATTAGTAGAAGTAGTTAATGCAGTTTTTCCTTATTAATCAATCCTAGAAGCATGGTAATGATTTCTGTTGTTCTTCTGGAGCTTCCTCCAGCAGGGAGTGAGCTCTGTTGATTAGCAAGACCATTTTGCATGTATATAACATTTTTGTTTGTCAGTACCAATCTCATTATCATATCTTTTTCTCAAGGAGGTGAGCAGTTCCTAACTTATTCTTAAGGAATAACTAGGGCAGAAGGAATTGTGTTGTCTCATGGGAGACACCGTCTTATAGTCATGTATCTGTCAGGTTCAGCAGAATTTACATCGCTGTGAAAGAGGAAGGGCAGAAGGATGGCTGGGATGCCCCGAATCAAGTAACAAGTCAGGGATGGCCAGGAGCAAAGCTCCTGGCTTCACCTCTCAGAATAATTTGCTATTTTGCAGCAAATCTTTAAAGGTAAACAGTTTCAAATGACTATTGGAAAGACAGTAACATAACTATCATGTCTGATTAATAATGTCTTCGTACTCTGCAGATACAGACCAGGCAACAGCTTTTAGGTTCCCACATCCTGAGTAGCAAGATGAATTTTTCCTCGTCTTCCTGCCAAGATGATCAGATTCAAGAAGATGTGAGTAAACCACAGTGATGACAGAGTATTTCACTTTCTCTCAACACAGTAATTTACATTGAAGTGGCCATAAATAATTCAGCTGGTATAAATAAAAATAAATCCAAGCAGAAAGAAAAGGTTTTCCCAAAGATTCAAGATTCAGAAGACAGGAAGACAGTTTTCAGAGCTGGTGTTAACTGAACCAGTAGTGAGCTATTGAAGTTGAATCTCAGCATACTATCATAAATTATGAAACATTGACATTTCACTTTGAATTAATGCAAAGGGCTATTTATACACTCTTTTAGAGAAACTTGCCTAGGAAAATTAATACACTTTTTCCTTGACCAGGCCAAATGTTAGCAACACTGCTATTTTTCAAAGTAGTGAACTATTTGCATAGTAAAAATACTTTAATATAATCTATCCCCCAAGGCTGCTGTGTGAGTAACTTTGAAAAGGTAATCTGTTGTAATTCACTGGCTCCCTGACCCAAAATCTAACTTGATTCAAAATACTAAGGATGATTTTCAGTGGGAGAGCTTGCTCATTATCAGGAAATTGCTTTCAGTTTCATAGAACCATGGAATCACATAATTATTTTGGTCGGAAAAGACCTTTAGGATGATTGACCAACCACAAACCTCACACTGCTAAGCCCACCACTAAACCATGTCCCTCAGCATCTCATCTTCTGAATATCTCCAGGGATATTCTCCACCGCCCCTGTTTGTAGGGCCACAGACCACCAATGTGGGAAAAGTCATTCAATGGACTACCTCTCTGGGCTTGCTACCAATAAAAGGTCTGGGTAGCAGAAGAAGATGGAAGAACTGGGCATGAGCATATAACAAAAGTATCCACTATATCTGTTGCAAACTTTGGATGTGACTGCATATTGAAACATCAGCTTATTGCTCCTATGTACTGGCAATACTTTTATCTTTTTACTTTTTGTTTTAAGGAGGAAAATGATAATATTCCAAAGTGACTTTTTGTGAGACTACTCTTTACAGATCAGTGGTTTGGGTGTCATTTCAGTAATTCATTTGTTAAGAATGTGCTTAAATACTGAATGGTTAGACTTAACAAACAGTACTTTAAGTGCTTCACTAAACTGGTGTTTAAATTCATTAATTATTTGAAGTGTCATTAGAATGATGTGAAAAATCACCAATCACTTATAGCAAATCCCATGGATTTCAGGTCCATCATTACTAACGAGATATCCTGCCATCTCCTGCTCAGAGCTTTCCTTTATCTCAGAGATTAAATGCCCTGAATCAGAACTGCCTCAAGACTGATGTGAACAAATCACAGTCCCATATCCCACAGGTAGGTTTCTCTCTATCTGATTCCTTGTAGAGAGGCAGCCTCCAAGTCATACTGAGGGCTTCACTACAATTTTTTTGCACCTTTTTTCTCACTTCTCACTGCAGTGGGTAGCCCTAGTCCAGTGTTAAGAAAGTTAACAAGTAGTGACAGTGCTCATAGATTTCTCTAAAAACATGATGTGGCAGCACAAGACAGTTCAATGGTGATAACACCAGAAATTTGCTTTGAGGCCATTCTTCGTGTTTCCTCAAAAAACAACTCTACACAAATGTCATTTAGGGGCACTGCGTGGCACTGCTCTGCAGAAAGGGCAGACACAGAGGGGTTTGCAGTCTGCAGGTGCTACCACAGGAAGAATTAAGGGGATGGGTACAGCACATAGCTTATCACTGGCTGGTGGTGCTGCTCAACAAGCAAGATCTCCCGCTAAGGCAGGAAACCTTACATTGGTGTTTTACCACATCTCTCCATCTCATTTAGAGACTTCAATGAGATCATATGTCAAAAAATCCATCTTGACAGTGCATATTGAAGTATTTCTCTTGTATTATGCCAGATTATGCCTTGCAACACAAAAATATTAGCAGCCAAATGTCAGAGGTTTTAGTCAAACTCATAGAGGGATGTCACCTCATGTAGAAGGGAAACATTCGAGGTGATGTGTCTGCAATTTCCCCTGTTTGAAGGACAGAGAAATATTTGTGAAGGACTGGGTCAGCTTTGATTGTTTATCTTTGATTATTTAAGTTTGCTTTTTCTCTTTGCTCTGTTTCCCTCATCCCAACTGTAGCCCAGTCTCATTCAAGCCTGACTGTGTGTAGCTCTGACTCCAGGAGAAGTGGATGGAATCCACAGCCTCCCTTCACAGGGACCAGACCTGCCAGTCAAAGAGGCTGAAGGCATACCATGGGAGGTGATGCTGGAATGCTCATCCTCCATCAGGGTAATCAGCTACATTTGATGTCTTGATCTAACACATCAAATCCTGCTCAGAGAAAATTGAGAGCAGAGTTTTGTGCTTTTTGGAAAAAAAAAAAATCTTTAATTGAAACATCTAAGAGGAAGTGCCAGAGGTTTCCCATTTGTCTCAGTTCTGCCAGTGAGTTTCTAGGTAGTCCTTGACCTCTACCTTAACCTCCTTGAGTTTTATTTCCCACTTGAAAAAAATAAAAAGAGTCACTGAGGGTCATAAGACAAGAAAAGAAGATCTGTTTGTGAACTTAACAGTCAAATTGCAGTTTAATTCACTGTTCTGCTATCCCTGTCTTGTGAGACTTTAGGGAAATCACAGGTTATCTCCATGCCTCAGTTTTTCTGTCTGTGATACAAAACCAGAAACACTTTTGGTCTTTTTTTCCTGGTTTTAGATATATAAATATACTCACTGTTATGTATTTTACAGTAGTTTACTTTCTAGAGCTCTGACTTGGACTGAGGTCCTGTAATTTTAATAACAAGGTGCAATAAATAGTTCTGAGACTTCTCCTCGGAACACTCCGAGGTCAGTGGAAAGAAACTGCGGAAGTACATTATGTTTGTTGACACACAAGAAAGAAAAAAATGAAAGCAAGTTGATTTTATAGAAATTGTGAAAGGTCCTGCAAGCAGACAGTAGAAAACCTTAAGGGTTCTGGAGACCATGGAAAGACCATAAAGGAAAGACTTATCTTACACAAAAAAGTTTTGTATAGCTTTTTCTGTTCATTGTACCAATAACCAACTCCAGTAAACATTTAAACATGCGCTTAACTTGATAGACAGGAGTGGCTTTTTGACTTCAATTTTAATTCAGACTTAAGCTCGGGCATGGCTGCTTGCGGGGTGGGGATTTAGTATGGGATTCCCTGGTCCTTTACACACATGATTTCATTAGGTGTTGCCTGTTTCTGTAGTACTGCCTTAGGGCATGAGCCAAGCCCAGCTAAAGTCAGGGAGAAGCTCTACAGATTTTGATGGCAGTTGGACTGGACCCTTTATAGGAAACAAAAACAGATTTTGTGGAACATAAAAGCCAAAAAAAAAATCCACCTAAATTTGTGGGGATGAAATTCTCATTTCCTGTTTTAGGACTAAAGACTTTATAAATCAAGCTTCTAACCAGAGCAAAATTTTACCAGCTGTACTATAAGCTGCTGAAAAGAAGGGGAAAGGACAACATCCTCTTAGCAAGCCCTGTAGCTTTAAATGAGCAGAAGGCATTGCTTGACTGCACATAACAGTTCAGTAGGAGGTAATGATCGTGATTATTTGGGTTCACAGGTTATTTAGCTGTTATATGCTTTCATGGTACCTGGTTTAAAAAAAAAAAAAAAACAACTATAAAGAATATATTTACACATGCCAGCTTATCTGTAGTTTCTTGCCACAGCTGTCATCTCACATGAGGTGATGCGAATTTCAGTTGCCATGCCAAGCCATCCTCGCTTAGCTTGTATCACAGCTCCCATTTCTGCTGTTGGCATTAGCGTGTAATAGAGTTACAGGATTAAAAACTTGTCATTCCTGAAAGCCTTCTTGGTAATGAACAGAGGCTGAGTTGTGGATTTGAGTTCTGTTTCATTGCATTATTATTTTCCCTTTTTTGGTGACTACGTTAATGACAGTTTGGGAGGTGCAGTTCATACTTCCAGTGCTGGCTTTGCATGCTGCCCTCTGCCCCCCAGCTGAACCATTCCCTGCCCACAAGCTGTGGTGCTTGGACTCACTGAGATAACATGGAAAATAAAGAGAAAAGAGAGGATAAAGGAGAGAGAGTGGGATGAAAAATATAACTATCCTCTGGTCAGGTAAGAACATCCAATATGCCAGCGGTAAAAGTCAGGTAAGAACAGTCAGCTGTCTAATAGGATGTAAAGAGGAAACTAGAGATCATAAAGGATGAAAGAACAGCTGAACTGAAAAGATAAAATATGATAAAAGTCAATCAAGACAAGTATATCACTGTCAGCTTAGAGTACCATTGTGTTTTGAGTGCTCGTACTTGCTGAGTGCCTGCTGCCTCACAGGTCCTCAATGTACTAGCTGGACCTGAGAAGTCAGAAGATACAGCTTTGTAAGGACTCTGATACCCTTTTCCCTTTCTCCTGGGGATACCTACTGTTGCTAGCAATTACACACCCAGAAAGTTAGTCTCTGACTGGGAGTTAAAGAAAGGTCTAAAGGAAGAACAAAGGAAGAACAAAGGCTGAAGATGTTTAAAAATGCCTAATCACAGGTGCTGCAAATTTTGGAGGGCAATTTGTAACAATTAGAAAGAGACCTAGTTAATTGAGGGTTGTTTCAGACCCACTGAAAATCAGGAAGCTCTATCATTTCATTCCCTCTGGGAAACTGAATCATAGTTGCAACCCTTATCCTGAAGCCACAAGGGCAGAAATGGATTCTCTGGTTTCTATTAAGATGCAAATTGAGATCTTTTCCACTTTACAGAAGTGATGGTATCTCTTTGTAGAGTGAATTCATTGGTATCTAGTTAAGTCTGGTTCAATCTTTTTCGTCTTTCTTGCAACATATTTTTATAAGTCTTACAGGAATTTAATATCTTTCAGATCCCTAGCCTTCAGAAGTTTTGGGACCAGACTGACTGACAGATCCAGTCAGACACAGTGTGGCTGAAGAAGGCGTTTCCTCAGCAAACCGAGCTGGAAACGCAGCCTGAAGAGAGCACTGCATTGAGATCAGAACTGGGGAGACCCTTGGTGGATTTGGCTTTTGTAATTTAAACATAATCAAAATAGGACACGGGACTGAAGTGATTTTGCTTTCAGTCCTAAGTAGGGGTGAAACTGCTGTGAATTTCAGTGAGACCAAACTTTTTCCTCTGAATTGCTGTAGAAAAGAACTTGCTATCACAGAGTACCTAGCCAAAGCTATGTTAAATGCAGCATTAGGACAGGCTCTGCATCCCCAACCACACAAGACAGTATCTCTTCCCAAGAAGTATGTGAGAAGCATCTCACCCAAAGAAGCCTCGTCCACCCATCCTTCTAAGGACAAGGGAAACCAGGACTCTCATCCCACCCAACAGAGATCCCATCCTCTTCTGTCACCACATTTTTCAAACAGTAAGGCATCTAATCACAGGTCCTGTGATTAGATTATTGCTCTTTCTCTCTGATGGAAGAGGTAGAAACCCATGGGAAAGGCATCCCCTGAAAGTAGCACCAGCTTCTGTGTTGAATTTAAGAGGTTATCTTCCAAAGCAACCCAGTAATCTCAATTAAAGATCGTGTTTTAATGCAAACAGCAATCACATTCCTAGTAGCAAAATGTTAAGCCTTTTTAATGTCTTGTTACACTCTGCTGTTACTCCATATATTCCGCAGGGCTCCATAGATGTTAGGGTGTGTGACATGCATACAATAAAGTCTTCAAGCTACTCTTCTTTCATGTATATCATTTAGTGATTGGGATTAACTACACTAGAGAGAAGCATCAAGGACAAATGGAGAGAACCAACTAAAGGCAAGCTTAGGACAACAGGAGAGGAGAGGAGAGAGAGGAGATGTAAGAGACACATGTAAGAGAGACTTGGAGACGATTGTAAAGAACAAAGCTTGAGGAACATAGGTGAGGGTTGCCAGGGGAATGATGCTGCTGTGAGAGTCGTGTTAAAAGACTGAAACAGAGTAAAACCTGAGAGGAGCAGTTGAGGCACATGAGGGATGGCCTGAAGAGGACAGCCTGTCAGGTGGGTAGGAGAACTGGAGTATGCGTGCATCCTGAAGATTGGTAATGCAGTGTCGTGAGACAGAGAAGGCCCAATAGATTTTACCAGAGTCCCAAGGCAAAAGCTGAGACTGTGACCCTCTGGACTGCAGACTTCATCATACTGTTATCATCCTCTGTGCCATCTGAACACCAGGAGCTTATTGCCATTTCATCTGCTTCTTGAAAGGCTTAAACATAGCAAGGAAATCTCCTGAACACAAAATCTCCTGAAAATTAACACAAAGATGAAGAAAAAAAAATCTCTACATTTGTTTTAGCGAGCATAAATTTCGTGGGAGAATTCCTGGCTTGATCTTCATTGGAGATCAATCACTTGATAAAGTGAAGTGCCACACTTCATTTATGCATTGCGACAAGAAGTAGGGAGTTACTAGACTGGACCCAGCCAAACGCTGGTGGGATTCAACAGCCTGAATCTGAGCATGGCTACATCCTGAAGTTTTGCAGAGAGGCAAGAAGTGACCCAACAGATGATGAGGAAATAACTTGTGGACAGGAAGTTTCTTCTGGATGGCTCCAGACAGTCATTGATTGGCTTCTGCCCTGAGGCATTACAGTTTATATCCCTAATATATTTTTATATTGCCTAATAAAACTGTTGGCTGTTGCCATTACATGGGTAATGGACATTTATATAAAACTCTTTATGAGCTGTAGATGGAGATCATCCTCTTCACCACACACATGGCACTACCTCTGTTTAATAGCCTGGTACTATTAATAAACCCCAGTTACAAAGAAGAGGAAAAATGACTTTTCATCAAGTTGAGACTGCATAAGAAATTTAGAAAACCAGATTTTCCTTTTCCCAGAAGAGGTTAGACCATCACAGGTCCTTTTTGTGCTTCCTGGAAGTCATTAACTCCAGAGAGTTTGGGTTTCTGTTGTATATTGCCTTTAGAAAGAGAGAAAACTGTGGCATTTAAAGTATACCAAGGAGGAGTTCCTTTACAAGGAACTATGGTTTGAGAGGGACAGCAGATTCCAGTATCCACTGAATTTATTCAGAAATGTTTCCTCAGTAAGATTTTACATAGAATAGAATGCTTGCTTGAACACATTTACCTTTAGTCACTTACTACTTTGTACTCTTCTCATTTGAAATAATTTTCTGTGTTTTTATTTTCATTTTGCTTTTGCACATCAGAAGAAAAATCATTCCTCTAGGAATGAAGAAAACTCACTGTTGAAACTAAAAGTGAGTAGCTGATTGCCATTTCCTTTCACAGAGCCATTGTTCAAAAGAACAGAATGAAATGTACCTACAGAAGCTGTAAAGTCCTTGGTCTAGTCAGGAGAAAGGACTGTCTGAAAAAGATGTAAAAAGCTAAAATGTAATTCAGACAATATTTGCAAGGAGTCCACGTAACATTTCAAGACTGTGAGAAGAAAATGTTTTCTGGTTTGGTTTACACAGTACACAACATTTGATGCAAAATTCTGTTTCACAAAGAAATTTAATAGTATACAGCAATCATGTAAAAACTTCTGTCTCCAAAACATGATAATTAGTTAAAATAAAATGGAAAAAATAATCAACATAATCTCTCAAGGATAAATGTTCCATATCTATTGCATTTGGAGAAACAGAGAACACAGCTTAAATGGATTGATGAGGGCTTCCCATGTCTGAGCCTGTGTCAGAACAGTGGAGAGCTTGTCTCACAGGTTTCCTACTGAAAAGGTGGAGGGAGGTTGCACCCATACCATTAATTTCCCTGTCTTCCTTAAACATGTGACATCATTATAACGTGTCTTACCCATTTGAGTTAATTGGCTATAAAACATTAACTTTTGCAGAGGTATTAGAGCTTCACCAAAGAGCACTCACAGACATTACAGAATAACATCAAAATTAACGTGGAAGCTTTTTAGTCCTGCAGTTTAAATGCCTTCAGCAAAGGATTAAGATTTTCCATCATCACTCAAGCACTTCCTTACATACTACCTGCTTATCATGCTCCCTTTACTTACTGTGCTAGTTACCTTTTTAATATGAAAGTGATACTGGGGATCTTTTCTTTGATGCCTGATAGTTTCATCATTCAATTCAAAAGAGAAATTGCCAGTGTTTTTATCAATGGCTTATGCATTTCTCTAGATACTACATAGGATAGGATAGGATAGGATAGGATAGGATAGGATAGGATAGGATAGGATAGGATAGGATAGGAATAGACTAGACTAGACTAGAATAGAATAGAATACAATAGAATATCCAGATGATTTAATGTTTGTGAAGCTTCCTCACCTCCAGGGCAAAGACTGAAAATAAATGCTGATATGAGAAGGATTATGGAATCGGGAAGGCAGCATTCATTAATACATCCCAATCAAGCCTGATGAGTAAGCCTCGCATATCAGTACTGTGAATTAGCAACAAAATAGAATAAAGCAAAGATTTTCCTCCTGGTAGAGGTGATAGTGCTGAAAAAGATGAAGGTATTTTGGCTTGTGGCAAATAAATTCTTTCCTCTTGCAGTGCACCAGGTGAAAGGAAGTTTTCTAGTGACAGATTACAAGAGAGAGTGGAGGTGTAGGTGAACATCAAGTGTAATTATCAGCATATTTCAGCCAGAGAGGCAATCAACATGAGCTTTGTGCATGTACCCATGCCCCTTTAGATACCAGAACATGCATTTTGTAAATATTTTTCAGACAACATTTCAAGTGACACATTGATACAATTTGCTGGGCCATGTTCTGTTAACTCACTGCTAGGTCTTAGAAGCAGATCTGCTTGCATAGTGAATTTGTGATGTGGGAGAAGGTTACATCTGCTTGGAGTCTCTTGCTGGTGAGAAAAAAGGAAAATGAACTAGCTAAAGTGAGCATAACATGCCAGGCTGGAAGGTAAGAGCACTCTGTGTTCAGAGGGACTCAGAGAACCTACTAAAGCCTGGTCTTGGAGAGATAGCAACAGTCTTTTGTTGTTTCTTTCTCCCTGGAGTCCACTGGATTAAATTAGCACAAACAAGTGTATCAGAGAAAGCTAGAGACTGTGTTATCACAACTAAAGGGGAAGGTATAGTCAGGGGTGCAGTGGGGAGAGGGAATGGATGCAGGAGGGCTGGAGTCTACCCCAAAGGGAAAGCAACCATATAGGAGAGGAAGTAAGTTTCAGTCAGTGCTTGGACAGGCATGTTAATGGGGAGAAGGCTTATCACTTTGCTGTTTGAACTGGGCATCATCCATACCTACAAGTATTTATTGAAATTTTGGGCACTGAATTTGATTACTTATGTGACTGAGCTCAAAACAGGGGCAAAAACTTGTAAATCAAGAGAGTGGATCTTCTTGCTTCCAGAAAGGGATGTTCACTTGGTGGGTGATCAGTTCTGGTGGCTCAGTGATGAGGCAAATGAAGATTTCTGAACCTCACGTTATTTCAGCTGATGGTGACAGAGGGTAACAATAGTGGCTCTGTGACATGGCTGTGGTTGGAAGGACTCCTGGCAGCTGAAAAGGGGCCTGGTGTTTGGAGTTTGGTTGTAGGAGAAGTGCAAGAAATGGAGACACAAATTTGTAGGAAGACCTTACATCAGAGCTAGGCGTGATTGAGCTGTCTTGTCTCACGAAATTCTGCCCATTAAAAAACATTAATTGTGCATAACAGCTTGAGTCCGCTTTCAAGTAGGATCCATGATGATATAGTTGAGTGTTGAGGCTGGTAGACAGTTGTGCATTATATTTTATCCTTGGATAAGATATTGCACCACACTATGGTTGATTTGGGCCTGTGAGACATTAGAAGAGTGCCACTGTACAAAACTGGGACTGCCTCTAAGGTACAGGGCAAGCTTGATGTGGTCTGGGTTGCTACCATGAGGACTTGTGATCTTTCATTTGGACTCTAAAGATTGTTCAAGCAAGAGTGAAGGAATCTGCATACGGGCACCTCTTTCCCATTTCTCCCTCAGTTGCTGACCCAAGCTGCGCAAACATCTCTCAGAGCCAGCTGGCCTTCTTTCACAGCCATGAAAGCACACCAATGTGTGGTGCTCACATTTCCCCACGGCATCATCAGCCTTTGGTCTGGCACTGAGTTTCAATGTAGCACACCTGGCATCTCTCCCTCAAAGCTGTCTGGTCAGGTCAGCTGGAGGAGCACTGCTCTGTCAGACTGGGCTGTCTCCAGGCTATTATACTTTTTTTTTTCAATATATATAACTGGGAGGCTGCCACCAAGCTGTCTGTTGGCCTTTGATCTGTGCTAATGTCTGATCCATGACTGGGAGAAGGTACTTGGCCTGAGAAGAGTGATATCAGGGTCTCTCTGACAAGTTAGCAGTTTAGAGGACTGAGTTCCAGCACTTGGGAACATTCCTGGCGCTGTTTGTAAGCAGAAGTGTATATAAGTTTATAAGCATATGTGTAAGCATACTCTCTAACTACTGTTTCCCCACAAACCCTGTCATTTTTCAATGATCCTGCATTTATTCAATCCAGATAGAAGCTGGTTCCTTCGATTTACATTTTTTACACTCTCTCATGCTCCTGCATATTTTAAACCTGGAAAGAGTCTTTGTGATCTTCCAGTCTGATTGCCCACGTAACACTGCATTTCCCCATCAGTCGACAAAGTGATAGCTAAATGGTTAAGGCGTTCCCTTTATAAGCAAACAACCTGTTCTTTTGGCGCTTTATGGTGCACTTGGAAATGTTCACTGATAGATTTAAATTAGCAGGATACCACTTTGAATGCAAGTATACCAGCTTTTAGCCTGCTTTCATTTTGAAACAGGGCTTCTGTGCTCATATTCTATGTGCATCTATCTGTCACTCTCTTCCCCAGGGTGGTTTTTTTTTTTTTTGGCTTGTGCAGTTTCAATCACATTTAGCAATGGTCCCAAGGAGATTTTTTTTTGACAAGTTCTAATATAACAGAGGATGGATTGATGAGAGAGACACTGTTAATATCTCTGGGATAAGGGCCATGATATGATCTCAAGTGTTATAAAGGCATCAGGGAGTACAACTGGAAGGTACAGATCTATACGAGACCAGGCTGCCCCAGTTATGCTGCCTGCTGAAAAGCATATTGTGTGTTTTGTCCATATTTACCAACCTGACCATAATATAGATCTCTTGGATTTTCTCCAGTCTTTGTTTTCAAATTCACTCTCAATGGGAGTCCTGGATGAGTGAGATTCCTGCTTTTCCTACTCCTCTGCAAATCTGAAGATATTCCTGGATCTGATCCCAAGAGGCCTCTTTTTCTTTGAAAAAATGAGTATGATCTGAATACAGAACTAGCATCAACAGGCCAGAAAAGCTCCAAACTTTGTTTTTCGTGCAAATGAGTAAGAATCTTTCTGCAATTTTCAGCTTGGATGACTGTTCTGTTTATGGATTACAGCAGAGGAAAAAAAGGAAAGTTGCAAAAAAATATTTTTGGACTTGACTTAGAAATGTAAAAGATGTTCCAGAAATCACCTCTGTATCACCCATGCTCTCTGGTGCTGGCACACCATGCCTTGGGACTTGCTACTGAGGTTTTGAACAAAAGCTGTAGACTGGAAAAATAAACCAGGTTGCAGCTCCAATTCTGTGATGTCTATGCACTGAACTGGATCCTAGAAAGATGGAACAGTCTTCTCCTGTAGCATGTGGCAGAATATGAAGCAGCTGGTAGCAACAACAACAGAAAAAAAAAAGAAGGAAAAAAGATAGCAAAAAAAAAAAAGGAGAAGAAATTAGAAAAACCTCATACAAACACTAGTGAATCATTCCCACAGGCTTTCTGCTTGCCCAGTATGCCTCCTGAATGCCAAGACCAAGGAAAATCACACCACTTTATTAAGGTAAGCTGCTTTTCCAAAGGTAAGCCTGGCAACTGCACATCGTTTGAGGGAGGACATTGCAGCTTTAAACCCACAACAGAGGTGTCCATATGCTGACATGAGTTCTTTTGGATGAGCAGCACTGCAACAGTGAGTTTACTGTCTGTCACAGCACTACTCTGATGACAAATGGCCTACTGTTAGTTTAACCCTGCTGCAGGCACCCTGCTCTTAGATTGAGGAAAGAGCCCCAGCATGCAGGAGAGCCTGGTCCCATGGCTCTGCCTCTCACCATCATATGTGTAACAGACATTATGCAAGTTCACTCAGATAACACTCATCTTCAAAATATGCCCACAGGTTCATAACTGACAGAGTGGCACCTGGGAGGCTTTCGAGAGTTGTTTCTTCTGGTCTGGGGCTGAAAAGAAGGTAAGGATTTACCTGACAGCAGCAAATAAGGTGGGCTGCCGTGCACTGAGGTTGCTCTGGGGGCTGTGGACTGTGTTGCTCTAAGTCAGCTGCATCCAGGAGAAGGAAAACTCTGGTTGCAAATTGGATCTGGAGGCATACGCTTACTATGTTGAGTGAATGTACAGCAGATAAACTGAACTCATACCAAATCAGAAGACAACTTGGGTTGAATTCATGTCCTTCTACCCTAGTGCAAAAATCTTGAATGGGAAATGACAAGTGCTGGGATCAGAACTGCTTGGGAAAAACCCATTCTCACAGGTGCTGTCTCTGAGGGCACTCAACTGGGTGAAAGTGCAAAAAGCACAAATGATGATATCTTTAAAAGACATTCAGGGAGTAAACTCAGATGGGGACGAGTTGGTTACCAAGTGGATGTGTTATATCATCACTTTTTGGAGTGGATTGTATTTTTTGACTTGTTCCAGATGTTTAGTGTAAGCAGTGATGCAAAGCCTGGTTAAGCATCAACTCCAAAAGACCATAGAATCATAGAATGGTAGGATTGGAAGGGACCTTTAGCGATCATCTAGTCCAACCTCCCTGTAGAAGCAGATTAACCTAGATCAGATCCTTTTATTGAAGGCATCACGGCCGATTAAAAAGGATGCATCTAAGAAAGCTAAAATCTGACAAGATTCCCTACACAAAATAAATGATAATAACATGAAGTTCAAATTTTGGGATGTGCATTGTCAACAAACACTGCTCCAGACACCAGAAACAGGCCCTGATAAAGACTACTGATACACTGACTATAGAGTGAAAGAAATAGCTTTCCATTTGGTACCACTGCAGCTTGCTGGTAAACAGATTCTGAGTTTCTGGAAATTGGTAGCTAATTATCCTGAAAAATCATGATTCTTTAAGAGTATAAATATCTTTAAACAGCAATTAAAAAATAATTATAACTCAAAAGCAATCAACGGATCTCAGCAAAAGGGAGTTATCCTAGCTGGTAGGGTACCTGCTGCCAATTGAAGGAAAAATGGTTTAAAATTTTGTGATAGTTTTTCTAGTACCGATTTTCTCTGCTGCTATGGATCAGCTCTTTGACGCTTGCCTCTTGATTGTGTTTAACTGACCCATACGATCTGAAAGGCTCTTTCTTGGTGTGCCCCTGACCTTTACAGCATGGTGGGAAGCACAGTCTGGTTGCTGGGATTCATGCATGTATTTTGGGTTGCAGCCACTCCAGTAGATTTTTGCTATGTCAATGCTTTTGAGGAAAGTTGTTGTTTTTGAAAAATCATTGGGTTTTTTTCTGCCTGTCAGATATACTGAATTATATTTTTATGAGCTAGGCAGGCTTGAAATTAAAGCAACAAACAGTGTGTTAGCAGGATTAACTGCTTAATTATGAAATTGGTAGTAAGAAGAAAAAAAACCATAGAAGGCAGTCCTTGATTACTATTAAATCCATGCTCCGCCTCAGTTGTATTAGTGCCTCAGCACCAAACCAAGAATCTGTAAGAGCACTGGATTATGCCCATCACTGTTCTGGCTTGATTTAGGAGACCTGAAGCTCTATTTGCCTGCTTGCTTTATTAAAGCTATATTCTTCCCTTTTGCTACCCTTCTCCTAACTTCTCCTGGTTGTTCTAAATAGCACTATAATATTAAAATGTATAACAAATACAATTATGACGACTCACATTTTTCTCTCAGGTCTCTAGGATTGCACTTCCCCACTGTGCACCACTTTTTTGTAACTAAATTAGAAAATACAGATATAGCAAACCGGAGTCCCTCTCTGTTCTCAAAATGTTTCTCCAAATTGGCTTCTTGATTTTAGTTCACAAATGCTTAAATCTTTGCCGTACCTTGTAAACCCCACTACAGTTTCATGTTACAGAGAATTTGGCCTCAAATATTCCTTCCCACTTACACAGGTTATTTTTTGCATCCCCAGGTTGTGGTGTGCTGTCTCTCCTTCTGCTCACAGAGCTGTTGCGGGATCGTCCTGTCAACTGCTTCCAGAAACCAGATTTCTTTACTTGTGCAACACCTTGCACTGTGAAACCACATCCTTCCATATTGTGAAAGCTAGCCCTTTTTCAGCCATTTCTAGCTGTTTTTTTACATTTGTGGGATGTTTTGAGAATCAAGTGAGGGAAAGATGAACCAGGTTAAACAACTTGCATGTAGATACAGAGCTAATTTGAAGTGCTCGTGGACTCAAAGTTTAAAAATGTCTTACATTCTCCTCAAAACTTGAATGAAATGCTTGCTTTATTTTTGAGGTGGAGTGATCAATACTCAAGTCTGACCTGTCTCATAGAGCCACATGCATAGAAAGTAAGGAGGATTCAAGTCCTGCAGAGAACTATGAGAAATTATGCTTTATTCTTGAAAAAGTCTCGAAAATGACCACTTTCTCACAAGTTGAGGGTGGAAGTGTTTGCGGATCGTTTTCAGCCTATTTCCTACAATTTCTCTTTTCTCCTCATATGATTTCCCAGTTTTAATTTGGCTTTTTTTTTTTTTTTTTTCTGAAAAGACACATATTGCATTAAAAATATACAGAACAAATAGAGCATTTTCAGTGATTTTTCTAAGTTACCTCCTCTCTCCGACAAGCACTTTCTGTCAGGTTTGGATCCAGCAATATCCTTCAAATTAGTGAAAAAGGTTGACTCTAACTTCAAATGTAGACACCCTAACAATATTTCTGAAGACCAAACTTTAGATAGATGGTGCCTGCTTTGTTTCAATGTCTGCTTCAGTTTAGACTGAAGTCCACTGCTCTGTGCCAAGTGTGTGTGTGTGTGTGTGTCTGTCTGTCTGTTTGTCAGAGCCACTGGATAGGTTGACCAGTCTGTTGAGTGCTGAGTGAGTGAAAGGCTAGTTGATTCATCAATATGCAAAGAAAATGTCCATTGATAGATTAGGTACCTTGGATCAAGGCAGTTCTGATAATAGGCAAAGAAAGAACAAGTTTTCTAAATGACTAGGACTTTCACGTGGCTGTGAAAACAATGGTATCTGGGTAGCAGGACCAGAAAGCAACAAGAAGACCTGAGAAAAATAAGACAGTGAGTCAGAATGGGTCAGTGGGTCAGGCAGCACGAAAAGTTCCATTGACAGAACTGTGTGCTTGAAAGATACATTGACATGAAACCCAACTGATTAATGTTGCCACCTCAGCTTTTTGAGCAAAGCATCAACTAGGTAGGTTGACTTTGTTTGCCATATGGCTGCAACTGTGCTAATCCTACAGGACATGCCGTAAAGCCAAATTGGCCACCTAGAACTGTGCCATTCCTTGCACTGGAGAAACTTCACTGAAGGATGACATCAACGTCTAAAGTCAGATAAGTCTCCAAGCTTGTCCCTCAGCCTTGGGCTTATGGCAGCAGAGGGGCCTAAGAGCATCTGATGCATTGAGGAGTCCTTGTGGTGAGGATACCTTGTGTTTCTGCAGCAGATATGGCACCTCAGTTCATGTTGTGCCTTGCTGAGCATGTGCTCCAGGATAATCTCAAGGACTGTGGAGGAGCTGACAAAAAAGAATTTCACATTTTGTGCAACTCTGTTTTACACTGAATGGGCTGCATGACTTATGTGACATTACAACATGGAAGATTTATTCCTATAGAAGTTACACCCACATGCACAAAAGTAAAGAAGAATAAGAATACTTTTCAGCACGACATTGGTCCTTAGTAAGGCCAGAGTTATGAGCAGCTGAATGGAGAAAGCTGAAGGCAAGGTGGGACCATTAAATCACCCAACTTCCTGCACATAGCAGGGTATTGTATTTCATTCAGTGACCTGTACAAAGCCCAGAACTTGTGTTTTGCTGTAGCGTAGAGGCCAGAAAGGTGCAGAGTCCTGCTCTGAAGGCACTGAATGATGGGGAGTTCACTGCTTCCTTTGGTAGTTTGTTCAGGAGGTTAAGCACTCTCAGTGTATTAAAAATGCGTGCCTTACTGTAATTTTATTTTGTAGTTTTATTCTTTAGCTTCTATGGGTTCATATTTTGCTTTCTTTCTGTTAGAATGAAGAGGTTTTTATAGCTCATGTTTGGTACCCTCATGGAGCAGTGCAGTTTTTAAGTAATTTCTCAAGTATTCTTTTTGATTTGTGATTTGAACTCCATCGTTCTTTTACAACTTGATATTTCCCTGTTCCACAGATAATTTGGAGTGGCCTTTATATTTCACAGTGTAATGTTTATGCCTGAGCATCAGTCCAGGGTCCAAGATGGTAGAAGCTGCCTTGCTAATGCAACACATAGAAAGAAAAAACAATCACCTCCTTACTTCTCCTATGCTTACATATACAAAGTCTGTTGGATGTTTTTATCAAGCATTACTCTAGACAACAACCATGACCCATGACATAGGGTATGGAATGGCTTATGTATACAAATCTCAGGATGATGCTCTGTAGAGAGAGGTCACATCCCCTTTGTATCCTCTTGGTCAGGGTTTTTAAATCATGTGCATTTTATTTCTGTTTCTACCTATGGTGCAGAGAAATAAACTTTTTTTAGGGAAAAAAAAAAAAACGCAACCAAACCCCAAAACACTCAGTGTCTTTATTTTAAAGAGGCAGGAAATGTTTAAAAAACTGTGGGGCAAGCAAAAGCCACAATAGATCATCTGTAGTTGATCATAAGTAACTTTAAAGATAGATTTAAGGAGCATCAAACTGAGCTGCAAGAAAGTCAGAGTGATAAAAAAAAATTGTATTTCCCTTCAAGATTTAATTTTTTAAAAATTAAAAGCACAGTATCCCAGCAGTCTTTATATAGATTTTGGTCGCACCAGTCCAGCTTCATCCTGCCTCTAGGCAACCCATCACAGGTATTAATCTTTTCAGCTACTGCCTTTTCTGAGCTTTATATGTTAGCTTTTCTCTAAGCTTCTGCCAGTGTAATATCACACCATAATAGCTGGAACCATGCCTATTACTGCTTTCTGGGAAAAGAAGATGCCCCATTTACCCATTCCTTTGCTGTATTAGGAAGGCCTATACCTCTAACAGTGGTGAGGGCTGGGGGTATTTATTGGAAAGCCTCACAAATAAAGGAACAAATAAATGCATCTTAATTAAATGAATAATAAAACAAATTAAGTTAATAATATAATGAGTAGGGAGCACCTGCTCTTTGTTTAACGTCTTGAAGTTACTATATCTTTGTACAATCTGCTAGACCCTCTGCCCATGTAGCAGGAAGGAGACTGGCCTTGTCAAGACTCAGAAAGTCTACCTACCAGGGGCCTGTTGGGGATTACCAACCACACAACTGCACAACAGACTGAACCTGTCCATATCTTGGATACTGGCAGCAGTATCTCCAATGACAGGCAGCTTTGGGCCCAAGTGCATAGTGCTGCTTAGCTGTGGGCCAGTTCTTCTGGATGAGACACCGTACTGCTGTATTTGAGCCGCTTCTGCTTCTGGAAAGGGCTTATAGAATCATAGAATGGTTATGATTGAAAAGACCTTTAAGATCATTCCCTTGTACTCAGCACCGGTGAGGCTGCATCTTGAATACTGTGTTCAGTTCTGGGCCCCTCACTACAAGAAGGACATTGAGGTGCTGGACTGTGTCCAGAGATGGGCAAAAAAGCTGGTTTAAGAGTTTGGAGAACAAGTCTGATGAGGAGTGGCTGAGGGAGCTGGAGATGTTTAGCCTAGGGAAGAGAAGAGAAGAGAAGAGAAGAGAAGAGATATGATCACTCTCTACAGCTATCTGAAGGGGAGTTGTAGTGAAATGGGGGTCAATCTCTCCAGCAATGAATGATAGGTCATGAGGAAATGGGTTTAAGTTGTGAAATGGCAGTTTAGGTTGGAGATTAGGAAAAGCTTTTTCACTGAGAGAGTTGTTAAGCATTGGAATGAACTGCCCAGGGAGGTGATGGAGTCACCATCTCTAGAAATATTTAAAAAATGCGTAGATAGGGTACTGAGGGTTATGGTCAGATGCTATTTCAGCACTGTCCCATGGCAAAACGCTAGAGTGGATGGGTAAATCTGATTCAGCAGCAGCAGCATATGTACTGGAAAGCCAAACAGGCTGGTACTTTGCAAGGTCCACTGAACGTTGCTGAAGGACGATGCCAACGGGAAAGGCTCTCAGCACAAACTGTGGAGAGATTCATGTGCTTCCTGCTATGCTCTGGTGAGCTGTGAAATAGTTAACAATGCTAGCATAAAAGCATCTGAGTTAGCATCTTTGCTGTGAGGACTGCAGCAGTTTATATTTCTTGGAGCAATTGTTTTAGGCTCCTCTGCTGTTCCAAGCTCACTTCGCTGCTCCAGTAAAGCTCAACTTGGGCTTTCTTCACAGTTGTGACAGCCAGAAATGTCTAAAAATACAAAGAGCTGAGATTCTTCAGAACAATTGTGGCTTCTGTCTCTCTTTTCTCCCCATCTATTCCTTCTGTTTCCCGAGAGACAAGTTGGTTTGGGGAGCGTTAAGGAAGGTGTTAATGGAAGGAGTTAATTTATTTCCCTTTTTTTAAAGGTTGCTTTTAGATTAAGGGACAGCATGAAGAAAATCAATGCACTAATAGATGCACCATCTATAAATATACAGTGAGCATGACACAGAAACATTTTTTGAGATTTAATCCATGTTTCTATAAACCAGCAAAATTGTTAAGATGTGTTAGTATGGAGTAAAATATATAACTACACAGCAATAAGTGTGAAACATTAAATTATGTAGGTCAGAAATATTTTAAACTTAAAAGGGAAAGAGAGAGCTTTTCCTGAGCATTCTTTGCTTCTGGTTATATAATACCTTCTCAGTCATGGAAAGATTTTTTTCTTCTGATTCCACACACACCTTTGTTTTGCCTTTTCTTTTTCCTTTTTCCTTTCCCTGGGAATGGTATTGCCATAAGCTACAAGCTTTGGCTTGCTGTTTGAGAGTGGCATATGGTTCCTCCCTTCAAAGAATTTCATAAGCATATCACTTGATCTCTTATATTTCGTAGGAGTTCAGGAAACAAAAGAGATGCCAAGATGCTGGTTGGTAACAGAGGATCAGTCAGTGGGTCATTCTTGTCTGTTTATTATCAGCGTTGTGATGTAAATAGTTCCCAAGGCAAAAGCAGAAGAAGAGCAATAGAGGCACGAAATAAGCAAAAGGCAATGCCCAGCTGGTTAGAGGGAGGATGGGTAAGTGAATTTCCACAGGGCTTAGTCCGAGCATGCTGAAGTTCATGCTCTGTCAGGATTCCTTAACATTAATATTCTTACTGCTTTTATGGCAATTCTTACTTTATACATAACGGAACCACAAAAAGAGACGTACCTAAAAAAATGTCGACCCCCAAGCCAAAAAAAAAATTAACACTTGTTTGCATTTAATAATCACTAAAAACTTGAAGTTCTAAATTGGATTAATTGTGTCTATTATAAATTGATGGGGGAATAGCTATGCATTAGCCCTGAATTCTGATTACCTGAGAGGTTCCACTTGTAGTATAATTAAGAGCAACTTCATAATAGTGGTAGGTGTATGATTGAATAATACATGCATCCCCTGCTGATGAAATTCAAGGCTAAGTGTTCATGACGAAGTAGAGCTTTTTTTTATTCCCCTGTTCCTGCACTTAAAATGCTGAAGAATTATTGCAATTACAGCCCATGTTTACACTATTAGCAGAGACATGCCAAAACCCTTGATGCAAACACCTTCAAGCTTAAAAGTGGCTGGCAAAGAATCCCAGTTTTGTGGCTCAGCCCTTGTTCTGTGGAGCATTGTGTTCCTGGGTGCCTGTGGTGGCTGGTTTAATTAGGAACATAGACCAGAGCCTGAAAGAGCCATGCTTTCCAGCAATACAAGGGACACTACTTTGTTGATAGCTCATTGCTTAATATATGTGCCCACTAGATGGCTGTAATTGGTATGGTCATTTATTAATTATAAAATATTTTGCATTTTACTGACTTTGAAGCCTTGTTTACTCCTGCCCTTTGATGGCTTCCTGTGCTGTTTCAATATATAAATGTACCTCCTCAATGTATAACCCCCCACTTCCCCCATCAGCTTGCAGCCATTTATCAGATTAAAGTTGAATATTAATAGGCTCCAAGGCTGGATGAGCCCCTTGGGTGCTCCAGTGTGACCTCTTGGACAGCACAAGGTTTCACAGTAATGTACTCACAGACAGATGAGGTTTAAGCATTGCATCCCTCTAATGAAGGAGGCAGCCCAGCCACATGTGTGCTTCACTTCAAGTGGCCAAATAGTCTCTGTCCTCAGTGAAATTCCTCCTGCTCAAGATGTCAAGCTGAGATGAAAGGATTCAGGAATGCTGCATGAAGTGGTGGTTGAGGGGAAAACTGAACCTTGAGGAAGGGACAGGGCTGCATAGTGGCACATGAAGGCTGTGTCACGGGTTCACCTGTAACATGGGACTGACCATTCCTCAGTGTCATGCTGTGGGAAGCAATTTTGGCCCTTTCTTTTCTGCTGTTCTGCTTGTAGATGTTTAATTTTGAAATGATGCATTTGTCATCCTTGTCACCATAAAGACTAGTTGTTCAGCTCGTCTATTCATTCACCATATATCATTGCAGTGAAGTGCTTATCATTAGCAGGAAGGCACATCTAATCATGTTTTACTGATCTCAAAGCAGGAGGAGCTGGAATAATGCTTAGCAATTTTGAAACCCTACTCATGAATTGCAGATAGAGATGCATGGAAAAGTTATCTTCATGTTGGTGCTTTGACTTCCAGTCTCAGTGTTGGAATCTATGCCCAGCAGTGATGCTGCAGGGTTTTGTGCTCCTTTAGTAATTCCAAAATTGAAGTGTGGTGAACCAAGGGAAGTGGCCCAGTGACAGCTTGGGCATTCATTCTGAACAGGATTTAACACAACTGAGCCCAAAACTTGATATATGACATATGATCACCTGCAAGGGTTCTGAAGTTTTGTTGGCCTAGAAAGTTTGAGAACCAGCACAAGTGTTGATAACTGTATATTTGCACTTGTCATGCATACACAACCAGTGATCACAGAAACCCACTTAGATATTTGTGAATTCAGCAGCAGGAAAGCTTTCCTCTAAAACCAGCACATTGTTGGTGTGTTGGTGCACAATCTCCTGAAATGCCAATGGCCTTGACTTTCTGTGACTTTCTTGGCATGTGGTGACATTGTGGTCCTATCTGCAGTTGTGTTGTCAGCCCTAAGGTCACTCTTGAGATACAATACCAAACACACATACCAAATTTGACTGCAATCTAGTCCTGGTCACCACTGTTAGTTTTAGTGCAGGTAAGGTAAAATCTTGGAAAGCTCCAACCAGTGTGCGAGCCCTGAGTGACCCTGCTGAAGATGAGACACTTGCACTTCAGAGGAGGTTGGCAGCCATGCCTGCATGATCGTTGCACTTTCAGTAACTTCAGCAAAGTAGTGTCAGGAAATGTCATATTTTCTGACTTACTTTTCTCAGAAATCTTCCTGCTTGTTCTCTGCAGACTGAAATCTCATCTGAACTGAAGGCTTCACCTCTAACACCTCACTCTGTGTTCAAGCATGATGCTTTCTGGACAGACACAAGATCTTCATAATCCCTGGCAAATAAGCTTTTTTTTCTGCATACAAAGTGTTTTGCAAAAGTACATTTTTCAGTTAGCTAAAACTTTCAAGTGATCTGTGCTCGGAGATTACCCTTTAACTACTTATCCCTTATGTTGTTGACCATATATTTCATGTACACAAATGAAATAGAAAACAAAACAAAAAAATCTACCCTAATTTGACACATTTCCAGAGGCTAATTATATCACGGCAAAAGCTTTCACTTTGTTTTAATGGGCTGAAGCTCCTGTTCTTATTTTTTTCCTATTTTTTCCCTCTTTTTTGGCTCCAAATGTGTAATATGCCTATCACGGATACTGAGACAGTAAGAGCCAGCCAGCACATTTTCTTCAAACTGACTGGTTCATAACCCAGTGGTACGTTTTCCAGTGTTTTTGTCTGAGCAGTGAAAGTTGAAATTTGCAAACAAGACTCTCTGTATCTTCAGCATATGAGGAGAGAAAACAGTAGAACAAGTCAGCAGCAACTTGTTTGTGAGAGACAACATGCCATCAAAAAGAAAAAAAAGCTTCCTGTCTGTGTGCCTGCAAAGAGTTGCTTTGTCTTTATACTCCTTCCACCACAATAGTGATACATAATGAAACAAAAACATGGTCTCATTTTTCTCATATGGAAAAAGAGAGAATTCCTGTTTGAAAGAATATCAGGAAGGGATTAAAAAAAAGGCAAAACCTTTTTTTTTAGGTACAGAGAAAGTGAAGTCTAGTCTGATTAACTGTCTCACTCACCATCACTCATGTTGGGCAATACATGAGAAACCCTAGAATTACATCTCTCACGTGCTAACTCCAACATTAGTCCTAATTCTCCTGCCTTGGAAACCTTGCACAGCAGCTGTGCATCATTAAATCTCTCTTAATTCCCTTGCTTTATAGGGGAAAGATTAGTATCACCACTTCAGTGGAATTTCTTTAGAAACATTGTGAAAGATATGCTATTCATTGAAGAAAATACTCCATCCAAAAGATCTCATCCATTCTAAAGCCAGAACACTGTCGTCTTTCTTTAAAAAAGATCACATTTCCCACTCAGCCCGAGCCTACTAAATTTTGACAAAACACGTACTCTCTCTCATAGCCATTTCTGTGTTTTCTTGTTCTCCTCATAAGCAAATTATCCTCAGTTTGTAGCTGGGGGTATGACTGAGGACATTTACCTGTGTGGACATCAGAGATTCTGTTGGTTTGGATTCAAGTGGATAGTCTTCTGCAACTTTCTTCCTTATGCAGTGAGGAAGCATTGTTGGCAAAGGTGCTCCTTATCTCTAGAGCCAGTAGAAAGACTGAAAGAAACTCCTTCTTACAGCATCTGTTATGGCCAAGGCAATAGAGGTTGCAGCTGGGACTGGTGTTTCAGAGCAGCCACTCCTTTGATTTGGGGATCAATGCCCAGAAAATGGAGCAACTCCTGCCTGTTTTAAGTATACCAGTATCTACAGAGAGGACTAATCTAACAGTAAGGGTCAGGGAAAGAAATAAGAGGATTGTTCAGCTTGCTGCTTCCCAAACACATCTGATCTCTTTGGATCTCTTTGGATCTCTTGGGTAGTTTAGTACCATTCTCCCTCCAGGACTGCTCATTCTGCACATTTAAAATGTAGGATTCACAGAGACCCTCCAAATGCATGAGATAAATGCAGGAGGCTCCCAGATCATTGAGAACATAATTCTTCTTCCCACTTCTTGCTGTATCCTTGGCTTCCTTTTTTATTTTTCTTCAGATTTTTCAATCTTCTTCTCCAGTCATAAAAAGTAGAAACATTCTTTAAAAATGAAAATAAAACTGACGTATAGTCAGCAGACCAAAGAAGCCATGACTTTAGGTAAATCAGTAAATATCTCAAGCCTCAATGAAACAACAAAAGTTGGCAGCCCTGAAGCATTAACCATGAAACCTTATTTATTTTCTGTTATTTCTTTTCTATGCATATGTCCAGAGAGCAGCACAGCATGCTGTCGGCCTTGAAAAGTCCTTGGCTCTCCAGAACCCTCAGAGTGGCCCTATGTAATCCCACTTTCTTTATATGAAGATGTAGAGAGGACCATCACAGCCTGGTCAAGAGCACTGCAGTTTGGGTACCCGAGTTAGAAATGGGCACATTACACTTCTACACTATGCAGAAGCAATGAGATAGGTTAGTTTCTTAAGATGTTTTGGATGATCCAAAACCCCATATATGTAGGGGCAAAGAAGACTGCATTCATTTTGACCAGCAAAGTGTAGCTGTACCTCTCCTTTACTCTGTCTCCTTGATGCCTTTATAATTTATTGGCTACCATATTTCAAAGCATATGTTTTTTTCTAGCAAGGGCAGAATCAAAGTCTTGCCTTCTCAGTTCTTCCTTGAACTTGTGCATGAGTATGCATTTTCCCTGGGAGAGGGAAAATATTGGAACCCACTGTTACACTCTTTCTGCTTTGGAGACACAAGGATTTTCAAAGTTTCACATGTTGAAAGGTGATGTATCGATGGTAGAAAATGTCACATCCCTTGACATTTGAATAAGCTAATGGTCGTTTCCCTTAGGCTGTCTAACATTGGAAAAAAAACAGGAATTCTGACATTTAACTTTCTAGAAGTGGAATTACAGATGGCTGCTGAACTCTTTTCAGTGAATATGAAAACTGAGGGCAGGGGGTAAGGAGAATGGCAGAGCAGCTCCAGATTTCCTGCTGATAAAGTGGAAATCAGATCTAAATACTATTTAACATAGAAATCTACTAGGATGTAGAATGGAAGAGTCCAACTCGCCTTTCATACAAAAGATATTGAGGTAAAACAATCTTGGAGGTAAAGAGAAAGGATGCTTTTTCTTGTTGCAACAAAATGGGGTAATCTTTGGTAGGCAGGGACAGATGGAATGTGCTGTACCAAATAATCCAATCAATCTCTCTCCTGGGAAAAAAAAAACACCAATTAATCTGAGAAACTGCCAAGTTCCAAGAGAACAGATTGAAGCAGCCAAAAATACAGGTTCTAATTGTTTATAGAAATGTCTCTGTAGTTCACCTTCCTGGGGTACTCAAAAGCTATTGCCATTTAAATTGATCTTTCTTATTGGAAATTGGACTGTAAAGGCTTTATTCTTGGGGGAGTAATTTAACTTCCTCAGTTTCCATAGTTCTTCCAGGTGAGTCCCTGCCCTCCAACCTCTAATGCATGCCTTTGTAAGGGTAGAAAAAAAAAAAGATACTTGCTCTGTAATAGCTTGTTCTAAAATGTTTATGTAATTTTGATAAGCTTGGGGAAATTGTACCAAGGTAAAACATCAACTTCAACGTGTTTCCTGAAAGATATACACTTCTGTTGCCCTGTGTTGGGTTTGTATGGAGCTGTTTCTGGTAACAGGGAAGGGGCTGCAGTGGTGGCTCCTGTAAGAAGCTGCTTGAAACTGTCCCTGGCGCTAAGTTAGACCCACCTCTGGGGCTGAGCAAACTGGGCACCTCTGCCATCAATTTTTAAGAAGAGGAAGATGGAAGAGGAGAGTTGTTATTTCTGGGAGGTGATGGAAAGAGTTGGAGGATATAGAAGCAACTATGCAGACCCCAAGGTCAGCAAGGGAGGAGAGGAAGAGGTGTGCTGGAACACTGATCCGCTGCATCCCATGGTGAGGTGAGGCCTGTTCTCCTGCAACCCACGGAGGGCAGCAGTGGAGCTGAGCTGTGCTGGCAGCTGGTGCAGGACCACAGGCTATGGAGCAGTGCCTGGAGGGGCTGTGACTGGGGAGGCGGCGCTGGAGCACAATGTACCTTAGAGTTCTGTNCTGGTTGTATTTTCCTCATCATCCTACTCTGATTGTGCTTTTTGTCTGTTCTGTTTCTAGTTGGCAGTAGATTAAACTGTTCTTGTTTTTCTTCCTTAGGTTGAGTAGTTGAGTCTGTTTTGCCCAGAACCATAACTGACAGTGAGTTCTCCCTGCCCTTGTCTTCATCTACAAGGCCCTTGATGATCTTTTCTCCTCCCATCTTGCTGGGGCCTTCTCCATCCCATAGGAGGTGGGGGTGTGTGTGGGGTGAGCGAGCATCTGCGTGTAGCTTTGTTGCTGGCTGGGCTTAAACCACCACACAGCAGTAGGACAGTCTTGGCAGCCATGTTAGCCCTACTGCATCTTGGGCAATAGGCACTGATTTCTGCTTGATTAAAGTCATAGGACAAAATCTGTTTCTGATAATGTTACTGGGTTTGTGGGGCTGAGAATATGCCCCACATGGCGTCACTCTGCAATGTGGAGAGTTTGTTGGCCCTGATACAGCACAGCATGTTAAAACCATGTTTCTATAAATATGTGTTTAATCTCCCTTTTCAATATAGCCGAAAGGCCCTCAGTATTTATCAGCACTGAAACTGAAGGGGACAATCCTACTGCTGTTGAGGACAGTAGTAAAGTGATACAGATTTAATGGTAAGAATGTGGGCCAAGGTCTAACCTTACCATGTACTGAGCGGCCCTGAGTGTCACCAACATAATAGAATAAAAGTAACTATTAAAAGCTTTGTAATACTTGCTTCTATCCAGGATTTTTCTGGAAAGGGTTTATACTTTCCCATTTAAGCTGGAGATACCGTGAATGTGTATCTAGTGAGGACTCTCCTTAAATAAGGATACAGATCGCTATTGCTTGGTATACTTTTTCTCCCCAGTGGGCATTTTTTTAAGCTGCCCTGAACAAATCATCTTCTGGGACACTGGGGCAAGTTAATGCTGCTAAAGTATTCCCAGATGTGAGCTGCCAATCTTTGTCTTGCATTGCAAGTCTGTCTAAGATTGTTAATTTAAAGTTAAATTAAAAAAAAAGAAAAAAAAAAAAAGAAAAAAGTCCTTCTTTGAATGAAATGCTTTTTTTTTTTTTTTTTAATCCAAGGGTAAATGTGAATTGTGTGCATGGGCTGTGTAATTGAAATCTCTTGACTGAAGAAGTCATACCGTAGACAGAAATGATCGTTTTGTGGTGAAATGAATGGGTAAATACTCAGGAGACTTAACGTCTATTCCTGCTTCAGCAACAGATGTCAAGAATGGTTTGAGACGTGTTACTTAATATCTCTCACCAGCCTGTAATATCCTAAATCCAGGGTGGTGGTGAAAGTGTTTGAAGAGGAGTGGTTGTTTAACTTGCCTGTGGCAAGTGCTGTAACAGTGCAAAGTGTTATTGCTATTACTGAATTTATTTTGATATGTGGCTCCAAAGTAAGCCTGTGCAGAAGGAAATGATGTCATGAACTGGAAAGAGGATATGGGCATTTCCTTTTCTTAGTCACTAAATATCTGCATTGTTGAGTTCAAGTTACAAATCTTCAATTTAAATGCTATTTCAATCTTAACATATGGATGAAAGCTGGCCATTCATCAAAGTTACAACCACTTGCATAAGTGCCATTGAAGACTGTAGAAAAATATTAGGTACTAAATGGATTTATAAAAACGGTGAAATTCATCAAAGAGTTCACTGACCTCCTTATCTTTAAGGTTATCCACCAAATACCTGGGACATGTTAAAAATGAAGCCAGCATTTCGGCTGTGGGAGACACGCTGTTGCACAGCTGAGAGCCAGAGGGGAAAGGTTGCAGAATTCCTTTGATTGCCTCTAGAGAGGAACATAACAGGGGTGTCTTGTAAAGTGTGTCTTAGAAGCAACTGGCACAACATAGTCTTTCCATCCTTTTCAGACTGACTCCTGGTGAGACATAATCTGCACATGAGGAATCTCTGTCCTTTCCTTGTGTCCCCTCTTTCACCCTGTGTTCCCTCTCTAAGCCTCTTCTCCACCCCAGGTGCCTGGAACATCTTTCAGTACCTATTACTTTTACAGGTCCAATTTATCTTTTTTTCTGGGTATTGTCAAAAATGTGCAGAGGGATTTGGATGTATTTATTGCCATTAATTCCTTCATTTTTTTCTCCCCTTTTACAGCACTATAAGCAATGTCTTGTCAGGCAGAAGGATCCCAGTTCCAGCTGTCTTTTAATTTGTCCTTTGGAAACATTGTTAGTGTTGTGAGGAACTGACTGAACCCAAATTAAGTCATTATTTGACTTCAGCAAAAGTGTCTTTTCAGCCATATAGAAGACATTGTTGCAGATAAAAACATATAGCATATCACAAACATTTTTTAAATTAAATATGAACAGAAATTGGTGCAATGATCTATTCTGACATCTCCAGAAAACAAACCACAGACCTTCTCTGACATAATTTGTATTCAAACTGGAGACCTTTCAAAGACCAGAAAATCCACTTTCAGTATAAAACCCACCACTTCCAGCACAAAACCAGTGGCAGAAAGACTGCTATAGCCACAGCTAAGTTGTATATGATATATAAATGATATATACAAATATTACATATAAATAATTATCCCTTCTAATAAAAACATAGTTTGAACTCATGTACCTAAACATTTCAGTCAGCAGCATTCCTCGTATTGCTGTCTGCAGGATTGAGTGCTTGTTATCAGTGTTTTGTATAGATACATCCAAGCTATGAACAGCTCTCTCCCTGAGTTTCTGATCACACTGCTGTGGTTACAGACAGTCCAAACTTCCTTCAATTAGAGACACCTTCTAATAGCTAGACAATTTTCAGATCTAACAGAATGATCACTGTGATCACTCAGTAAATCACAGTCACTTATTTTCTGGTTCAGTCAGATTGTTTGAGCTGATTTTTAGATAACATTTAGTAGTATTTCTTAACCATAAGATACTGAATCTAAGCACTCAGAAGCATTTTTTGATTCAGTAAGTGACAAGCTTTTTCTTTCTTTCTGTCTTTCTTTGTCTATTTCAAACAAAATCAACAGTTCAGATGCCATTTGCAAGGGATTGTGTCTGGAACTGATTGAAAATTTGCAGTCAGGAAAATCTTTGCAGGAAATCAAGTTTTAACGAAGCAGATATTTTTATGAGTGTTATCTGCTTTCCATAAAAATCATGCATGTGTTGTGGTAACAACACTGAACCATTGAAAATAAGTCCTGAAACACTGTGGATGTAATTGCTTTTGCAATTCAGACATCTCTTGTCCTCCTGTGTGTGCCGTGCTCCTGCACTGGACTTCATTCCCTGATACCCAAGAGGAACATTTCACTCTTTGTGAGACAATCTTTCACCCCTTTAAAAAAAATAAAATAATGGTAGTCTGAGCTTAGAGAAAGTGGTTTTGAGCATTTCATCTGCTAAGGGAGTAGGAGAAGTTGTGGGAGCCGGACAAGCTGCTGCAAAGTGTGTCAAGGATTTGATTTCTAGAGCACTGCTGGACATCCATATGCAAAATACGGTCAGTGGAGTGGGACCAACTCTCCCCAGTGCTTCTGCCTTCTTGTTATGTTTCAATTGGCACCCAGTGGCCAATGTCACTCCAGTCCGAGATTTGGTGCCCTCACACACCATCCCAACCCCTCAAATGGGGGTCCACTGTCAAAACGTTAATGTGTTTAAATGCAGAGCAATGTGACAAGTGTATGATGCCTCTGTGGCAATGTGGATGTGACAAGTGAACTGGGACGGAGTGCTGGAGGTGAAGGGGAATATCCCTGCAGTTTTTAAGAGTGGGAAAATACAATTTTGCTTACGCTTCTTGGGGTAACTTGTTCTTATTACAAAGTCTTGTTGCCTTCTCCAAGGTAATTATTGTTTAAACTGGAGTAAATGATTCAGAACAAATAAAAATAAATCTAGTCTTGTTTTCAAAATTGCCAGTGGGAGAAAATAACTCCAACCATTGTAAAATGTCTCAGCTGCCTTCAATGAAACAAAATGCCTCACTTCTAGCCTGAATTAATCTATGTTCAACGTTCAGTCAGTGATGAGAAGCATCCTATTGTTGGTAGGACCATGTACCTGTCACCTAGGTTTTGTGCCATCAAGGTTTTTTTATAAACAAATTCTTCTCTTATAGTTTTGAGCACATCTCTGGGGACACAGCCACTAAAAGCAGGAGCATTGTAAGCAGCATGGAAGAAAGCTTTCAGCTGCAGTGTGGGCAGTGAGAGAGGCCAAGAGCTGCTCCAGTGAGCTGTTCCATGAATGAAGTGCAGCAGTGGGAAGCTCCTGCAGAAGGCATCCTGAGCAGTGAAACAGCTTGGTCACTCACTGGTGTTCATGTTGGATGGAGAAAGTGCTGCAGGTTCCTTTGACAGCTGGAGATGGGTAGAAGACCTCATTAAGAAAAACAGAAATTTGAAGAGAATAGAATGGAGATAAATATTACAAAGCTATTATTAGCTCCTGTCACACCTGAGAACATCAAGACACACAACTTACTGACAGACAGCAAAGGTCTTTAAGTGGAATTCCTTGCCTGGGTCATAGTTACATAGGGAGTGTACTTGAAGGCAGCAGTGGAGAGTACCTAGATAAATAACAACAGGAAAACACTAGAGGGTGGCATGAGAGGGACAGGTGAGGTCTTTGATTTACCTTGACACTTAAGCACCTATCTAACCATAACCTCTTGAAGACAGAGACTGCTCATTTGGATACAGAGCTTGGCTGAAAGCTCAATCAAAAGCCAATCAGAAGAAAAGGTGGTGGTACATTGCATATATTACACATGTGATCCTTTATCAATTACATGTGCATTTTCTGTTTCTTGTTTCAATATGAACTTCCATTTAACCCATAATTATTCAAGTTGCCTCCAAGTCCTGCATCTGGTTTGTAGTAAAATGTAGGGTTTCTCTCTCTTGGGTACCTTCTACCAACTAAACCATGTGTCATCTATTACTTTGATTCTTCCCTTTGATTCATTAATTCCCTTGCAGTTTGCATTCTGCAGTTCCAGTTTATGTCATCACTTATTCCACACACCTAGAAAATAGGACTTGAGTATTTTTCTCCCTCTCATTCATATAGAGTATGATAAATAAAAAAATAAATAGACGAATAAATATATTAATTAAAGTGTTTGGGACTCAGACTTGGCCTCTGAAATGTTTTCCTACTTGACTTTTTTTTTCCCCAGCATGAAAAGGCCCACTTGTGGCTCCTTTCTTTGTACCTAGTGCTTTGTGCAGCCAGTTTTTGACAGAGCCAGAACCAGCAAGTTCTCCTTCAATAATCATTAGACATTAACCTCACAAGGAGAACCTCTCTGAGTACACACTTGAAACTGAAAGGCTCCAATTGCTATTGCAACCCTTTTGTTTGTTTTTAACTGGGGCAATGGCATAGTTAAAAAGTTTCTTTGTTTAGCTGGGGTGGGAAACATATTCTCTTGTTTACTTTGGAGGAGTAATAGGTTTCTTTCCTAATGGTATTTCTAGCCATGTCTCTGGTGCATTTGCAGAGATTAAGGAGATTTCTCGGACTGATTTTGAGACTGGTAATCCAAATATCCATCCCAATGAGAGCCAACTGCTGCAAATGAAGCCCCAGTATACAACCATAATTAATTTGATGTGCAGTTTATACTTATGTCCTTTGCAAAAGGAAGTTATTGTATATGCACACACATTTCTCAAGTGTTTTCTTGAGTTTGAGACACCTTTTTTTCCTGCATGAACAGCCTTATCTTGTTCAATCAATGCTGTTTGCATGTAATTATTATACCTTGCTGCTGAAGGAGATTAAAGATAAAGAGTACCACGTTTGTTTTGGTGTTAGATATTCATAGGTTTTGTTTTTGTTTTATATTTTTTCAAAGAACAGGAAAAGTCATTTTTCATTAAAGTTTCCACTTCTAGATTGAGAGGCAAAATGCACAATCGGAGTTGAAGAAGAGATTATTAACTATCAGACACACAATAAATGAATCACTCTGTTTCAGTATCCGGTATTCTTCATCTCAAGTGACCTCTGCATGCAAACAGGGATATTTAAATTGCTTATGTGGACTCTTCATCCACCATTGAAATTAATCTGTCTCTGAGGAGAAGCTTCTTAAATATTTGACAACGCTATTTAAAACTGTCAGAAAATGATATTTTAAACATGGAATATGATTAGTGTAGTAGGAGTATGATCCAATAACAAGAGTCTGTATACTCACACAAAGTATTCAGGGATCTTCAGTGATGATTGCCAGAGCTATAATTTTATTTCAAATATGAAGAATAGAGGTTTTATTTCTTGCTTTCTCATCTCCAAGTGATTTCAAGTTTACTTTAGAAGTTAAAAGAAAACTAAATCACACAAAACTTCACAAGTGACAGAACTAAGGTACACAGCTTGACCTGCTTTACATCTCTCTCATGGTATCATTTACACTTGTGTAAGACAAGTGCCTAACCCAACTGTTCTGATTTAAACCCTTTTGCACTAAGTCACTTTCATGTGATAGAGAGAAGACACAAGGCAGAGGAGAGTACAGCCTTTCTTTCTCAAAAGTCCCATCAGATCTCTGGAGAAAACAATTTAGATAACTGATTCTCTGGCCTACAAGGTCAGATAGAAGAGCATCCTTCCTTTCTTCAAGGAGATCCAGAAACCTAAAAGCCCAGTCTTATCTGAGGATCAGGCAAGTGTCAATTTTGGATGAAGTAACTTAGCAGTTAAATTAAACACAGAAGAAAGAACAAACTCTTCTCCTTGTTCCAAAGTCCCCTTCAAAGTCCCAGATAAGCTCAAGGGATATGTAGTGTAAGTGCAAATTGGAGACTTAATGTGATTTCCCTGTTCTCTCTGCAGATACATAAGTGCAAAAGAGTAAATGAGAAACTTACGCTGCTGAAAAATTCAAGGAGTCCCTGAGCATTTAGACATTTCCCTCTTGAGGGGAGGGAAAGACGCTGAGAGCCTCTCAGAGCTGCTGAAAGCTGCAGTGAGAAATAACGGTTCAATCCTTGTCTGCTCGTATATGAAAGGCAATCACATACAAAATCAGTAGAGGAAACCTGGAGCTGAGAGAAGGTGTTACTTTCTATTTGTCATAGGTAATGAGGAGACAGATGGGAAAGAAAAGGTGTTTACTGTGGATTGATTAAAACTTACTTTTGGAGAGAAAGAGATATTTCCTTCTTCCTGTTCTCCAGTCATCCCAATATCTGTGGCTGTAATTCACAATGGCATGGGTGATTTAGGGATTCAGTAGTGTCAGGCTGATCTGTCTCAAGCATGGTTCAAACCCTTTCTCAGATCAGAGAAGCTGCTGTGCTGTGTGCACGTATGTGTATGCATATGTGCAGTGTGAAATCCAAATTTAAATCCAAGTTCACTTCATCCCATCTGTGGTTTTAACTTCTTTGGATGCTGTTCAAACCGTACAAAAATGAAAGTCTTGCACAAAGTTTCAAGTAGCAGAGGAATTGGCCCTGCCCCAATCTGCTGGGCAGCCTCGTCTCTGCAAATGGTCCCCAGTTTCAGCCCTGTGGATCCCCATCATCTCTGAGCCAGAGAAGTGCAATATTGCCGTCATCTCCATCTCTCTGGTTCAGCTTTTGCAGCAAGGTAATGCCTGTGCTGAGGAGGAGTGTGTGCACACTATGCTGTTTCAAAGCATGCTGCATCCACTGCCAGGGTGCCTGCTGCTCAGTGCTCCCTGAGGGATCTCTCTGAGTCACATTTTCCACCCGAAACACGGGCAGGGCTCTACTTGTGAGAAATGTACAACAGTAATTATTTACATGGGGATCTTTTCATTTCAACAAGAGGGAGATATTGTTTTCTTCAAAATGTCTGCAGATAGGAATATTATCCAAAGTGTAGCAAAACATCCACAGTGTGCAAACATTTATGAAGATCTCCAAATTGCATGATATTTCTTGTGACAAGCTTCCCCCGAGTCAAGTGATAGAGCTGTATAATTGTGGAGGTAACGGGGAGCCAAACAATTTGTCTTCTGCAAATACTCCTTTGAGACCTTCTCTGGGAGGATTTTTCTTCCCAGCTACTGGACATCATGGTCATGAGGAGCAGGAGTTAGTTAGCACATCATCCTGCTTTGAGATCCCTCATTGTGTACCAAGGAAACTGATGTCAAGATTCATAGACTGGGAAGGAGTCCCCAGAGTTAAATTTCTGCTCTGTGGGGAGGAATAAAGAGAAGGAGTAAAGAGCAGGAATAAAAGGAAGAATAAAGAAGAGTGTGGCAGTTCTGCAGCCCGGTTTTGGCAGAGCTTCAAATGTATGCACTGCATGGTGATGGCTGTATGAGCCTGCAAGGATTCACTCTTTGGCAGGCATGATTTAGCTCCCTTTCTGTTAAAATCTGACTCTAATTTCCAAGCAGAAAGAGAATATTTTTTTCCCTTGCGTGTTGCATTTTATGTGGTGTTGCTACCACAGCCAGATGACAACATTCTCCCCTGCCACTGTGGAATGAAATGAAGCAGAAAATATGGAGACAAAAGAAAAAATAGTTTTGCTCTGGAAGCATTTGTTAATGATTCCCCCTTTGGAACCAGACTGGTCCGATTTTCTTCCTTTCCTGTTTTACTTGTATCTGGGTATGGAGAGGCTGCACGAGGCAGCCTCAGTGCCTGGGCTGCCATAATTTGACAGGCCAACATTGCAGAGATACCATTAACAATTGTGATTATCAAAGAGATGGGTAAGAAATTGTTTACTTTTGTCATATGAACAGATCTACTTCACAGCTTTTCTGAAGGCAGGTAAGAGGCAATGACTGTCGAGGCTGGGTTTTATGTTTCATAGAATCATAGAACGATAGGGGTTGGAAGGGACCTTTAGAGATCATCTAGTCCAAGCCCCCTGCAGAAGCAGGTTCACCTAGGTCAGGTCATAGGTTTCGTTTTGTTGCCACTCTGCCCTGTTTTCATCCATTGAATGAGAGATCTCATCCCCAGAAAAATCAAAAGAATTGAAAGATGAGAAGAAAAAATTTCACTATCACTGCTGAAATAGTCTCATATCTGAGTGTCAGTAGGGATGTTATATCACTGCTAAATTCAGCATTTAACATATTCAGGGTTGCTTGCCCTGGGGAGGTGGGGTAAAGAACAGGCTATTTCACCTGATACCATCAGGTGATGATTTATGGCCCACTATCTTTTCTTTGACATTTATCTAGAGTTTTCATTGTTCATAACCTTACAAAATGCCTATCAGGTTTCTCTTGCTCTTCTGCGGGTGCAGCAGAATTTTAAATAAGAGCACAATTAGATGGAAAGCTGAATTGTAGCCAGCAGGATGTTCACAATAATCTAGTACACTGGGGTGCTGTGCAGTATTGATCTTCTGATGTTTCAGTGGGAGATGACTTAAAGCCAAACTTCTTTATAAAGGTGCAGAATTTTCATTGAAAACTCCCTTCAGGTGGGTTGTGCCAGGTTCTAAATTGAAATAATTAGTTCTGATGCAAAACAGAACTTTGAGATTTGAAAAAAAAAATCTGCCTTTATTGCTATTTAACTTTGTTAATGAGTGAGCTCTGTTGGCTGAGACACTTTCCACTTGTTCATCACCATCTTCACAAAAAAAGTAAACCACAGGCACAGCCCTTTCAACTTAAAAACAATTACTGGCTGCAGACAGAAAAGGAGTGAGGAATTAATCCATGCAAAGATGTGTAAGAGCAGACAGTTTCACAAACAACTTACTTTCTACCTCAAAACTGAGAAACTGCCAAGAAATAAATTGACTGAGGAAAACTGAGTTAACTTGTCTATATAAAGACTCTAAACTCACATATGCAGATATTAGAATTCACACATTTTCTAGATTTATTCCTAAAATGTTGGTGCACCCAATAAGGGAAGGAAAATACTGCACATCATTCAGTGTAAATCACACCTAGGACACAAACTGCTTGGTTTTTCATGATAATAAACCAAACAAAAGGTAGAGCATCATGTTTTATTTTTCAGCCTTTGAAGTGCAGGTCAGGAGATCACTGTGCATAAAAACAAAGTCCCTTGTCTTTACAGATATGCAGCATATAAATTGAGCAGCACTGTATATTTGTGGGATGGAGTAGGAACAGTGGGAGAAACTCCTATGTTTGGATTCAGATGTCTCCAATGGAGATGTCTGTATGAGAAACAGTCTTGAATCCCTGCCTAATAAAAGGAGATGAGCAAGAACCTCCAGGGTGTGATTCATCTCCTTCTCAAGTTGATGTCTAAAATAGATGAGATGAAACATGCCTTGATGGAAGCAATTTCTCTCCCATTTCGAAAAGGCTTTTGATGTGTGACCACAGATTCATCCATTCATCCAATGTACCCTTCAGCACATGACTGCATGATTTCAACATAGGGTGAATGCCTATTAACTCACATGTCAGAAGTCTTCCTGAATGTGGAGTCATGAGACCAATGGCTAAGGCAAGGACTTTCCAGATCTAGCTCAGATGTGGAGGTCTGAATAATAGAGGACTAGGAAGTAGATAAATTGCATCTATGTGTTTCTGGACAAAAGTCTTGGTTTCAAATGCAGCAGCTTCAATCTTATTTCTGGTAGAGATCCAGTGAATCATGATGGAGACAGAGGTGAATTTGGCTTCCTTTGCAAAAAGTATTTTACGGGTTTTCTTGAATTGGTTTAAAAATAAATAAAGAAATAAATAAAAATGAATTGATGACAGTACCTGACCTTGTTCTGTTCCCTGGTACTGTTGGAATAGGAAATCATTTATGTTCTCTCCATGCTGAGAATACATTCAAGACTTTAAATTGCTAGTGTTACTGAAGACTTAGGAATTAGGAGAATATACATCTAAAGACACCAAAAAGCAGGTGGAGGATAGGATCCTAAATCTTTCTTTTCAATGACAACTAAAGGAGAAAAAATAGAGGGAGTTCAAAAATGGGCCATAGACATCATAGACATGGAAGTCCCTCACAAGCTCAGTTGACTGTAAAAGCACTGACTAAAATACTTGCAATGACAAGATCAGAAACATTTCATTATATGGGATCTAATCAGTCAAACAGTCAAAGTTATGGTACTGTGATTAATCACCTCACTTGCTGCTAGGTAATTCTACCTCTGGCTAGTGCTCATACAAATCAACAGTACCTGATGTCCAGCTGCAACTTTCCAAGGTTTCCTGAGGATTCTCAAACATCCAGCTATTTTGAGCAAGAAAAGCAACATCTGGTGAGTGTTGTTCAGGAACAAAAATCATTGGCCTGTGAACTTGGATGGACCATGGCAAAGGGGATCCATCAACTAGAAGTCTCTTTCTTGGTTTCCAGGCCTTTTTTTAGACATCAATCCTGACTATGTATACCTCTGGCAGCTTCTGTTTCACCAGACCAGGCTTGGGAATGGTTTTGCCTGTCAGAATGTACTCTACCTGATAAAGTTACCTCAACCTTATGGTACCTCTAACAGCATGGTGCCATATATAAGCTCCATTAGGAACATTTAAGCTCAATAGTGGATGGGGCTGCACCTATCACATGCCCATAGCTCAAGTCAGGTTTTTCTTATGCCATGAATACACAGCAAACATATGAAAGGATTGCACAGATCAAAATGGACCATCTTGACCAAATTCTTACACATTCCATTAAGAAGTGACCAGACACGTATCCAAAACTCTGGTCTCTTCTGTCACAAGATGAGTATGAGCCAGGCTCTGTAACAGGACGTGCAGGCATTCTTTGTTCATGTGGTCCAACATCCACAAGCACTTCTGCTGTGTGCCTGGATAGATGTACTCTCACCATATGTTGAGCTCTTAGCAACATATGCCAATAGATATGTTGGAGAAATGGAAGAATCTACAGTCACACAGTCAACAGGCTCTGAAGAGCCCTCAGGAAGCAGAATGATGAGGTCCAAGCTGAAGGCTGCCTAAGTAATTACTCTGGCTTGCAGCTCAATCCCAGCTACACACAAGAAGTTGATTAGAGAGAAGGCAGCTGGTCTGGACGCTGGGCAGATGGTTTGGCCCTCTGTCAGTTTTGTGGTGGTAATACTGAAGGCTGCAATGCTACTTGAGACTGAAAATTCAAAAAGCTGGAGTCTTGGAATGAAGGAGAGAGATATTTCTGAAATTTGCAGTCACAATACTTTGGCAACTGAGTCAGATATTGATTGATACTTCAAATACTTGGCGAAAGATCTGCATCAGTGTTTGAAGGCAAGACAGAAATCCGGAAACTAGTTACCCTACAGACCTCAAAATATGTCTTGAGTCTTTCCTTTCCTTCTTTTTCCCTATTTTAACCTAGAACAATGGATGATCACATTAGAAATCCTGGTAGAGGCTTGACTTTACTCATGTTCCTGAGACTTGACAAATTGCTTTACACAGCCTATGGAAACTGCAATACCTCACTCCCCAAATAGACTGCAAAATTTCCTGAAGTTAAGGCCAGAACTGGACAGTTCATCATTTAACATGACCTCCACCATATCCATCCCAAGTTAATGCATTTCATGCAGTTTCCATCACACAGTCCCAGTAACTGGCCTTAGACTAAAGCAATTATTTCTGGTCTGGAGGTGAATTACTATGGAGTGAAGCTGTATACGATCAAGATTTTCTATTTGCTGAGTAACTATGTGATGCTGATATATTTCACTCCATTCCAAAATAGAATGCTAGCAATGTGTTTGTTGAAATAATGCCCATAGAGCCCTCTTTTTAAAAGACAATTCCAAGCAAAGTATTTAATATAATGAAAACCTAAAGGATTTGTTTTTGTAAGCAGGTCTAAAGCATTCCATGTTTTTAAACTTTCTTCACTTGCCTGATTGTCATGGTTTGACATGACAGCCTTTTCTGGTAAGGGGAAAGGGGCTGTAAAGATGGCGCCTGTAAGAAGTTGTTTGCAACTCTCCCCAGCTCTGAGCCAGACCCACGTCTGGGGCTGAGCCAATTAGACGCCTCCACGATCACTTTTTAAGAAGAAGCCAGGAGGTTGCTTTCCTCCATCTTCTTTTTTCCTGCTTCTTCCTTCTTCTGTCCC
>WBNH01011339.1:110655-223395 GCA_013401255.1 Urocolius indicus | reverse complement strand
AGCAGTGAGCTTGGCCTGGGAAGAAAGGAGGGATGGGGGAGGGAGATCTTAAAGTGCTGGTTGTAATTTTCTCATCCTCCTACTCCCTTTTGCTTTTATTCTATTCTGTTTCTTGTAGAATAAACTTTCCTACTTTCCTCTCTAAGTCGAGTACTGGAGTTTGTTTTGCCCAGAACTGTAATTGGCAGTGAGCTCTTCCTGTCCTTGTCTTAATCCACAACAACCTTGCTAATCTTTTTACTCCCATTTCGCTGGGGCCTCCACCATCCTAATGAGGGTGGGGGGTGAATGGGGGCACCAAGCGAGGGACTGTCGTGGTGCTGCTGTGCTAGGTGGGCCAAACCACGACACTGATGTATAATACAAAATTTGAATATGGAAACAAAATGTCGTCGGAGGTCAAAATGTTCTGTCACATTTTAAAGTGAAGTCTTGCTGAAATCAAGAGGAAACATTTAGATTTAGGAAAAAAACAACATTGAATTAACTTTAGGCACCTAAGATGATGTCTCCTGCTGAACTTTTTTTTAGTTCTTGGGACAGAGAAGATAAGTTAGAGATCAGGAGAACTTGATTCTACAGGTAAAGCTGTAGTAGAAATTACATAGATAAGTTGGCCCAAACCTGGGCGCCATGGTTACTGCCCTTAATAGGATTTTTGGATAGTAACCCAGTCACTGGAAAATTCCTCATCAGTCTGTCTGCTGAGCTCTAACATGAGTCAGAAGTAAAGAGGCCTTTGGTTATTTGGCAATAAAACGATGTAGGCGACAAATCTCCATAAGGTTTTATTGTGCAGCACCTTCTCTTACTCTTTGCAATTAATAGGATTTCTTCATAAAGCAAAAGGATGGATCACTTAGTGGTTAACAAGGATGGTTATCCAAAAATATCCAGCACATTGATATATGATCTGTGGCTTAATCCCTGTCCTCTTTCTCAGCCTATTGAGTCAACCGTTGTAGTGAGAGACTGCCCTATTTAGGGGAGCACAAGAGTTAGGATCTACGTTCAAGACAAGTCCCAGTGGAAGAATCTCATATCTTCCCTGATAAACAGCAGATTATTAACAAATGTCGCACAATGAGACCACATTATTCAGACTACATTAATGAAAATGCAGCATGTTATGTGGCATTAGAGGACTGCAAGTGCTTCCAAGAAGAATCTGCCTTTTAAGAATTTACATGCATCTGGGAAAATATGGCTATGTCTCAGTACTGAGCTTTTACAAGATAAAACAGAAAAAATATTAGCAGCCAGACAAGAAGAGCCATCATGAGTCAGAGTTTTCTGTGCAGTTCATCTTTCCTGAAGGTTTTTCAAAGCTATTCTTTAAAGAGACAAACCTCACACCAGGAAATCACTCTGAAAGTGCACCCAGGGAAGTTCTGCTCCTCTGTTTCTTGTTTGAAAATTGGCATTTATGCAAATTGGACACTTTATTTTCCAAAAAATATGCATTTAATATTCCAGCTGCTTCTTGATCCAGTTCTGAATGCAAAGGAAGGCAGTGTTGAAGAGTGTCTGAAGATGCATCATGTAAAGTATATTTCATAAGAAATCACTGTAGTCACTTTAATGATTTTCAGAGAATTAAATAATCTGACTGTCTGAGTGCTGGTCAGTCCAGAACATCAATGTTTCACTGAGACCTACAAGAAATAAACAGTAAAAGAGCAGTTTAATAAAATAGATCTTTATTCCAGAGAATGTCTGTGCATCATGTTTAGTTGAAACATTTTTTTTAAAAAAATCTATGAACAAAACCAAAAAACACACTTGGAGAATTCCCCTTTCATACAGCTGCCTCTGGTGCTGCTGCTATTTGCTTTGGAGTCTTAGCCAGAGCTCAGCTGTAGATTGCAATTCAGAAACAAAGTACCATGAACAATGATCTGGGCAAATTTGGGTAAGGGAGTCATGACCTACTCCCTGGTGTCCTCAATGTGTGTTTTTGATCAGTCCTTAGCCAGGCACATAGCATTTCTTTCTGGTGATGCAGCTCCACGGCCAGGGTAATGATGGGTGAGATTATACCTGCTGTCTTGTGAACCTCAGCTGCTCTCCTTGCTATGGGGAAACTCAAGCATAAAGTAGCATTTGAGCTTGGTGTTCAAGGAGAAGGGGTGCAGTATGAATTCAGAGATGCCTGTCTCTCTGCAGCAGCTGTATGAGGAGTATAGGTTGTGTGGTTAAAAGTCCAATTTGTAAATGGACTGATTAGAAGGAGATCTTGAGTTCTGGGTACATGCCTGACAACAGTATTCTCTGAGACTCTTCCCTTACAACCCAATCCTCTAAATATCTTGTTGCAGGAGCCACCAAATATAGAGCTGGATGAATGCCACTGTGCTATTTGCTGATGCAGTTTGCTTTTTAAATTGAATTCTGTTCAATGAAATCTAATTCCTTTTGTTGTGATATAGTATCATCCTGCTGGACGCATCCATACAGATCATTTTCAGCTTGTTAATATGACACAGGGAGTTCCTGGCTGAAGTAAGTGCAAATTGGATTGTTCTAAGTGAAGGAAATCTGTCCCTGTACAGGAATTCAGCACAGAGCCTATTCACTTCTTACTTTTCACTTATGGTAGCTGGGGTTTTTTTTAAAGCTTGTCATATATAGGTCACAGAATAATTTATGAGAGTGAGAATATAATTTTTCTGTGTAGAAATGTAAAGCACTACTACAAGGTTTTAACATCATAGTAATACTGATTCCAGAGCTCACATTTCTGCATTTTAATTGAGGACTCTGCCCACTGTGTGGAGCAAGGCCTCAGGTGGTGCATGGAGAGATGGGAACCATTTATTGATCTTCTGTAATGGGATGAATTTTGCCTACCAGAATTAGTGAAAGGTAGTTCAAGTTTTAACCCATCTGTGCACCTAATTTTAATTTCATTATTGCCAGCAGTTTGGAGTCTGACTTGTTTTTGATATTAACAACAAGTATTTGTAGAGTAGTCCTCCTAATTAAACTGAAATGTCAACTTTATGCCAGTGTGAGATTTTATTTTCTAATTTAGATTTCTGTTCTGCGGGAAATGCTTTAATTTAAATAACTCTCTTTTGGGAAATTTATTTCTTTAATGACTATCAAGTAGATGATTGTTTTTGAAATAAACAAGCCATGTAATAGAACTATATTGTCTTAAATATATGAAATGGAATTTAGGCTGTTGCAGAGCTTGAGACAAGGGTTGTCTTGGCTGAAATCTGGCCAAAGATCTGACTGACGGGCAGCTCTACAGATGGGCTGCAGAATCCATAGCTCCACAGACAGTGAGGTCGTGCATTTTAGGACTTCCTAGCTTAGCTGAAGAGATTAGGTAAGGAGTCCATAGATTTCTGTTTAGCAGATAATTTTTAAATGTTGAAACTTTTTCCTGGATTTGGATGGAATTTCAACATCTCTGCATGCCCCCATGAAATATGATGACCTTTCAACACAAAGCTCTGCAAATGCACGTTTAACTGCTTTTCTGAATCAAGCCCAGACAGGGAAAGGCTGAGAAAGGTGGGACTGCTCAGTCTAGAAAAGAGAAGGTGCAGAAATACTTTATGAATGTCTGTAAGTATTTGATGGAGCAGATTAAATGATGGAGCTAGACTTTTCTCAGTAGTGCCCAGTGAGAAGACAAAAGACATAGGCATTACTGAAAGATAGGAAATTATTTTTAAACATGAGGAAAAAAAACCAACCCTTTTTTTACTGTGAGGGTGGTCAAACACTGTCACAGTTTGCCCAGAGAGGTTATCCCTACCATTTGAGATATTAAAGACGCACCTGGACACAGCCTTGAGCAATTTGCTTTCACTGACCTGCTTCAAGAAGAGAAGATGGACTCCAGACACCATTCTGTGATGCTGTGAAACTGGAGGGAATGTACTCCCTCCTCAGTCAGCCCAGCTGGGGATGCTGCAGGAAGGGCAATTTTTGATGTGGGAGCTGACATACAACCTTCATAGCTGTTCCAGTATGATACTGAGGAAGCAGCGCTGTTGCTTGCATGAGACTTTTGCAGTGAGGATCGCTACCTTAAGCGTTAGATCTTTTTTCACCAGGGGATGTGAAGAAGGTCTTGCAATGATCTTACATTAAAACCAAACAAATAGTTGAAACACTGGCCCAGACAGGTCAACGGCAAAATTTCCAACAACTTTAATGGAGCCAGGAATTCACCAAAGACAAGATATTTGTAACATTAATGTATTTATATCTGAAGCTTGTTTACAATCTTCTTATCTTTGACAATCAGTCTTTACAAAGCGTCTGAGTGTCTCACTGCCTTGAAGCAGAACCATTTGCTAATGATTATTGACAACTGCATTTAAAAATGAAACAATGTCATTCACAGTGAGAGAATATGCAAAAGCTGCTTTATTGTAGTGATAAAAAATGCAACATACATTCAAACAAATTACAAACTTTTCCATCTTTGCACAACTGGAAAACTTACATGAGCAGCTTGGGAAATCTGAAGGACAATACCAATATAATCCCGACAGCTGGATGCTGATATTACACCACAATAAATAAGAGGAAGGGATATTTTTAAAATAATGATCTTGAAAAGTTTATTCTTTATTTATTCTGATTTCATACCCCATACTATTCCACCAGATTCTGCACCATTTCTGAGAAAAATGGTATATGATGTATTAATACTTGGTTACCAGTGAGATCAGCTGGGGTTTCAGAATTTTTTTAGACTTTTAGGCTTTCAGACTTTTTTTTAGAGATACAGAATCGGCATATATGTTAGTATTGTGTGTGCACTGATCATACACGTGTGCATTTAGCACAAAAGATTCAAGGCAGTGTAAAAGCCTGTCTTAACTGGGAGCATCCTTTGGCTTTCAGGATCTTCAGCCCGTAATAGAGATCAATGCACATCAAGAGCTGAAAATCTGATCAGATTCAAGTCCTTCTTGGAAATACGTAACCCAAGCACAACCCAAGCGCACTCTACACCAAAAATTCAGTGTCAGGCATTAACTAGATAATGCTACTGTGATGATCCTTATCTGAAGAGGAAAGAAAAGTAATGGGATGAAACTGGAACACAAAAAGTTCCACTTAAATATAAGAAAAAACTATTTTACTGTGAGGATGATGGAGCAGTGGAACAGGCTGCCCAGAAAGGTTGTGGCGTCTCTTTCCTTGGAGGTCTTCAAGACCTGCCTGGACACGTTCCTATGTGACCTGATCTAGATGAACCTGTTTCTGCAGAGGGGTTGGACTAGATGATCTCTGGAGGTTCCTTCCAACTCTATCATTCTATGATTCTATGAACTTAGCGTTCAACTAATTTGGTTTTGTGATAGTTTATTGCCAAAAATTTATTCAGAAATGTTAAAGAATAATAGACATTAAAATAAATGAATGTAAAAATGCTATTCCACCTTGAATAGTATGTGAAAGGTAAAACTCAGAATCAGTGGAAGTATTGCCATAATGCTTATTTCATGCTTCAAGTCGGCTAGCTGAGTTGTGACACTGCAGAGTACCTGCAGTGCGTTATGAAACACTGCTCTCTCTAACCCTGGAATGGTTTACTCCCTTACTCCTACGTCTCCTCTGGCTTGGACAGAGCCATAAAGCCATTTCATCTCCCCTGTAGTCTTATGTGACATTACAGGAACAGAAAGAGGATGAATCAGAAGCAAAATCAGATAACTTTTGTTTCACTTCCAGACATGCAATATTTAGAAAGTTTTAAAGTAACTTAGTTTTTTGCAGCATGTTCAGAGAATTAATTCTATATTAGAGAATGTTTAGTATTTTCCTTTTTGCCTGCCACATCTCCTTAATATGTATTCATAGTACTCACTTTGTGATTGGGAGCAATGAGGGGATATAATCTATTTGATAGGTATTTTCTGGAGCAAGATATTGAACATGCATAACGATTCTTCACAGTTATTAGATTTAGCCATTTCCAAACAACAAAGCAGTGGATTAAGTTACCAGTTAATTTGTCTTCTCTTTAATAGCTTCTAATATATTTTTCCTTTCCAAGTTTAAACAAAAAACAAACCACAACCCACACCTGTTCTCTAAGTAGTATCTGTGGTGGTGTTCCTTACAAAGAGTGACAATGCTAGCAGTTGCTGCTTGGCTGTGTTCCCAGCAAGTATAATTTAACAGGTGAGACATAAAGTATGTGAGTGAGATAACAGTGTGATACTGTACATTTAGATGATATTGAGTTTTTTATTTTTTTTTGTAAATTGTAATGATTCTTTCTTTTTTTCTCAGAAAACAGGGAGAGTCTTAATTTCATCATTACTAAAAACAAAGAAGGTTCTGGAACTTGAAAAAAAAAAGTTCTAGCTTTTCACATGATGTTATAATCAAAGGACAAATTTTGATTTGTTTGTCTGTTTGTTTATTTATTTCATGGACTCCTTATGAAAGATCACTCTTTCAGAGTTAGTGTTAGGAAAGATAGCCATGGTGTTGTTGTGAATGATGCTTATAGATTGTACTTGAATAAACTCCCATTTTATCTAGGTGAAGAGCTCATTTCTGCTCTACTAAAAGTTTGGTGGAGTATAGTCACTTAGCTTGCTGCCTTGAGTCTTGGCTTGGACAGATCCAAGTACAATAGGTCTGCCAGGTAAGTTCTGGAAAGCTTAGCGATTGTGTGTTGTTATTCTGTGTTCCTCTGATTTTCTCGAGCTCTGGTAAAGGTGTTTCGGAAAAAAAGAACATGGTGTGGGATTTAGGTCTATGAAAAACCAGAGGATCTGTCCTGGTGTTCTGATAAATGGACAGCAGATATCTGCATGGTAGGTTTCTACAGAGGAGTGCTCTGAGCTTATGGTAACAATAGGAAAACTTGTTTGGGTGATTCTTACACAAAGTTGCTCCAGAAGTTCAGATCATTTTCCATGGTGGTGGAAGGTTCCTTTTACTTGAAAAGGCACATTTTGAGGCACAGCAAAAGACTCTGATATGACTCTTATGTTAAGAAACAAGGACTTACAGTCCTAAAACATGTATACAACTCTTAGAGAGTAGTATAGGTGAAAGGGACTTGGGGTTCCTGGGAGACAGCAGGATGAGCATGAGCCAGCAATGTGCTCTCGTTGCCATGAAGGCCAATGGCATCCTGTGGAGTATTAGAAGGGCTGTGGGCAGTAGGTTGACAGGTCCTCCTCCTCCTCTACTCTGGCCTTGTGAGACCACATCTAGAATATTGTGTACAGTTCTGGGCCTCTCAGTTCAAGAAGGGCATGGAGCTGCTGGAGAGAGTTCAGTGCAGGGCCACCAAGATGATGGAGTGGAGCATCTCCCTTTTGATGAAAGGTTGAGGGAGCTGGGGCTCTTCAACTGGGAGAAGGGATGTTATAGGACAAGGGGCAACGGATGTGATCTGAAACATAAGAAGTTCCAAATAAATACAGGGAAGAATTTCTTCACTATGAGGGTGAGGGAGCACTGAAGAGGCTGCCCAGATGGATTGTGGAGTCTTCTTCTCTGGAGACATTCAAAACCCACCTGGATAAGTTCCTGTGTGACCTACTCCAGGTGATTCTGCTCTTGCAGGGGTGTTGGACTAGATGATCTTTCAAAGTCCCTTCCAACTCAAGAATCTCAATCTCAACTTCAGAATCTCAAGATTCTGTGATTCTGTGAAGTCTTATCCTTTGTCTCTATGACCGAGAGTAATTATGTAGCAATTGTGATTGTCAGATTTTTCCATAATATTAATATGGTCTGTTCATAATGGTCACTATTTCCCAGGACTGCAAGAATCTATCTGATCTTACAAAAAATGTTATCAGATCTTATACGTAAAATGCTAATTGTCATTGCTTTTGAGAGAAAGTCAAATCTGCAATATTCTACATTAGTATCACAATTTTCTTACAGTGAAAGATTTGACGTAGCTCTTTGTGAAATGTAGCTACCCATTTCCAAAGGTCTTTGGCTGCAGAACTAGGAAATAAAAAGAGTTTAAAAGATGTCTCCCTAAACTTGTTTTAATGTGACTGCATTGTATTAATTTATTTGGAAGTGAGTTTTTAAAGCCAAATGTTATTACACTATAACGTGCAATATTGAGCTTCTTTGATTAAAGATATGTTATTGCTTTGAGCCTATTAAAAGAAAATTAAGCACCTCAACCTTGGAAGTTGAATTGAAATATGTAATGATCCATGTATTCTCTGCTCTGATTATCCTGTTAATCGATATGAATTTCAATATTTTTATATTTTAGTAACTCCCTTTCTTGCCTTTTGTTAACATTTGTCATTTTGATGGTCTCCACAGATATCTTAAAACCCAAGTAACCCTCTGCAAATGTTATATTGAGTATAATAAGAAAACCAAAACAACAGGAAATCATAAAAATGATGTTCATGTTTTCTTTCCATTTTAACAAGCTAAAGTTTGATAGTCTTCTTTCACCACTATTTCTTTACTTCAGGAGTGATGCCAATGGCTTCAGTAAGAATGCTTGGAGAACAGAATGCTATTCAGTGTCAGTAAAGTGCCAGAATATAGCCTCGGAATGTAGTTATTTTCCAGTATTAAGTGTTTCTACTGCAAGTCTCTTTAAAAACAGGGGAAGAGGAAAAGGTGTAGGGAAATACAGTTTCATTCATACCATGGAGAAGCCAATGGATAACAGAGAAATCGATTACTAAGATAATGTTTTCAGTACTAAATATCTTTTATGTTAAAAAGAAAGAAATAGCTGGTTTAGCCTTAGCCTCTGAAACCCTCTTTCAATGACAGCTGTCCATCCAGTTTTGAATATCCATTTCCATATAGTTATACAATTCATCAGAGTTGCTGAAAATAAATATGAGTAGAATTACATGACTTAGCATTTCAGAATCCTTCAACTATGTTTATAGTTCAGTATAGTCCTTTATAGGCAATGACTGGTTATATGTCAAGCTGAGATTGAGGCTTGATTGGAGCTGAATATGTGGGTATCTTGCCAATGCTTCTCTATTGCCTTCAACCCCACAACAATCAGCTTTGGAGATCCTACAGTTTCATGAAAGCAACTTAAAGACCTGAAGCTTTGAAAATATCTGGATAGACAGCAGTCTGAATTTTGCCCATGAGTTTGCTGATTTTCAGGGCCAATGAGTTATACTCAGGTCACACAGATTATCTTTCTATGTGGCTTAGAGAACTGTGTTGCAAATAGCATGATCAGTCTTCTCTGACTGCTGCAGCTTTCTGTGGGTGCCTACACTTTATTAACTGGCAGGTCAATGATATATTTCCTTGGAAAAAAAGCAGAGAAAATTAGTCTGCCTGTTGACACTCCACAATGTCATCTAGAAGGAACGCAGAGTATAAGCATCTCTCCTTTGCAGTACTAGCCATAAAGAGCTGGTCTTGATTTATTAGAAATTTCTAAGTCTTACATATACATACTTCTGTCATTGTGTAGCTAGGAGTTGCACTTGATCATGCCAGTAAGTGTCATGTAACCCTAACATGCATCTATAAGACGTGATTAGTCTCTGACCAAGAGGACCTATGACCTGCTACTTACTTATTTGTGAAGTCTTCCCAAAAATCAGCATGCGTGCAATTTGGTGCATATCTATCCAAAGTGTTTGGAGAAGAAAAAGTGTTATTGTGCATACTAAGATCAGTTACCCTCTCTACACTTGTGCCATCAGATGACTCATCATGGCAGGAAATTGGGATAAGGTGTATGCCATGGCAAGGAGCTTGGGTGCTGTTGACCTTGCACCATGTAGACAAGGTCTCCTGGCTCCATCACAATTCAAATATTTCATGTCACAGCTCACTGCAGATATAAGCTGTGAAAATAAGTATTCATAGATCTTACCATAGAGAAAGACAGATTGTCAAAGGAGAGGTTAAACAGAACTTTACTTGAAATTGCAAACATCAGTATGGTAAGTAGTTCCAAAACAATGCAATACAAGACATGAGATGGTCTATCCACAGATTTTATCACAGAATCATAAAATGATAGGGGTTGGAAGAGACCTCCAGAGATCATCTAGTCCAAACCCCTTGCAGAAGCAGGTTCACCTGGATCAGGTTGCATAGGAACATGTCCAGGCATGTCTTGAAGACCTCCAAGGAAAAAGACTCCGCAACCCCTCTGGGCAGCCTGTTCCACTGCTCTGTCACCCTCACAGTGAAATAGTTTTTTCTTATATTTAAGTGGAACTTTTAGTATTCCAGCTTCATCTCATTACCCCTTGTCCTGTTACTAGCTACAATAGAAAATAAAGGATGCCCCAGCCTCCTGACACTCACTCTTTAGATGTTTGTAAATGTTAACAAGATCTCCCCTCAGCCTCTTCTTCTCCAGACTAAACAGCCCTAGTTTCCGCAGCCATTCCTCATAAGGAAGATGTTCCAATCCCCTGATCATCTTGATGGCCCTGCGCTGGACTCTCTCCCGAAGTTCTCTGTCTCTCTTGAGCTGAGGAGCCCAGAACTGGACACAGGACTCCAGATGAGGCCTCATCAGAGCAGAGTAGAGAGGGAGAAGAACCTCCCTTGACCTGCTGGCCACATTCTTCTTGATGCATCCTAGGCTGCCATTGGCTTTCTTGGCCACGAGGGCACATTACTGGCTCATGTTTAGTGTATTATCAATCAGGACTCCAGCAAGGAAGAGTAGAGAAAATAAAATCTTTAATGCTTAAAGGATTCAAAATTCCTCCTTAGAAATCACTTGTAAATTGGCTGGCCTATTAGGAGTTTCAGAAAAGATCCTGAGGCATGTGTAGATGGGAGTTTCTGCACAAACATGTTCATTAAAAACAGAATGTGATATAAAGCTGTTAACTCTAGCTAGGTATTTGTGCACAGGCTTGTTTTCCTAGTCTTGATATTGGAAGACATTCATTTATCTCCTCCTCTTCACATCTCTGTTCTGAAGTTTTCCTGTCATTTTCTGACATGACAAATGTGAGTGGCCATGAGGACTAGATCTCCAGCTATCTGCCTCGTGCAGCTCCACAAAATGTCTGAGCCTGCACTGATGTGTGTCCAGGCAATGGAGATAGTGTCCCTGCCTGTCAGTAGTGTGGCCAAAGGCACTGCTGCCAGGCTCGCTACCCCAATGGAAAGCAAAAGTAGAGCAGACTGGAGCTTGTAGGCTTGAAAATTGCATAGGTTTCATGTTGCTAAGACTGCTGTGCAGAAAAACAGGGGAATTCATACAAAAATTGTTGACAGCTTTGAGGTATAAAGAAACATAAATAAAAACAGTTTTATCAAGACTCTGTAGTCTGACTTTCAGGCATGCGATTTGAGGATGATGACCTTGTTAGGATGTCAGTCTGAGACAAGACAAAAACTGTGGTACAAAACCACTAATATCACCCTATAACCAGGAAAGGAGTTGTTAAGGGATCAAAGAGATAAAGTGGCTGCAGCTTGCCTCCGTTAGGAGGTAGATATCCTCCTGGTTGTGGGCTGGAGAAGCAGTGAAGCTTGCATGTAACCACCAAGAGTTTGTGAACATTTCAGTTGTGCCATTTCTATCAGCTTTATATTTTATCTCTGCAAGAGTAAACAACCCAAATATTTCTGTGTATAAAGGCAGATCATCTGCAGTTAGGAAGGTCTCCTGCGCCAACAGTTACAATTAAAAGCAGTTTCTTTGCATTGGGAGGAATGTCTGAGCAGTGGATTTGTCATCTGTTGGGTAAATTTATAACATTTTATTTTATCATAATGGATATAAAAGACATATCGAGTAAGCTGGTACTAAACAGAGCTATAAAACAGACAGAAACCTCATCCAAAGGCCTGGCAGCAATAACTCAAAAAACAAATCTATCAGAGAGCTCCAGGGACAGGCAAGTAGGCAGCAAATCTCAAGGACAACCCAACCATTCATCTCCTCTGGGCACTCACTTGGGAGATATCAGCTGCTCACTGTCCACACATGACAAAATCCTTTGCCTGACCCCCTTTCCACCTATATCTCTTGTCCCACCGTGGGACGACTGGCTCCTCTATTAAGGACTCTGTGTTTTCTCCCTACATCATTTAACCCCACCATTACCTTCCTGTGCCTGGTTCTCCTAGTCCTTTCCTTAAACTGCTGGTGGCTTTTTAGATGCCAAAGTACATGATATGTAGAGCAGGGCACTAAACCCAGACTGCGAAGACCAGACTTTCTTCCTCAGACTGCAATGGATCTCTACAACTGGTGTTGGGCTCCTATTTTTCCTTTTCCTTTTGTTTCTGCCTTTAGATTGTTGATTCGGTTACCAAAAAATGTTTCTAAAAACAATAGTGTGGGCCCATCCTAAAGCATCCGTGGAGGTGGCTGAGGACTTCAGGAGCTATGGAAACACCAGAAATAACTATTTTTCCAGTTGCAACTGAAAAAAAAAAGTGTAAGTGACAAACGCTTTTAGTAAGGTAACTGATCTTCATGCTTGAGAAAGAGCTGAATGGTGAACCAGCAGTTGCTCTTTGGGAGAGCTGCTGTTTACTGGCAGGAAGCAACACCAACTGTCAGCTATCCGTCATGTAATAAGAAAAAAAACAAAGGAAAAAAAAAGGAAAAAATCATTGGAAGCTTTGCACAGCACAGCCATTTTGTGGATAGGATGGAAGTTATAAATGAGATGTTGTGGTCAAGCATAGGATTGGGACCCAGTGAGAGATTTCCTTTTGGTAAACCAGCTTTTGGGGCATAAACAACTGGAACCCAGGAGCCACATTGCATTGGTTCCTCTGCTTTCTGCACTGGAAAGTTGATGTGAAGCTGGTGGCCGCCTCCAGCCACAGGTGACTTTTCCATAGGCCATAGGAACAGAACATAAAACTGTGCAAAATGGGGAATGTCACTGAGGGGCTCAATTTCTTTTACTAGAATTATTCATCAGCTGATGTACTCCTCAGCTTGTGTTTGGCTACTGTCCACTGACTTTGAAAGTGCTTATCAGGTTGAACTCCTCATGCTTTAATATGTTTTTATCTGACCTCTTCCACTACTGCAGTTGGTTTACCTCAAAATAAAAGATAGCAAAGCATGGTTTAATTATTTATTTAAAAAAAAAAACTCTCCTCCCTTCCCAATTAAAAATGATAACTCATGGCAGATTTATTATTCATTTGTGAGAAGAATTCTTCAGATACTTAAGATACTCATGCGGAAAGCTGATTTCATCCAGGCACCTTACAGACATTATTCTTGCTTCTTGTCTGTTTCTTTTATTTTTGTGACCTTCATTCGATGATTAAGCCAGGTTTGGAAAGTTGTCACAGTGAAGTCAAGTAGAATATGTGAAGAGCTGTGAAGACTTATGTTGGTGCATCAATCAGAATCTCTAGAAAGCATTTGGCCCGTCATGACTTATCTGAAGGTTGTTTGTGGTATGTTTTATTGTATGTGTCTGGTTTTGTTATTTTTCTCATGCTGACTGTGTGCAAGTGGAATGCCATTAGGCATTGTAGAAAGACTTGGGCACTAATGTAGAAAGAAACAGTGCTGTATCTGAATGCCTTGCAGGTAGCTCTTCTGTTCCAGCATCTGTCTACAGACATGATTCATTTAAGAATGAAACTGGAAGTGTTTTAAAGATAATTAACTAGCAAGCTTTCCAGAGCAAAGGGAAATGAAGTAAAAATGTATTTGCTTCATCAGAACAAGAGTTGGTTTTGGTTTAATGTCAATACAAATGTTAATACAAACGGTAGGACTTGGAAATAGAGGAAAGAAAGAAAGAAAGGAAGCTTTATGGCTCTGACTCGGAGGAGAAATATTCTCTTAAATTTGCTATTCTTTCTTGACTTTTCAGTATAAGAGGCTGGTGNAACTGGTGTTGGGCTCCTATTTTTCCTTTTCCTTTTGTTTCTGCCTTTAGATTGTTGATTCGGTTACCAAAAAATGTTTCTAAAAACAATAGTGTGGGCCCATCCTAAAGCATCCGTGGAGGTGGCTGAGGACTTCAGGAGCTATGGAAACACCAGAAATAACTATTTTTCCAGTTGCAACTGAAAAAAAAAAGTGTAAGTGACAAACGCTTTTAGTAAGGTAACTGATCTTCATGCTTGAGAAAGAGCTGAATGGTGAACCAGCAGTTGCTCTTTGGGAGAGCTGCTGTTTACTGGCAGGAAGCAACACCAACTGTCAGCTATCCGTCATGTAATAAGAAAAAAAACAAAGGAAAAAAAAAGGAAAAAATCATTGGAAGCTTTGCACAGCACAGCCATTTTGTGGATAGGATGGAAGTTATAAATGAGATGTTGTGGTCAAGCATAGGATTGGGACCCAGTGAGAGATTTCCTTTTGGTAAACCAGCTTTTGGGGCATAAACAACTGGAACCCAGGAGCCACATTGCATTGGTTCCTCTGCTTTCTGCACTGGAAAGTTGATGTGAAGCTGGTGGCCGCCTCCAGCCACAGGTGACTTTTCCATAGGCCATAGGAACAGAACATAAAACTGTGCAAAATGGGGAATGTCACTGAGGGGCTCAATTTCTTTTACTAGAATTATTCATCAGCTGATGTACTCCTCAGCTTGTGTTTGGCTACTGTCCACTGACTTTGAAAGTGCTTATCAGGTTGAACTCCTCATGCTTTAATATGTTTTTATCTGACCTCTTCCACTACTGCAGTTGGTTTACCTCAAAATAAAAGATAGCAAAGCATGGTTTAATTATTTACTTAAAAAAAAAAACTCTCCTCCCTTCCCAATTAAAAATGATAACTCATGGCAGATTTATTATTCATTTGTGAGAAGAATTCTTCAGATACTTAAGATACTCATGCGGAAAGCTGATTTCATCCAGGCACCTTACAGACATTATTCTTGCTTCTTGTCTGTTTCTTTTATTTTTGTGACCTTCATTCGATGATTAAGCCAGGTTTGGAAAGTTGTCACAGTGAAGTCAAGTAGAATATGTGAAGAGCTGTGAAGACTTATGTTGGTGCATCAATCAGAATCTCTAGAAAGCATTTGGCCCGTCATGACTTATCTGAAGGTTGTTTGTGGTATGTTTTATTGTATGTGTCTGGTTTTGTTATTTTTCTCATGCTGACTGTGTGCAAGTGGAATGCCATTAGGCATTGTAGAAAGACTTGGGCACTAATGTAGAAAGAAACAGTGCTGTATCTGAATGCCTTGCAGGTAGCTCTTCTGTTCCAGCATCTGTCTACAGACATGATTCATTTAAGAATGAAACTGGAAGTGTTTTAAAGATAATTAACTAGCAAGCTTTCCAGAGCAAAGGGAAATGAAGTAAAAATGTATTTGCTTCATCAGAACAAGAGTTGGTTTTGGTTTAATGTCAATACAAATGTTAATACAAACGGTAGGACTTGGAAATAGAGGAAAGAAAGAAAGAAAGGAAGCTTTATGGCTCTGACTCGGAGGAGAAATATTCTCTTAAATTTGCTATTCTTTCTTGACTTTTCAGTATAAGAGGCTGGTGACAAGTAATGAAATGGATTGGCAATAACAACTATTAATAATAAATATGATAGTTGCAATAATGTCTAATTGCCCTTGCTATGTGCTTAATGGTCTCTTATTGTACGAATACAAATGGAAAGAAATATGTCTTTTACCAGAAGCATCAAACCATAAGTGTAGTGGCAGTTCTCAGGCATAGCTCTGAAGTACAGGTTAGTATGGCAAAAAAAGCGCTTAAAAACGTTAGGGTGTTGGAATTTTTTTTCCTTCAGTCTTTCGGCTGGGAAATTCACACTTGAATCAGAAGGGAAAGTTACACAGTGTGGGTTAAAAAACAAACCCCAGAATTTGCAAGGCTAAGTTACACCACAAACACTTCCCCATATGATTAATTAAATGCTACTGTACATCCAGTAGGTCAATGTTAGTTTTACAGGAACTCCTCTGAAGCTAGTTGAAAATGTCCTGTCTCTATTTCATCACTCAAAACATTTGTGTTGTGCTTCTCTTGCAGCTAAAACCTGTTTGCTTTCTCAAGATACATTGTTGTACTTCCCAGAATGTGCTCTCTGTTTACTGGGAGCAAACAGTCCAGGGGAACGAGTGTTCAATGTGATGGGCAACATATGGGATCGAGTAAGATATCCAATGATTGTGGATGCAGTAAAAGCTGTTCCTTTGCTCAGAGTGAATGTTAATGATGTTTCCACGGTTCATGAATAAACTCACTCAGAACATGAAGTTCTTGTGGGAAAAAAACCCAACCTCTCTTATTAAAGAAATATGGCTGTGTTGCTATTGAATCAGAAGCCAGCAGTAGCAACACCAGTTGCTGACAGTATTAAAAAAATAATAATCTTGTGCATTTTTTCTTTATACAATCAGCTCAAAGTCCTAAAGATATCAATCAGAAATATCCTAGCTTCGTAGGCTGCCAGTATGTGGTGTGAGCCCACAGGATCAGGACATCAGCCCGCTCATATCTCTGGCTGTGTCAAGACTTGACTTACCTGGAATCAGATCAGGGTTTTCCTGGCACACTATGTGCCTTCTTTCTGTGTATAACAGGGAAATGAGACGTACTCTGCAGCACTTCCCAATATGCAGCTCAATATGAAAGCTGAAACACGCTTATCTTCCATGTCTGACCTCTGCTTCCTCTCATATCTGACCACTCTGACATCTCCTTTATGTAAGTCTCCCATAAAATCACCCTTGACCTTCTCAGCGCTTCTCTCTATTTTTTTGAACAGAAGTAAATGAATAAACTCTTTTCTCTGATCATGTAGCAAGGGGCTTCCTCACAAAGATGTATCTGTGCTATGGAATTTGGATTTTAGTATGAAACAGCTACAATCCAGAGCTGGTGAATCCTTTGGTGTCATGGAGCTTTGGTCAAAGGTCTGACCGGTCAGATATTGTAATACAAGCAGATGCCTAGGACTACAATAATGGTTCTAATGTTACTATTATGATTGTTGTTGTCGTTATTAATATAATGATTATTATTTTTGTTGTTATTATTATTATCAGACACCAGTAAGAAATATCTTCATCAAATAACTAAATATAAGTTATTTAAAGAAACAGAAGTTTTTCCATACATTTTGATATTACTGAAAGTGCCACCATAACAACAATTACTGCCTTCATTCTGAACAGCTTCATGCAAAGGTAGCTCTGGGGAAGCCACAACAGTTCAAATCCACATCAGGACCCTGTTCAGTTGTTCTGAACTGTGGTGAGAGAGATGAAGAACTCATGAACTCACTCTCAAGGTAAGCTTGGAGGATGCTTCAGAGTTCTGCTTCATTTTTATGCCTACAGTGGACAAAGTTTCTGAATATTCAAAAGTTCATGCATAATTCTGACAGGAATGAGGGAATCTGGGTGTTTTTTATCCCTACCTGGTCATTTTGGTGGCAAAAAAACCTCACTGGCTTGCTATTCTTTGGTTTATATATTGCTTCTGCACTTACAAGGCTCTGTAGGCAATGGGACAAATGTAGATTTGTTTTCCTCTCTGTAGGGGTTTCGTGTGGGCCAGGTTTTGGTACTGGAGTAGCTATAGGGGTAGCTTCTCTAAAGAAAGAGTTGCCAGAACTGCAGCAGCAACAGGGAGTGAGAATGTGAGAACATCTCCACAAACACCAAGCTGTGTGGAGAAGGAGTGGGAGGAGGTGCTGAGACACTGGATAGTGAACTGTGGTGAGGACCATGGTGAGGCAGCTGTGCCCCTGCAGTCCACAGAGGCCACCAGGGAGCAGACACCCACTCATAGCCCATGGAGGACCCTACGCTGGAGCAGGTGGATGCCCGAAGGAGGCCGTGACTCAGTAAGAAGTTCATCCTGGAGCAAGTTCCTGTCAGGATCTGGGAGTCCGTGGGGAGAGAGGAGCCCAGGCCAGAGCAGGTTTGCTGTCAGGACTTGTGATACTGTGAGGCACTCAGGCTGGAGCAGCCGGTACCTGAAGGACTGTTCTCCTGGTAGGTGACCCATGTTGGGGCAGGGTGTGAGGAGCTGCCCCTGAGGGAGTCCCCATGCTGGAGCAGTTCATGAGGGACTGTCTCCCGTGGGAGGAACCCCACAGTGTAGCAGTGGGAAGCATGAAGAGGCCTTTCGCTGAGAAGAACTGACCTGTAGTGAACTGACCATAACCTCCATCCCTCATCCCCTGCAATGCTAGGAGGGGAGGAAGGACAGTCCTGGGAAGAGGGAGGGGTGGTGGGAGGTGTTTTAAGATTCAGTTTTCTTTCTCATTTTCCCTGCTCTGTTTTGATTGTCCATTTAATAAATGAAACTATTTCTCCTCAAGTTGAGTTTGTTTTGCTCATGACACTAATTGCTGAGTGATCTCCCTGTCCTTATCTCAGCTCACAAACCTCTCATTATATTTCTCTCTCTCCTATCCAGTTTAGGAGGGGGAGGGGTAGAACGACTCAGTGGGCACCTGGCACCTAAGCAGGGTTAAACCACCACATTATCAATCACCAGAAGGTGAGACTGGTAAAGACAAAAACCAGCTTGCTGTGGTCTCTTAAAATTGTGACTGTCTGCAAATACCAGATTTTGGGTTAAGCCTATTGCCTACTTGTCTTTTCAGAATTATTAGTAATTTCTGAAAATATTGTCCAAAGTCTGCATTTAGAGAGCACACTGAAGTCTTGTGGTCTAAAGTTTTAAAGTGTAACACATTAATGCTAAGTCAAACCTCTGAGATTTCAATTTATGACCACTGTGATAAAAATATATTCACATAAACTCTACTGCATATAAACTCATTATGATGGACACCAGCCTTGTTTTTGTCTTCTAAAAAGAAGCGGTTTCAGTAAGGAAGTATCAAGTAAGAATGAGCTTCCACAGACATAATTTAGAAGAAAAGCATGTTTCATGATGAGCAGCAGATAAAAGCTGCCTCAAACAGGTTACAAACTAAATAGAGAAATAATGCATCCAGAGACAGGCTCAAACATTCAATAAAAGGGGGAAAAAAAAGCTCTTTATTGAGTGTGGATTTGATTTTACTCGGTGTACTTTCCTGTTACCATGCCATTCATGTGTGATATTTTGTCTCCTTATCTGGATTATAGAGTAAGGCAAGTTTTCCTAGACAAGCTGCATCAATCCAGATAGTTCAGCTAAAATTCACAGCTCAAAGTCCTGCAAAGTGCTGCAAATACTTCATTGTTGTACACATCCTTCACTGTTTCTGAAGCAAAGCATCAGATAGGAATAGGAACAACACTGCTTAGCATTTTAGTGATGTTTTTGTTAAACAGAAAGAAAATATATGACTAATTCTTAGTTGAAGGAATTGCTGGCAGTTATGTAGTTCTAATTTATTGCCAAAATTTATTTGCTGTTGACTCCAGTGACCAATTTCTTGGATTATTTTTTAAGGAACTACTTTATAGCTAAAAAGACCACATATTACAGAGCCATTTATAAAGTTTAAATGTCTTAAGCTAACAAGATGTGATTGCACAGCCAAAAGTGAAAACATTATGGGTTTCTAGGAGAACTCATAATGCTAATACATGGTTATGAAATTGGGCTTATGACAATGAAAACAGAGCTTATGTCAGCACACTTCCTCTAACGAGGCTGCAATTGTAATAGAAATCTCTGTGCTTCATCTTACCTAGGCACTCGGTTTATGCCTGTTCCCTGATTGTTCTGATTTCCTGCAGTCACACTATGAAGCTTTTGTATGAATATTTAATACCGCGATTTGCATTACATTGGTGCCTCATTGTGCGAGGCACTGTACAAACCACATAGTGAGAGCCAGTCTTTCTGCAAAGAGTTTAAATTTATAAATTGACAAGAAGACAGAGAGAGAGTGGGAGAGGAAAGAAAAGTACAGGGAAGGAAAGAGGCATTACCTACGGTCTCTCTGCAAATATGTGACAGAGAAAGAGCACTTCTGAGCCATGTGTCGTCCTTTTCATTCCCTCTCTAGGAATCTCATTCATATCTTTGGGTTATGATAACAACATTAAGCACTCTTGATAATTTACATTTTTAGTCATTAACAAAACATTGGTTCCGTCAAAGTGATTGTGTCTGTTCCTGTTGTAAGGAACATCTCATTGCTGGCAGAAGCAATAGAAATATTTCATTCACAAAAGGAAGCCCAAAAAGAATCACAAAACTATCATCATTTTTCACTTTTTTTTTTTTTTTTTGCTTTTGTTTTTGGTCTAATTTACCTTGTCTCTGTTTTTGCCTTATTTTGTGCTCAACTACCAGTACACAGAGTCACCTGCGATTTCACACAAGGCTATTAAGCCACTGAAAAAATGTAACACTTTTTATTCAATGAGACTGATAATGACGCCAGTGGTTTTTATACTAAAGTGATAATCTTTTCTTCCCCCTTTTTTAATCAGCATCATTCATCTATGTCATCACGAGTGCTAAAACTACCTTCAAGAGCAAATTTATTTTGGGAACTAGGTACAGAAATTTGTAATTTGCTATTCCCAGACCATATTTTATTAATGGTTTTGATGTTGCTAGTTATTACTTCAATAACCTTTCATTCAAGCAGTTAAAATGCAGATGATATATTTGTCTCATAATGGCTCTTCATCAATTAATTGGCAAGGCTGGAAACACTTCAGCCAAATGATAGCCAAATGCTCTGATGAGCTGTGATAGCAGAACACAAATGCAAGTGAGAAGTACTTTATGAAGGAAAGTCATTTGAAAGCCATATTTTGGAAACAATGAAAAACCACATCAGGATTAAATTTCACAGCAATATAGAAACACTAGCTTCTATGCTGTTTAACTTTTTTCAGTGCATCCTAGCATTTATACTGTATATTCAGACTGAGGAAAAACTCAACTGGCTGTCTAGAATAGAATAGAATAGAATAGAATTGAATAGAATAGAATAGAATAGAATGGTTCAGTTGGAAGAGACCTAAAAGGATCATCTAATCCAACTGCCTGAATAATTCAGAGTTGACAAAAACTTAAAGCATATTCTTATGTAATTTTACTATTACAGAATCTCAAAATCCTAAGGGCTTTGAAAGATCATCCGGTCCAACCCCCCTGACAGAGCAGGACCACCTAGATCAGGTCACACAGGAACTCATCCAGGTGGGTTTTGAATATTCCCAGAGAATGGGGACATTATAATTTTATGCAATAGATTTCCCAGAGAAGTGATTGATGCACTATAACTGTTGGTGTTTAAGTGGCATTTGGACAACTCCCTTAAAAACATGTTTTAGAGGTACATATCCTTACAGAAAGTGTGTGTTTTTATGAGTATGCATGTAGATGATTGTCTATCAATCTATACCTCTATCCATTTGAGAATGTTAAGGTTGTTACCTTCCTAAAGAGCAAGATCACTTAAAACTTAACACAGCAAAGGGAGAGATTAGTTCATATGTGTACAAATGAGTGGGTCTACTCCTTCCATGTAGAGGGCAGTGATATAAATGCTTTATATTACTGTGCTTATATATTGCTATGTGTATATATATATATATATGTATTTATGCTTATATATGTGTTTCTGTACATAAAAGGAAATGCTCCAGGAAGTTTTTTCAAAGTCCAATTTAGGAATCGAGGTTGTCTTTCATTAGGAGAGCAGAGTTGCATTTAGCTTTTAAGCAATTGAAACAAAGAAGTTTTAGGATACAGCCCTTTGGTTTACTTCTCTAAGCCATGCACCTTCTAAAAAGATGCTATTTATATCATGTGGCCTGAATTTTCTCATTTCTTCCCCCTTTTCATAGCCACACCTTTAAAATGCACAGGAAATAAAGTTGTTCTTCTTTGTAAAAAAGTCTTAACAGATATGCAGTCCTAAAGCTTACCCACACATACACACAAGAGATGAGTGTTTAAGCTGAAAAAACAATCCTGTGTGTCATGGTGGAAGAAGGACTACAGGAATTTTAATTTTTAAGAATCTGTACAAATATGATGCTAAAAATGTAAATTGTGTCCCATTCTAGGCAAAGAAGCCTAAATTGTTGGTGTATTCTTGCCCTTCATCAATATTGTTAGAACTGCTTCTGCATAGTAAATGAATAATATTATTTTCTGTAGGAGGAAAAAAAGAAAGAAAAATAGAAAGCCCAACAACAGGCACTTCATAATCATCCTGCTTGAAGAGAGATGCTAGCTGTGAGCCATTAGCGTGTGTGGAGAGAGATAATTAGAAGAAAAGCAGAGATTAAACAAGAAAATTTAATTTATGTGTGAAAAGGCAAATACTCAAAGAGAAATGCTTAATCCAGAATAGTTAACTATTTCATTGTTCAGCTTCGATCACTAGTTGAAATGAAACTGAATGAAAAGAAACAGAAGCTCATGATATCTTTGTGCTTTCCTTACTGGATCGACTTCTTGTCTCTTGTTTTATTTTCAGATGATACACTCTGAAAGGTAGTGCTTATTCTCCCCTTCATTTAATGCCTACATCAGCTAAGATCTTCTGAATGCTGATGTATAAATGTGTATGCTTATTAAATAAAGTTGCAGTGTAGATACTCTTTGTTACGGTTCAACACATTATCAGTACACTAGATAGAAAGATTTTTTTTTTTTCCAGGAGAGTCAGATCCTGAAATTGAAAACCAGCCAGAGTAGAGTCCTGCAGGATGCAACATCACAGAATGATTTAGGTGGAAAAGACCTTAAAGATCAGCAAGTCCAACCATTAACCCAGCACTGCCACATCATAGAATCATGGAATGGTAGGGGTTGGAAGAGATCTTTAGAGATCATCTAGCCTAACCCCCTGCAGAAGCAAGTCCACCTATTTCAGGTTGCACAGGACCCATTCAGGTGAGTATTGGCGACCTCCAAGGAAGGAGACTCCACATCCTCCCTGAGCAGCCTATTCCACTGCTCCATCACCCTCACAGTGAAATAGTTTTTCTTGTGTTAAAATGGAACTTCTTATGTTCCAGCTTCATCCCATTATCCCTTGTCCTTTTGCTAGATACCATAGAAAAAAAAAGGATGCCCCAACCTGCTGACATCCACCATTTATATACTTGTAAATATTAGAGACTCCCTCAGTCTCTAGACTAAACAGCCCCAGTTCCCGCAGCCTTTCCTCATAAGGAAGATGCTCCAGTTCCCTGATCATCTTGGTGGTCCTGCACTCTTGAGCTGGGAAGCCCAGAACTGGACACAGGACTCCAAATGAAGCCTCAGCAGGGCAGAGGAGAAGGGGAGCAGAACCTCCCTTGACCTTCTGCCCACACAATTCCTGAGGTATCCCAGGATGCCATTGGCCTTCTTGGCCACGAGGGCACATTGCTGGCTCATGATTACTTTATTATCAACCAGGACTCTCAGGTCTCTCTCTGCAGAGCTGCTCTCCAGCAGATCAATCCCCAGCCTGTACTGGTGCATGGGGTTGTTCCTTCCCAGATGCAGGACATTGAACTTGTCCTTGTTGAACCTCATGAGGTTTCTCTCTGCCCAACTCTCAAGCCAGTTGAGATCCTGCTGAATGGCAGCACAGCGTTCTGGGGAATCAGCCAGTCCTCCCAGTTTGGTGTCACCAGCCAACTTGCTGAGAGTACTACACTCACGCAGATCATGATCTACCACTAAATTATCTCCCTGAGCCACATCTAAATATCTTGTAAATACCTCAAGGGATGATGACTCTATCACTGCCCTGGCAGACTGTTCCAATGTTTGCCAACCCTTCTGGTGAAGATTTTTTTTCTAACACAAAGTTTAAACCTCTTCAGGTGAAACCTGAGATCATTTCCTCTTGCTTATTACTTGGGAGAACACACCAACTCCCAGCTCGCTACAACCTCATTTCAGGTAGTTGTAGTGATCATGTCTCCTCTCAGCCTCCTCAAGAATAAATAGCCTCAGTTACCTCAGCTGCTCTTCATTGGACATGTGCTCCACACCCTTTGCAGCTCGTTACTTGTCTCTTGGTTCTAGTGTTTTTCTTGACTGCCCTTTTTCTGTGTGACATTATTGACCACATTGCGATTTACAGCAGTGTAATCAAATTCAGAAGCCAGACCCTAGCAAGCTCAAAACACAAAGGGCTCTGACTAGCTCTGAGTCTCAGAACATCTAGTATTTTACTGTTCGAAGGTATTTGAATATTTCTTTTGGAAAGGGAATACATTAATTAAAAACACAACTTTCGGTCATGATAGGTGTGAATTTGAAGTCTGCCTGGAACAGAAATATCACAGTTCTCCTGTATGGTCTTGTTAATCTTCTAATGAAGTAAAAAGCACTGAGCACAAGGGGGTTTTGTTTTATCTTTTTTTTTTTTCCCTAATTTCATTGAAGAAATCTTTTGTTATGGCCTGTATAAGTGCACACCACACTGAAACACTCAAAACTGGAGGGGAAAACAATGTGATGAGGATGCACTGAATTTCACCCTTTGTATTCTCTGCCAAGAAAAGAGTAACTGATTCTGCTGTAGATGCTGTGAGTAGAAGTCTGCACCAAGAGGAATCTCACCAAAATGTCAATGAGACCTGAGGGCAGTTGCTTCTGGGCTTGGTAAAAGCTTTAGGGATTTCCTAGCATCAGTGAATTAAAAATGTAAAAGAAGGGAATTCAGGATTCAGCACGGCTGTGAGATGCAGTGATGGGAGAGTGACAGGAGCATACAGTTAACAATTAGCATCACTTATAATTTCAGATGTAAGAAAAGGAGAACAAGCAAGGATTGTTAAAAATCAGTAACCATTCCAGGTTCAGTTATATGACAAAGGTGATTTTTTTCTAAAACCTGACACATTTAATCTGCGATTAAAAATGAAATCAACTGCTAATATACATGGATGAAGTATCAGTACCAGCTAAAGAAAGGACATAAAGAACAGGCCATAGCAAGTTGTGAAACACAGGAGGTGGTTGGCTTGTCACACATAACTTTTAATGCCCTCAGTACAACTTAGATGGCAACAGACTGGAGTGCCAGGAGTTCTCAACAGCAGCTCATCACACAGTAAATTACTATTTTTGATCCGGACTATCACTATAAACGCGAATCACCATTTTGACTCAAGTTATTCTGTTTACAGCAGTGACACCATATTAGCCATCTACAAGGACAGGATCTATATCTCAGTTAATAATATAGGCTTTTTGTAGGTAATAACACTTCATCTTGCCTTTTAACTGGAAGCAAATCTGTGACACAAGTTTGGTTTTTTTTCCCTCTGTAAGTTAGAAATTTAAACCAAACATTACTAATATACTGGCACTGTGCCATGGAAGAGCTTGTCCACTTGCCTATAGGCCTGCTTTTAATAGTCCAGTGANGGGGGGGGGGGGGGGGGGGGGGGGGGGGTAAGGCGAAACTCAGTTTATGTTTGTGCAGGTGCATTATGCAGGTATCCTGAACCCTGCAGAGCATCATCATCTGCAGGTGGTGCTTTATGTGACATCTATCAGAAGCAGCTCATTCTCTCCTGTCCCAGCCTCAGGGTAGAATTCCATGATGACTGGCTTGTTGCATTTTGATTTTATTATAGTTTTTTTTTTTTTTAATAAATAATGTGGTTTTATATGGCAAAGGAATGCCAAGGCAGCACAGGTGTAGTCTCAGCAAGTAAGCATCACAAAATCAATACTTAGTGCTCTAGATTGTGTGAGACAAAAGGGACTGTGGTGGACCCAATGGCAATGAAGAGGCTAAGAACCAAATTTCAGAGGAAAAATGTGCTTTTTTAAGAGATGAGAAATATAGCCCATGCTCCTTTGCAACACCATGGCTTCTCTCTCAATTGGCAGCATGCCCAGAGGGCCAAGAAAGCCTTTGGCATCCTGGACTGTATAGAAAATAGTATGACCAGCAGGACCAAGGAGATGATTGTCCCCTTATACTCAGTACTGGTGACGCCACGTCTCTGATAGTGTGTCCAGTTATGGGCCCCTCACTACAAGAAGGACATTGAGGTGCTGGAGCATGTCCAGAGATGGGCAACAAAGCTGGTGAAGGGTCTAGAAAACAGGTCTGATGAGGAGCAGCAGAGAGAGTGGGGGATGTTTAGTCTGGAAAACAGGAGGCTGAGAGGAGACATGATCACTCTCTACAACTACCTGAAGGGAGTTGTAGTAAGGTGGGAGGTCCATCTCTTCTCTCCAATAATGAATAATAGAACACAAGGAAATGGATTTAATTTGCACCAGTGCAGGTCTGGACTGGACATTAAGAAGAACTTCTTCACTGAGAGTGTTGTTTAGCATTGGAATGTGCTGCTCAGGGAGGTGATGGAGTCACCATCCCTAGAGACATTTAAAAGACGTATAGGTGAAGAGCTGAGGGATACGGTTTAGTTCCATGATACTTCCAAGTTAGAAAATGTAGACATGGGCCAACCATCTAGCCGCGTCCCAGGGTTCAGTTCTGCATGTTGCTTACAGCAGAAAATGGGACATGAGAATACTGCTGAAGCACTGAGTCACCAAGCACTGTAAGATGATACTCATGAAGGAGTCAGTCCTTCAGCTGAGACTTTATGGTGGTTGACTTGAGCATCTGCCCAAAGACTTTGAGGTTTGCTTTTAGAAGAGGGCTGCCTGATCCAGTTGGAAGATCTTACTCCTAATTACTATTCGTGGAAAGAACAGTCCATCTGTCATCAAGATTGATTTGGGGATAAATATTAAAATTCACTTCTAATCTGGAAGGGTAGTATCTGTCTGGTTTATATTCTCTAAGGATGGCAGTCTGACTAGATGTCAGTGTGATAAAAAGTTGGCCTAGTTAAGAAAAGGAACAAAGAGAGAGGGATATATTATTTTCAAATATATGTATCTGTACATATGCACATATATGTGTGTGTATATGTATGTGTAAATAAACATTACTGTAAGTGTGCATTTATACATACTGCAAGCAAAGCCAACATTGCTGTCATTCCTGTGTGCTTTGAATACCTGCAGGGTGAAAACATTTTAAACCCTATTCCCTGGCCATCTTTTTTTCCTAACACCTCTTCCTTCCGCTAAACTACTGGAGTGGCAGAACCATCCATCTTATTTCATGAAAATAAGTAATTATTCTAAAAACCAATAAGGTGCACCTTGGGCTTGGATATGGATCCTGAGTTGAAATAAAATAACATAATTAATAGAGCTTGAATTGCTATGACAATTTACAGTTAAGCTACTGTAATTTACTTTTGTGTTATTTGATTTTATTTTGAGCGGCATTAAATTTTTAATCCATCTCTCCCCACCTCTTTTGTAATCTTGCCATTGGTGAAAGATATATTTTTAAAAGTCTTTACAGGATTAAGCTGTTTAAACAACATGAAATGAACTATCAACCATACTGAAATCTGACCTTTTTCTGCTTAAAAAAAAATCTTAAAATAATTAGGTCAAAATTTCTGCTGTTGATATTTATGCTACAGTAATTCATGGCTGATAAATTAATTGAATTTTCATATGTATGAAGCAGATGTTATAAGTGCTCTGCTACATCACTATGGTAGTGTTATTCATGCAGATTTATAATAAAGCAATCCCTTATTGTTCCTTCCAGCATTTATCTACATTTTGTGCTGCAGCTGATTTTGCAATTGTCTCATTTAATTATGAACATTGACATCATTTACAGGATTTATGCATCTAATTAAGTGGGCTCTAATAGAGAAGTTTCAGAAATAAAGCCAGGAGACTAATATATGTTTGCTAGTGATTACATTGGTTTCTGCTGTTTCTCTTAAGCAAGAGAAGAGAGAAAAATACAAGGTCTTTGTTTCCCAATATCAGAAGGAGTCTTTAAATAGAATATTTTCGGTCTTTGCAGTCACTTTATGTATGAAGCAATATTTTATAATGTTAAATTGATTGTTAATAATAAACACTGCGTAGAGTACGAAAGCAGAAGTGGTACTGAAAGCTGAGAAGCCATGGTTTTAGGCAGTCTGTTGACCATGGAGGTTTTATAACAACGGGTAAACCATTTATTAAAGTGTATATTTATTCATTGAATAGACCTTTATAAACTATATGTGTGTGACATTAGTACAAAGTCTGAACCTTTTCATTTTTCCAGGCAAAGATAAAATGAAAGAGATTTGTTGATTAATGATCCTCTAAACTGGTGGAATGACCCAGCAAGGTCAGCAATGAGAAAAAAATCCAGTTCATTAGTCAGCACGTTTTCCTCTTCATGGTTTTATTGCTCAAGCTTGCTTATTTATTGGTCAAGACAAAGGAAATGTACAGGAAAAAGGACAGCTAGGGTTATAGTCCAGCTCTGTAACAGGCAAATACGGCTTTCTGCTCTTTAGGATTTTCCATTTCAGCTCATCTCTGAGGCATCAAGTATTGGTGTGGTCATGATTTGCTAAAAACCACAGGTGATATTTAGTCTGGCCTCCACCATAGACTGGAAAATAACTGTGTTCATTTCCATAAATCTGTTTATGCTTGATGATCATCTCTCTTTCAAAGCCTTCAGGTGAAGGGAGATGCTTTTATGTAGGTGCTCTCTCTGGTCCTTTATTCAGAACCAGACTCATCACTGTGAACCTTTTCTCATTAGAGATGACAGTGGGATAATTGGAACACCACTGGTGGAGGTGAAGATGTTCAGAGCAACTTACGTGTGATAAATATTTCCCCTTTCATGATAATACTTCATTCCTTAATTAGTCCTGTGGATGTAATGAACATTCAAAAAGATGAAAGAACATTTCAAAAAGAACATTCAAAACCATAGCTGGGGAAAAATAATGCTTGGTAAATCAAGTAACAGCAGAATTCACGGGTGCAGCAGGCATCTAACCTATCCCTCTGCCTTCACTATCATTCTCCTTTACCTGTACTAACCTTCCTCTTCTTCCTTCTTGGTGAGGAAATTCAGAAATCTCTCTAGGCAATGATCTGTTTGCATGAGTTGTAATAGTTGGGAAATTCCATGAGTTTAAAATAATTCTGTCTTGTATTGGTTTAATCCTATAATTTTTGTGTCCGTGTGCATAAAACATGGAAAACAATTTATTGCTTTCTTTTATGTATTTGAAGATTTGTTCATTTCTTTTCAATCTTCTGTAAGTTGAACAGGATACATTTTTTTTTAGTTGGGAAAGCAGGAGGGTATTGAATACTCATGAATTGAATACCCATGTGCAGTATTTTTTAATTTTGCAGTTGTCATCTGTCTCCCACAACTTTTCACTGTGATTGTAATCAACAGTATTTCTTTCCATTCTGATCTTTTCATTAAAATCTTGTTACAACTTCTTTTCTGTTTGTTTCATTAAAATCACAGCTCCAGCAGTCATGGGATTATTTGAAACTCTCAATTTGGAAGAGTTTTTCAGAGAGAAGTATAATGCAGAAGGGGAAAAAAAAAGTTTGTTCTGGGCCAGCATGCACATTCTTCTTCTCCCTCTTCATCCATGTAAAACATAGTTTTTTCTCTCTTTAAAACTCTTATTTTCCTTACTTTAGCAATTCACATGAAAGAATATTTGCTAACATTGTGTTAGCTAGCAGACCACACAACAGCTCTGAAAGCATCCCAGCACCTATGATCCAGAAGGAAATGGCTACTAGTTGACAAAATGCAGTGGTTTTGAGAAACTCATTCCCTCCAGGACAACTGTGGTATCTTTCTTAGAACCAAGGAAAACCTGATGGCTAGAATTGGGTATTTTTCATTTGTGTGCTTTAAATTTGAATTAAAAAAACAGATGCAGAGCCATTAGCTTTCATTCCTCACAGTATTGTCCCTCTTATCAGCTAGCTGAGCTGATAAAGGTTGAAAAAATTGTAGCTAGGTGGCCATTACATTTAATCCTCTAGCAGTTATTTTTACTCTTTTGTTTCTCACCTTTGTGAAGACTGCCTTGCAAATACCTCATTCTTTGTCCACTGCCACTGAGCACGTATTTCTGGTGGAGTTCCTCTGTGATCACCTGGAAAGCAGATCAGGTTAGCAGTAAAGTGAAAAATGGATCAGGCTATGTGGGACTCACAAGGTGACTTTACAAGAGGAGTGTTATCAATGAGGGAGAGGTGTGACTAGAATGAAGCAGAAAACAGCTGTGGCGACAGGGTGCCAAATGACAGGATGGAGTTGTCTATCTGAAAATATCTTAATGTCTGCCGCTTCAGCATATACTAGTGCTTGAAAAGGTAATTTATTAGAAACTTAGAGAATTGCTCTTCTTGTTTGTGTTCCTCCATGCATTTGAGGACAAGGCATGTTTCATCTTAATATGCTGAATGTGTTTTTCTTCTGTCCACAATCCACAGTTAAGTGGATTTAATTTTCATGTCTGGCTTCTGTTTCTTCCAAGCAGGAATGTTGCATCTGTAATGGTCTGATGCAAACTGTTTTAGATGTCAGCGGAAAATCTTCTGCTGACATTAATGGACTTTAAATCAAAGTTTTAAGTGAAGAACTGAATTGGTAGCCTCTGGATTTCTATAGATTACCTTATTGATAACATTGGGTTACATGTTTAAGAATGAAGATTCACTTTACCACGTGTATCAGCTAATTGCTCTTTTGTGTGCTATGTCTTAAAATGAGCATACTTTTTTTTTTTTTTCTGAAAACACAGTGGACTTTTTTCCCCCTGCTTTCTTAATGGGGTTTCCATCATGTTAAACCAAAAGGAAAATGATAGTATTTATTGCTCTAAGCTATTCATATTGTATATATCAACCTTGCCATTCTTGACGGATATACTGAAAGTGGAGAATGAACTCCTCAGAACTCAGCAGGAAATTAAGGAGGTACTTGCAAAATAAAATGAGTTACAAATAGAAATGCCTGCAAAGAGGGATGTAAGAATGGAGGAAGCATCTGGAAGTACAGAAGAAGGAGTTTATTCATCCTGAGCTAAGTGGCCATGCCCAAAGTAAGGATGAGGGATGCATGTGACTAGCTTCCTGCATGTTCTAACGTGCTCTGGTTTTGGAGGTGTGTGAATTCCCATGCACTGTCAGTCTAACAAAGATTTTTGCATTCTCCTTTCCTGCCTTCTGCAAATGCTTATGAATCTGAGGACTTTTATTCTTTTGTAGGTTTTGTTTTTTAATAAAAATGAATAAAGGAGGAGAGAGCTACTTGAAATATACTTTAAAGACTGTGCTTGTACAGAGGAGCTGGGAACAGGTACTCCTGGCACATATCATAGACTGTCACGTGCTAGTGCTACTGTGTAGCTGAGAGAGCAAGAAAGTAGTTCATAGATTTGAGCTTTCCTCTCCTCATCTATATTTATACACATGGATATTCTCATTCTGCTGAGACAGCCATATTTAGAGAGATGATTTTCACACCTGTAACTACCATTCATTGTTCCCACCTTGGAATAGAAGTGTTAACAAGTGAGGCCATGGACTACATTTGTGAGTTTTTTCAAGGGTCTAATGATCCTTTGAAAACATACTCATACCCTCTACACTGTACTTACAATATTTACAACAGATAAAGGAACATTTCAGAATGAGGTTGTATCCTTTATTTTTATCCAAACATAGTACTAGCTCTGTGCAAAATGTTGTAAAAACCTACTTTGTTCTTGATTGCTATCTTATCTGAGAAACAATTTTTCTTCCTGAAACAGACCTCAATACCCTTTGAGCCTTTCTCCATCAAAAGCAAACAGACAAGGTAAAACCCAAACTACCAGAGGAAACAAACCAGCCTCTTGGAAATGGAGTGTCAGAACTTGTTAGTCAGACACGAGGCTGTCCTCGTCGCCCTGCATCCTTCTTGACATTCATGTCGAATCTCCAAATGCAAATACAGGTGTGGAACATGTCCATAATTCTGCCATCTCAAAATGTTAAACTGTGACTTTCCCCCACACACGTGCTCCTTGTCTTTGAAATTAATAGAGCAGGAAATACCTATTGTAAAATACTTTCAATTCTCTGAAAAAGCAACACATTTGCTAATATTTATGGTTCTTCCATTTGTTTTTTTGTAATCCTCTCACCCTTCATACACAATGCTATCTAATGCTCTTCTTTCCTTTTCCCAGCACAAAGCACACAGATTTCACTCATCTCACATTTAACAGATTATAATCCACAGGACAAAAAGAGAAATTATGCTAAGCTTCTGGGACAACCTTTTCAGCTGAAATGAGGCATCCCAGTCTTTGCTGAGGTGCAGTTGCAAGTCTTCCTTTCTCGGCATACACAGAGGATGCCTGAAGCGTTTCACATCACAATCACAGCTCTACTGGTTGCTCTGTAGTATCTTCAGCCCTTCAGGACACTTACAGCTAATAAACTGGGTACAGCTAATCTACTGACAGGTGCTTCCTCCTCTCTATCACTTCACTCAGGGTCAGCAGAATTAAAGTTGTCTGGGTAAATAGTTTATGTATATGGCTTACCTCTGTTATTTTTTGGTTTTCTGAGGTCTGAGATTTAGGATCTCCTTTGCAGAAAATATTGTTGGTAGCTGAAAATAGCTCTGGGCTTTTGACAAGTATTATATGTCCTGATGGCTCTGAGTATTTTCTCAAGAAAAAGAAACTCCCTCCTAAGTATATAGCCTGCACTAAAGTGTTGGGCATATTTTGGACTCCAGTGATGAAGAGTGAAGGTAAAAGAAGTGTCTGAGCTATAGCTGAAGTCTGCATGTGGAACAACACAATTCCTGTGTAAGGTTCTCATCTCACAGATATCGTATGGGAAGAGGGAAATTATCTTCAAGATCTCACCCTTAAAACACCAGTCCCAGGGACTGTGTTCTCATGTTACAGTCTCTGAGAGTCACTTCTACCAAATGCTGAATGTTTCTTTCAACAGCTGCTGCGGCCACCCTGAATTCCCTTGTACTTTAGTGGGCATTAAGGAATCTCAGCAAGTTCCAGAAATGCCTGCAGAAATGCTGCCCATTGATGAGATTTCAGCACCAGGGAGGAGCCCAGGAAGGGCACTTGTTTATGGTGGTACCACATACTGCTCCCACACAAAATTTTCCCGTATCAATGCCTGTGACTTCATAATGGAATCTCTTCCTTTGACATTAAGAAAGCACGGAGGAAGATGTTTGTTAGAAAGGTTACAATCACAGCTGCCACTTTAAGGAAATAGGGTGTGATCTATCCTTAGCTAGTTTAACAGGTAACTTACTTCCACATGAGTTAGCTAAGTATTTCAGGCCTCTCTTCCTAAACATCAAGGAAATACCATAAACCTTGGGTAAAGTAAAGCAACTATTCCTGCAAACCTTCTCTTTTGGTGAAGAGATGGTTTTGCTGATGTTTTTAACCTGTGATTAGAGTCCTTAATAGAGCTGTACTGAACAGCTTCCAGGAGCTTAGTATTTTTACATATGCTTTTCAGACCCAAAGTATATCTGTACCAGTTCTGTTGTGTTCAAGACTAATTTCTCTTTCAAGGCACAAAAAGCCAGGAAGACAGGACACCTAATATTTTCCATATGTATGTCAGCATGTTTTTTATAGAAACTATGCTCTATCCTACTAACATAAACTACTAACATAAACTGTTAGGAAGTCTATGTGTGTGTCTTCTAATGTGAGGAACATTTACCTGACCTGCATCTGGAAATGGAGTTGTAGCTCTTCAGATAAAGTAAGGATATCAAGCTACTTGACTTCCAGGGAGCTTTGCACCCCTAGATCACCGTATATCACTGATGTGATGTCAGGCTGAAGCTGTATGCCATGACCTAAGCCTTTATGTAATTCAAATTTTCCTATGGATTTAATTGGTGCAGTGTTTTTTGTGTGTGTGAGGGGGGTAAAGAATTATGCCAACATAAGCAGAGTCCTGTAAGCAAAGTCCATTTAGTCCATATGAAGCAAAATCATAAAGGCCTCGATTTCTAACAGTAGCCATCAAGACTCTGGTTCTTGCTATAGCTGTGCTGGATCATTTTTCCAGTCCTTTTGACTGATCTTTCATATCCATGTCCTGTGTGCTTGCAAAACACAGTTGCAGTTAATTTTGTGTGAATGATAATTCCCGTGTTTCCTATCTCACCCTGACACTTCTGCAATTACTCTTGTTCCTTCACTACAGAGAATTAGTCTCACGTTTTTATATTATTTTTGAAACATTTCATTTGCACAATTCTGCTTATGTCTGCAGATTTAAGACCTGTTCCAGCTTGCTGTACTTGTCCTGCCCTTGATTTACTATTTGAAATAATAAATGCAGAACATTTATGTAACATTGCCTATAGAAGCTCTATGGTGCAGAACAAAGGCAGCAGGTAACATTATCCCTGTTTTACAAGTGGTAAAACATGACATAACAGTGGTTTCAGATATTTCAGGCAGACCTAAAATTAGAGGGTGGAATTCAATGGAGGTAGACCTGAGCAAAGCAGGGCTGAGATGAATATTTATAAAACATCAACCCTGTGATATCTCATTTCACTGCCATAGGGCTGAGGACAGCAGTATTGAAATAGAGGGAGTCAAAGCGCCAAACCAAGGCACAAGTATAAACTGGAAGAGGAGTGGCTGGAGAGTAGCCCTCCAGAAAGGGGTCTGGAGGTGCTGGTCAACAGCTGGCTCCATATGAGCGAGCAGTGGGCCCCGGCAGCCAAGAGGGCAACTGCACCCTGGGATGTGTCAAACCAACTGTAACAAGACAGTCAAAAGAGGTGGTTATACTGCTGTACTGAGAGAGGTATTTCACACACCTTTACCCTGCCCTTTGACACCCCTGGTATGTATACTGAAATCTTAAGCCAGCCTAAAGCAGCGTAGGTCTATGAAAGCCAAGAGAATGCCACCACTCAGAGCCAATTGACAGACTCAGTTATAAACACCCCTTTTGTGAAGACAGAGTCAGGCTTTTTTTTGTTTTGTTTTTTGAAATGCAGATGGGATATCAACTGAAGAACAGATGAAGACCACCAGGACAGTTTTATTTCCAGTCTTCATTGTAAATCAGTCACATTCATCTCTGCGGCTGCCAATGTAAGGACAGGGACCTATAGAGAATCCAGAGATAAGCCATGATCAGAGGGCTGGAGGACCTCTCCTGTGGACACGGACTGAGAAAGTTAGGGTTGCTCAGCCTGGAGAAGAGAAGGCTCCAGGGAGAACTTAGAGTAGCCTTCCAGTGTCTAAAGGGGTCTACAAAAAAGTCTGTGACATTTGACAGGAGCATGGAGTGATATAACAAGCAGTAATGGCTTTAAACTGGAAAAGGACAGACTCAGATTAGATACAAGGAAGAAGTTTTTGAGGGTGGTGAGGCACTGGAACAGGTTGCCCAGAGAAGCTGTGGGTGCCTTATTCCTGGAAGTGTTCAAGGCCAGGTTGCATGAGGCTTTGAGCAACCTGATCTAGTGGGAGATGTCTGTGCCCATGGCAGGGGGGTTAGAACTAGATGATCTTAGATGTCCCTTCCAACTCAAACCATTCTATGATTCTATTAAAAGCAGTGTGTCTAATGCAATGGCTCCATTTCTCTCATCATTTTTTAATTGTTGCTGACTCATTGTTTTGCCTTCATTCACTTTGCTGTGACAAAAGTGATTAATAACAATAGTTCAGAAATATATGTTTATAGAGAAAATAGGATTTAATATCCAAGTAACAAACATATAACTGATCTTTTAAAGTCAGAGATCTAAAATAAAATTAAAAATTAGAAAATATTGTCAATTTTATAAGCCATACTATGCTTTTATGTGACAAGCACATTGTAATCCAATCATGCTAAGGAATCACTATGTATTTTACACTAAATAATTAGGGGAAAATGAGATACTATATTAAAAATATGCTTGGGTTTCATATTGTTTAATCACAGGCTATTTTCAAGACTAAAGAATGTTGGTAGCAAATGGCCATTCTGCAATTCTATGTGCAGTTCCTGTAGAAATCACATTCAACTTGGAAATGAGGCATAAACAGAGGATTTTCAAAAGGAATGAGTAACAGCCATGGACTGGAATAAAACTGGAAACAAACACAAACCATGACTTGCAAAGGTTTTGCTCTATTTTGATTCAGAATTTATTATCTCACTGGATGAGACTTTAGAGGATCTACATTTTGCAACTAAGATTCAAATAATATACTTTCTATGTCACACAAGGCTAAATCTTCAGCCACATTCAGCTTCCCCCGGTGCAAAAATGTCAGCCTGGTGTTTTGTTTGCAAACGGATGTTTGCATTTTCCGTAGGGATTATGGCAATAATCCATTCAATATTAAATACTGTCGCACAGAGCTTGGTCAAAATTTCCAAATCTAACATCAGATTTCTGAAAGTCTACACAAAAAAAATAAGATTAATTTTCCGAAACACTAGAAACCTGTCACTGCCATTGACTATAGCAGGAGTCTGAGGTGCTCCACAACTTGGGGAATGAAGGCAGTTTTATTTAGCTGCATAGATATTAATTTAGGACCCTAATTTAGATGCTTGTTTTATGAATAATCCACCAAAATAGGCATGCTGGAGAAAGACTGGACGAGATGATCTCTAAAGGTCCCTTCCATCTAAGGTCCCTTCCAACTATTCTATGATTCTATGTGGAGGCTAATTGCTCTGAGTAGCTCACATCTATACTAGTTAGCTGCTTTAGCCACCAAGAGGGGGTGGCTAAATGCCAGCTATCTATTAGGAATAGTACCTGGGCAGTTTGGTCTCAGGTCTCAGGAAATACCTGAGATTTCAGTAACAGAGATAGTGTGAAAAGTGCAAATGCATTGTAGGGAACAACCTAATTTTTTATTAGCAAAGATGGCCTTGATCAAGACACTAGAATGTTCCTAAACGTCATTGGACTGAATACCAGAGGTGTAGTGTTCTATTTCAAAGTTTTGCTTAGACATTTTAAAAGATCCTAGTTTAAGCTAATGTAGTCAGGATAGTCTATGGGGTTTATTCTATTGAGAATGTTCCCCTGCCAGGAAGATGATTTTTAGAAACTGAACTCCATCTGGGTACTTTAGGGTGCTCAGCTACCTGTTCATCTAAAACTCTACCATCTCTGTGAAGGATCGTGTTTAATTCCATGTGATACACAATAGGAAGCAGTTGTTCAGAAGTAAATGATAAAAATGGTGAGCAGGCTGCAGTTGAGCACAGAAGCTGTATACAGCAAAAAGTGCAAGGATTTATGTTGAATGTGCTATCAGTGATATTTCCCATCTTGACTGAGCGACCATGAGGCATCTAGCTCCCCTGTCTGCTCCTTTTCAAACACAAATCTGGGCTCCAGGTGGATGGTGTAGGGCCCTGCTGTTTCACAGCTTCACACTGTGCTGAGAGCCTCGTGGCTACTTGCAGGCTGGCAGCAACAGTAGAGCCTTTGCAGGGAGAGCTGTTGTCTCCCACGCAGCAGAGCTCCCAAGGCACTGTTGCAATGGCAGTATCACACCTTGACAGTGGCCAAGCAAGGATATGATGGAACTGCAAGGGAGTAGCTTTAAAAGATTTTTTTTTCTTTATTTCTTTCAAGGGTCAAATTGGAGAATCATTGTGCATCCTTAGCAACAGTAGTGAGCTAATATTCAAGAGCATTTATTTGGAAAAATTGTTTTCTGTTCTTCCTTTTAAGGCTGAAGTCAAACTTCACAACATAAACATTTACTCATCTTGCACAAAGTGAGGGAGATCCAAGTCAGGATGGTACTCTTCCTCCACTCCTTCACTCCTGCAGCAAAGCCCCAGAGTTGGAGTGGGAAAAATCCACTCTGTAGCTCATTTCTTTTCAGCCCACAGAGGAACCAAGTTTGAATCAGAGCATTAGGTAGGACTTGATGCTATCTATACATGTGAGTTGAGACCTCCTGCTTCCTCAGATTTTAATTCCTCAAATTGTATTTCTCCCTTCCCTTACCCCTTTAAAGGATACATCATTAATTTTCCAAAGTTTATTATCAAGTCAGAAACATGCCCAGAATCACAGAATCATGGAATCTTAAGAGTCGGAAGGAACCTTGAAAGATCATCTAGTTCAACTTCAGCACCTGTTTGTCTGATGATCAGTCAAGGTATTAGCTACACCATCTGTGAAACAGCACAGTAAAACACATCCCACAACGTTCCAAAGAGGGCATGCACACTTATCTAAAGTGGATCAAGAAGACACACACATCTCTACCACATGCTCTCTTAAATTAACAAACACTTTAACAGCACAATAACTTGTATTCACAAGATGCAACTCAATGGAACTCTGACTTTAGGCTTTTTGAAAACCCTTCTAATTAGAAATTAAAGCTACGGAATGATCTTATCGGAAAGGATTCTGAACACTTTCCTTGGACTAAGAAATAAAATCCCTGAATGCCCTTTTGTACTTAGAGTCACTGAACGTTGCTAGCTTCTTTAAGAAATGTCTTTAGCTGCCTATTAAATGAGATTGGAACCAATCACACAATCTCTCACTGATGGTTTCTGGAGTAAAGTATGAAAAGAACTAAATAATTTGATCCCACATTTCCTTTTCTGATCCTTTCATTCTATTTAGCACTACTCCCTTTTTCTCCTGATTGAATAAACAGCATTTGAATGCCAACGAAGAGATGGAAGGTAGGGTGTGTTTTGAAGACCTTGTCCAAAAAGAAAGTTCATAAAGTTCCTTTGCAAAAAACAGCTAAAGGCTTCAGGGAAAATTATCTTTATGTGTGTTTTGAAAAGCAGTTCCTTGGAAAAAAAAAAGAACCTTATATTTCCTTGGGCATGGCCAGCTAAGGAAGAGAAGGGATTATCAGAGGAGCAATTAAGATTATGGTTTCCATGGACTCCAATATATCTGTTGAGTTTTCTAAAGAATCTCCCTCTGCCAGAAAAGGTAAAAATATTTTTCAGTCTTTCCAACTATGAACCAAATAAGAAAACTATTAAAAATATGCAGAGTTACTGCCTTCCTCTCAGACAGGAATTTTTGAAGTGGCAATGCATGTATGCACCAGAAGCACTATGAAACGTGTCTCACCAAGGGTTAATAGGCTTGCAAGAGCACATTGTGCAGAAGAAGCCAGGACTTGAAACTGTGGAGCTTGCTACAAGCTCCATCAGGACTGAAATTTAGCTGGCCTGTAAAATGTTCAAGAGTGTTAGCAAAAAGCCTATGAATTCTGAGCTGCAGATTTTTCCTGGCTTTGTAACACTCAGGAGGTATTTCTTCAGGCTAAACAGATGACTTACAGACCTCTTATAAGTACCATAAAAATGAATATTAGGAAATAATACACTCCATGCTATGTTGGCTTTGTGTAACACATTGCATAATATTTCTGTGCACAGTACACTTTCTTTTTAGTGTGAAATATCCACAAGCTTTTTCAGAGAGATATAATTTTTGTACTGTGGCATCAGCTGTGTAATCAATGTTTTATTGGCCAGCAAGATTGAAATGCAGCTTGTTCAATATTATTATGTGATTGAGGTTTGAAATCCCTCCCCCTCTCCCAAAATAAAGTATTAGATAACCTTTATTTAACATTCTAGTAGTAATTCATTTCAATTGGATACTTATAACTGATGCTCACAGACAGCATATTTTTATAGCTGTGGAGGCTGGGCTGGTGGCACTGCATATATATTTAATTCCTTATCTTCGTGTTAATCAGAAATGTTTGTTTGCTAAATGCAGGTGGGATAAACCTCAGAACACAAGAGATCTGACAGCAGTGACAAATCGTGTACAGTTTCCGCTTCCTTTCATCAACAAGATCCTGGGTGAAACCTGCAAAAGCGTTGGATCATTTCTTGTCAGGTTTGGATGCCTGCTCTGAAACAAATCTGTGTCTGAGCTAGTCACCATCAGTTCCTTCAAGTCAGAGGAAGAATTAGGCATTTAAGGGCACAAGTTAGATGTCTCGTTTTAGGTGGACCATTTTAGATTTTTAGTTTACAGTAAAATAACCCAAAATTTCAATGCCCATTTCTCTATAAAAACTCTAAAGGGAAGCTAAGTATCTAGCTTGTATGTTAAAGTCTACACTCAAGACATTTAGTTAGCTTAATGAAAAGGCCAAGATGAATACCAAAAAGCTCAGTATAGCTGTATAGAATATGGGCAAGTAGTCAACAAATCATCTTACAACAAAGACCAAGAAGTAAACCACAGGCTTACCAGTGGAAACAGCTACTACACACTTCTGTTTATTCTTCCTGCTTTATTGAGAGATTTTTTTTCAGAAAAATTGTAGGAGAAAAAGAATTTAAGAGTATATAGTGAAAATAATTGCTGTAATGTTACCTCAATGCAATCTTAGACTGAAGAATTTTCCCCTAAAAGAGAGCAGAAATAGAAAGCTTTGCAAGTTGCTGCACACAAAAATAATCAAATTGAGCAAACATCGCAAATTATTTCGGTGTAAAATAATTCATGAACAGAAACACCTTAAGGTTGTAAAACATCTTGTCATGCACTTTGAAACATGTTGATGTGACAAGTTACAAGATGAAGCAATTTGGCAGGTATATGTTAGTACAAGTATTATATCATTTGTAAATAATTCACTGTTTTCAATAGAATTTAATTTCCTAATATTCCAAAATGCTTTTGAAAAGCCCACACGAGCCTCTTCAGGTGATGTGGGCACAAATGACTGTGTTATTCCTGAGAATGAAACTAAAATTACATATGATGAAATGCATCAAGTTGTGGAAACTCAGAAAGTTGCCACTCGTCATCGGGTCTCCTAGCACTGATTATATGTACCTTTTTGGCATACAATCAAGAATGATTGACTCACTATGGTGTAAGAATTCACTTCCCAGCAGCTGGGTGGTAATAACCAACTCTTTATACTTTTCCCCACCATTGAGGAAACACATTTAGCTTCATCTAATATATTCTATTTTATTATTGGAATAAGCCAGGAGGAACAACTGGCCAGCTGTGAGTGCTCAGCTGCATAGTCGCAATTTGTTCACTTGCCATAACTCAGCCTTGTTAGATTGTGTGTCCACACCTGCTGTGCTTTAGGCCCTAGATCTGGTTATTTTTAAATGGATCTTTGGGTTCTAAAGTGTAGAAAAAAAAAATTAAAGTTTCTCTTGTGCATCAGTGAGAACTTTTCATTACCATTTAATCAATGCAGACACAAATCCTTCCATCAGTTCAATCTTCTGTCTCATTCACAGGATTTGGTTTGGAAATTGTAATATTTTCTTCTGGTGAAAAGTTTCATGAGAATTAAATCAGAGCAAAAAAAAAAATAAAAGGTAGTTGTGTTAAATGGTGATGAAGTCTGGATGTGACCTTTCTTCAGAAGCATCAGTTGTCAATCTGTTTTCCTTTGCATCTTCTGTTTCAGTAAGCATCAGCAGATTCTTCCTGAAAGTCTCAGGGACACTAGAGGTCAGGTAATTCCTTAAGACTGACCTTAAGGGACACAGAGAAAACAGAGAACAGTGCAGACTGTAGGAAATGTTTACTATAAAGTACACAGAATAGCAGCACTGCAGAATAGGACTCCATGATCAATTGATTTCTTGATCTGGCTTCTAAATAGAAGAACAAGTTTTATTTCGACGTGGATTTTTTTTCCTTTTTCTTTTTTAACTTGTCTAAGTAAAATAAAAAATTAAAATATATTAAAAAAATCAATGAAACTTTTGAAACATTTCATTTGACCTGAAATAAAGAGCCTTATTCTTATTTTGGATACCTTTAGGAAAAATTATTCCAATAGCTCTGGAGGACTTGTTCAAAGTCCTTTCCCAAAATAAAGGAAGAAAGGTAAATTCATCCTTTCTAATCAGTAGCTCAAGATCAAGGGCGCTTTTTCAGGACTGAAAGACTTGAGGTCAGTTCTCTACTTTGTCTAGGGGAAGGAGGACTCATATCTCATATGGTTGTTTCTCTAATTACTTTGTCTCTGGGCTTTTTGGGTGGATTGTTCTAAAACTGTAGTTTCATAATGGGTAAAGTCAGGTGGAAGGATTGCTCTCCCTCCACCTTGTCTTTGGATGGCTATTTCATTTTCATCCTTAGGTGCTGCTGCTAACACTTGTGTGGCCAGGAATATGGCCTGGCTGCAAACTAAAGCCATGTAGAAGAACGAAATAATTACTTTTAACAGGATTACTAAGTAATTACTTCTAGGCAGCTAGCGCTGGTGTGAAGGAGAGTGAGTGCACTACAGGAGATAGTGACAGATCATGCAGGTCAGGGTTTTAGCTATCTGTGACCCAAGGCCCAGGTTCATGAAGATGAAATATCTGATTTCAGCTCAGCTTTACTGGAAAAAAAATGATGTTGAGCACCAGGGAACATAAGCCAAAGCCATACGAAGTAAGAAAATTAAAAACACAGAAGCAAAATCGCTGAGCCATAAATTAAGTACGCAAGAGGAAACTACTGACATGTGATGGTGTAAAACTGTAAGAAATAAAACGAGAGCAACCCAACATGGTCAAGGTTCATTCACTTCCAACAAGGAGGCTGATGCTTCCCCATCTGACTGATGGCTGCCCGGACAGCAGATACTAGCAGGGTGACTCCACTGTGGGCAGTGAGCGGGCTTGTGCTGAGCCTCGTAGCCTGTTAGCCCTGGCTGCCTGCTATGTGCATTAACTTATAGATAATTGTTGTGTGCTCATAAATTGTTCCTAGTCCTGCTTGCAATGTCTCTGCATCAGGCAGGCTACAGGGCTATTCACAGCCCCTGCTTCTTCCAGCTGTAAAAATAACACCGCAATGTGCATGCTGGAGTAATGGCCTCAAGAGAAGATGACAGCTACTCACCACATCGTCCTCTGTAATGGGACGATTAATGCAATGCAGGGAAATGTTTTGATCCTCTCCAGCAGAGCTGGGAATCAAGCCTGGGTCAAAGCTCCAGTCACTGTGACCCTGGGTAAAATGAGGCAATCATCAAACCATGCAAACAGTTAATTCACCGTGCTCTGCTGCAGCCTCGCAAGAGCTGTCCAGTGTGATGTGTCCTCTCCTGTTGCAAATTAGCACATGGCCCACCACCAGCAGAGACAGACATCATATTGCTTGTAATCGACATGTGTGGAGCTGTGCCAATCGACACCAGCTGAGAATCTGGCTTATGTACAGCTTGCATTGAATTTATTGGCAGCTCGGTTTGTGCACATAGGCTTTGTCTTCAGAGCAGAGAGGGGTGTTTCTGCAGAATTTACAGCTATCTTGCTATAAAATACTAGTGGAGACTAGATCCTGGTGGTTTTTACAGCAAATAAGTAGCCAAAATTGGTTGCAGGTGAGGATTATGGGACTGAGTTCATTTAGTTTTGCTGTGGTTAAAATACGTGTCTTGTCATTAGAATTTTGCAGCAAGAGTGATCTCTGCATAGAAACAACCATCACTGGAGCAAAGACAAGCCATAGCTGACACTAAAATTCGTATAACACATCATGTTTCCCCCATAGAAAGAGCACACACTGGGATGAGGATGAAAAATTCACTGATACTGTTTAGTTTAGTAAGAAGACACATAACATCTCTTTTGCAAATTATGACAGTGAGCTGAATTGATCCTAAAAATGTACTGGTCTATAGATATAGGGAAGCTGCTATATTCATATGTACATAATAGGTTCATGCCTGCTGGGAAGCTAGCAATAGGTTATGGGTAGTTGAGAATCGACATGCNAAAAGGTAGTTGTGTTAAATGGTGATGAAGTCTGGATGTGACCTTTCTTCAGAAGCATCAGTTGTCAATCTGTTTTCCTTTGCATCTTCTGTTTCAGTAAGCATCAGCAGATTCTTCCTGAAAGTCTCAGGGACACTAGAGGTCAGGTAATTCCTTAAGACTGACCTTAAGGGACACAGAGAAAACAGAGAACAGTGCAGACTGTAGGAAATGTTTACTATAAAATACACAGTATAGCAGCACTGCAGAATAGGACTCCATGATCAATTGATTTCTTGATCTGGCTTCTAAATAGAAGAACAAGTTTTATTTCAACGTGGATTTTTTTTCCTTTTTCTTTTTTAACTTGTCTAAGTAAAATAAAAAATTAAAATATATTAAAAAAATCAATGAAACTTTTGAAACATTTCATTTGACCTGAAATAAAGAGCCTTATTCTTATTTTGGATACCTTTAGGAAAAATTATTCCAATAGCTCTGGAGGACTTGTTCAAAGTCCTTTCCCAAAATAAAGGAAGAAAGGTAAATTCATCCTTTCTAATCAGTAGCTCAAGATCAAGGGCGCTTTTTCAGGACTGAAAGACTTGAGGTCAGTTCTCTACTTTGTCTAGGGGAAGGAGGACTCATATCTCATATGGTTGTTTCTCTAATTACTTTGTCTCTGGGCTTTTTGGGTGGATTGTTCTAAAACTGTAGTTTCATAATGGGTAAAGTCAGGTGGAAGGATTGCTCTCCCTCCACCTTGTCTTTGGATGGCTATTTCATTTTCATCCTTAGGTGCTGCTGCTAACACTTGTGTGGCCAGGAATATGGCCTGGCTGCAAACTAAAGCCATGTAGAAGAACGAAATAATTACTTTTAACAGGATTACTAAGTAATTACTTCTAGGCAGCTAGCGCTGGTGTGAAGGAGAGTGAGTGCACTACAGGAGATAGTGACAGATCATGCAGGTCAGGGTTTTAGCTATCTGTGACCCAAGGCCCAGGTTCATGAAGATGAAATATCTGATTTCAGCTCAGCTTTACTGGAAAAAAAATGATGTTGAGCACCAGGGAACATAAGCCAAAGCCATACGAAGTAAGAAAATTAAAAACACAGAAGCAAAATCGCTGAGCCATAAATTAAGTACGCAAGAGGAAACTACTGACATGTGATGGTGTAAAACTGTAAGAAATAAAACGAGAGCAACCCAACATGGTCAAGGTTCATTCACTTCCAACAAGGAGGCTGATGCTTCCCCATCTGACTGATGGCTGCCCGGACAGCAGATACTAGCAGGGTGACTCCACTGTGGGCAGTGAGCGGGCTTGTGCTGAGCCTCGTAGCCTGTTAGCCCTGGCTGCCTGCTATGTGCATTAACTTATAGATAATTGTTGTGTGCTCATAAATTGTTCCTAGTCCTGCTTGCAATGTCTCTGCATCAGGCAGGCTACAGGGCTATTCACAGCCCCTGCTTCTTCCAGCTGTAAAAATAACACCGCAATGTGCATGCTGGAGTAATGGCCTCAAGAGAAGATGACAGCTACTCACCACATCGTCCTCTGTAATGGGACGATTAATGCAATGCAGGGAAATGTTTTGATCCTCTCCAGCAGAGCTGGGAATCAAGCCTGGGTCAAAGCTCCAGTCACTGTGACCCTGGGTAAAATGAGGCAATCATCAAACCATGCAAACAGTTAATTCACCGTGCTCTGCTGCAGCCTCGAAAGAGCTGTCCAGTGTGATGTGTCCTCTCCTGTTGCAAATTAGCACATGGCCCACCACCAGCAGAGACAGACATCATATTGCTTGTAATCGACATGTGTGGAGCTGTGCCAATCGACACCAGCTGAGAATCTGGCTTATGTACAGCTTGCATTGAATTTATTGGCAGCTCGGTTTGTGCACATAGGCTTTGTCTTCAGAGCAGAGAGGGGTGTTTCTGCAGAATTTACAGCTATCTTGCTATAAAATACTAGTGGAGACTAGATCCTGGTGGTTTTTACAGCAAATAAGTAGCCAAAATTGGTTGCAGGTGAGGATTATGGGACTGAGTTCATTTAGTTTTGCTGTGGTTAAAATACGTGTCTTGTCATTAGAATTTTGCAGCAAGAGTGATCTCTGCATAGAAACAACCATCACTGGAGCAAAGACAAGCCATAGCTGACACTAAAATTCGTATAACACATCATGTTTCCCCCATAGAAAGAGCACACACTGGGATGAGGATGAAAAATTCACTGATACTGTTTAGTTTAGTAAGAAGACACATTACATCTCTTTTGCAAATTATGACAGTGAGCTGAATTGATCCTAAAAATGTACTGGTCTATAGATATAGGGAAGCTGCTATATTCATATGTACATAATAGGTTCATGCCTGCTGGGAAGCTAGCAATAGGTTATGGGTAGTTGAGAATCGACATGCCCAATTGCTTCACCTTGGTAATCAGTAACAAAATGAGGGGCAAGAAGTGGGGGGAAAAGGAGCAGAAGTGGATATCAGGCAGACTACTGCATTATTCAGCTATTTCTTCTCATGGAGTTTTGTTTCCAAACTAGTGATTTTCACTATAACTCTCATCCTCTTTTTCATTTGTCTCATAAGACCCGCTGGACTCATTTACACCTGTTCAGATGAGTTAACTTTCAAAGGCGATAAATGAAGGGGGAAATGAAAAATTTGGCGACTCCTCAGGGGTATTTTGTGCGCTAACCCATTCATTACTGCTTGACTAATGTCCTGAAGCGTGAGATTTCATACCCTTTACACGCTTTCATTCTGGTTTATGTAACTAGCTGATATTATCCCTATGTCTAATTAAGACTCCCATTCCTTAATTCTGAAATAGAAAAGAATTGCTGCTATATTTCCTCACATAAAACTATTTTTATGAGCTGGCAAAATGATCTTTGTTCACAAACTGTAAAATTCTTTGCGCTTCTTGAGGATGAAAAATGTTAGTGAACTTTTCTGGAGCATGAGCGTAGAAAGGAATATATTGGCATTTACAGGCTTTTCTGTATTTGTAAATTCAAATGAGGGGATTGAAACCAGTCAATTGTTTAGTAGTTACAGGGTAGATAAATGAGTCAGCTGCCTAGTTTTCCTTTATTTTTTTTTCTCTAAGGGGAGGTATTCAGATCAAGAAATAATCAGCAAAGTTGGCAATCAGCAAATGAGCCAAGTAGCATGGTCATTGAGTTAAAACTCCTGAAGGTACATTGCTCCAAGGCCAAAAGCTTGCTTTATGGCTCTGTTTTAAAGAATTAATCCATTCTCTTTCATGAGCTCTTTCGATTTAACGTTATTTGCAACCATTCCTGTGGTCTGAAAATGCTAAGAAAACCTGCCTGAAAAGGTTTGCTACCCTTTAAAAATGAGCTCTATTTTTGCTCACATGTTCTGAGACAAGCCTGTGTTTGCTCACACAATGTCTTTAAAAGGCTTTACAGAAATGTATCATATTTTAAATGTTCCTGTTATGAATTTTGCACATGTAGGAATTTTACATGGATAAAGTTTTTTTTTACTGGGCTGGGCTATGTTTGAAGCTTCTTCATTTAAATATCATAATACACGGAGAATTTTGCTATTATGAAGAACCAGATGGAAAGCAGCATAAACTTTGAGGAAGAAAACTATTAATTTTTATTGCTATAATTTTAGGATTCCAGTGCCAGTCTTCTGTCCCAGCTCTTCTGGCACTGCTCATTAGTGTCTCCCGATGCGTTTTCCTTTATGAGTGTATTTAGTCTACAGAAATGCAGATGCTCAGAGTCCTGCCCTTTCATTTGGTTCTTATTCTTCACTTGTGCAGGCTTATAATCATACTGTCCCAGAATATGTCTTTGATCTATGTAGGCTTTGACTAACGCTAAAAATGGTAGATATTAAGCGTCTTTTTTTTGTGTGTGTCGGAGTTCTCTGGAATCTCCTTTAGCAATTTTTTTGATAGCAGTGCCTGTATAATTTAAAGAGCATACAGGATATGCTAATGAAGTGTTGAAAGTATTAACAGCATTTGCGAAATTAAGAATTGGAAGTCTCAAAATGAGCCATTTGAATTTAACTTAAATGTGCAAGCACAAATGTAGAGATTTTCTGTTAAATGTCTTTACTAAAAGTACATTCTCTGGTGTTTGCAATGTGATGAGATTTTATTTAAGTGATAGGAATTTATCGGAAAAGGTGTGGGGCTTTTTTTTTACAATAGTTTTTCTTGGGATATCTTTTTATGAGAGGGCAGGGAACATTTGAAGACATTTTTCCTTCACTCTGTCTTCTGCTTACAGAACATAAAAGAGTCCAATGTGCTTGCTCAGAATAAGACTGGTGGATAATCATCTTTAATCACCGCAACTGAACAAACAATCCTCCCACAAACAAGGCAGAGAATAAGAGATGTATTTAATGAGCTACCACAGCAGAGCACCCTCCACTCCCTCCTCCCACATGCTGGCCATCATCATCCAGGGACGATTCCTGGTCCTGGGGTGACCATCCATGTAGCACCTTCTCCAGTGCAGGAAAGGGTGCTGGGAGCATGGCCGGTTAGCTTACATGGATAAAGGGAGGCTCAGCACTTGTCCAGGAGTAGCCAGGAGATGCAAGATGCTTATTTTAAATCTGTCTGGCAATATCAGTCTTTCAGTGTATATGTCTCTATGTTGTGTAAGAGGGATTTTTTTTTTTTTGTGTACCTATGTTAATGTCTAAAGAAATATATTATGGCAATAGCTTTATTTGCACTAGGGTATCCCTTCTGAAGAGAGAGCAAACTGCAGAGCATGGCTTTATCCTTGGACTTTTTATCTGCATCCTTACTGTGCCTGATACTGAACATAATTTGCAAAAGCTAGAGGCTCTTCTGATTTTCAGTGTGTTTTTCCTTGATCTTTTTCAAATGGCCATCTATCTTCTGTATCAGAGAGTTTTCTATAGCATCCATCACTGTTCAATCTACACACTTCCCTGCTAAATCAATTCTGTGTTGTGAAGTCCCCATAGGACTTTGCGGCTGTTTCTGCTCAAGTCCACAGCCAGCCTAGGGAATACTTTGTTTTAAATCATCATCATTCTCAAAACCTTTTAAATTGTGCCAAAGTACGACTGTCTTTCTGGTATGGACAAAAAAAGGGCTTAGAAGTGTGTGTTTGGAGGGATGGGAGATAATTTAAGAGATGTGGTTTTGGTCAAAATGCCAAGATCTATTTTTGAAATCAATTTATAGGAAAATAATTCTCTCTAAGCAATCTTCATTGCCTTGTGTGGAATTCTTCACTGTTTCAACAAGGGCTTTGCTAAAGAAAATAAGAGAAATGAAAGGAGAAAGAGATGATATGGCTGAAGGATCTGTTTAGCCTGGTTCTGGCAAAAAAAATTCAGAAATACAGATACATGCTGATTTGTATCCGATAGGCCAAATTCTGCTGTCACTCACAAACTCCAGTGAGTTGCAAGAGCACAAATGACAAAAAAATACTGCTTTGGATGCTGTTGCTTCACCACACTGCTAATGGTCTAGCAGATATTCAACAATAGTCAGTGCTGACAGTGTTAGTGAAAAAGAATAAAAGATCTGGTGCCTGGTTTTGACCTTGCTGCTGACTGGCTGTGTGGGGTAAGGCATATCACCATTCCAACGGCATAAAACATCTGCACAGGGCTTAGTTTCTGTGCATATCTCATCTATACAACCACCTACTACTGCCATGACTTTAGTTTTCCTTCTTTTCCACTCTGATTTCTGTTTCGCTGTCAACCTCTCTCAAGTTGGCACTGATTTTTGCAATTGTGAAGAAAACTGCTGTCTCTGCACAGAGCCCCCCTTGTAATCGATAGAGAGCCTGCACAGGGAGCGACACATTGCCAGTCATCAGATTTACCTTGAATTTAAAAGCTTTTGGATTCAGGGCTGTCATCCTGCTGTTTGTTTGTTCCAAAAAGTTGTAAAGCCTGCATGGGTTTTTGGGTAGCTGGTCTTACAGACACTAAGATGAACCGCAGGAATCAATGAGAAGCAACTCTCAGTCACAAGAAGTAATGCAGAACTGACTCTAGTGTGTGCTTTGAGATCTTGGGCTCAGGTAAAAAGAAAACTGTGCTTGTATCAGTGTTTAATTGATGCAAAGTAGGTTTAAGAGGATTTTTCCTTGGAGAAGTAGTTTAAGCTTTCCTTGACTAATAATATTAAAATTCATTTTTCTTCTAATGTTTCAGATAACTGCTTCCAGCTCATGAGCAAAAGCTTCCATTTAATTCATTTCTAACAGGGCATTTTGTCCTGCCTGCCCAAGCTCACTGTCTCTGATCATCTCTCCTCCTGTGGAGGATATGTGATGATGAAATGGTGAGTGAGTGTGCCAGGAAACCTCCCAGCTCTGCACATGCTGTGTTACTGGAAGATACAGGGTACAACCCTGTGAATTCATTCAGGGCTGTCCAAGAGCTCACATCAACAAGAGCCTCTAGAAGGGACCAGATAGTGTGACAAACACTGCCAGATGATGCACAGAGCCTATAGTCCAACACATCAAAAAAATTGTTCTCTCCATCAATTCCCTTTCCTATCTCATCTTCCCACCTGTTGTCTCCTTTCCTTGATGAATCTGGCCACCAGCCTCTTCAGTACGGTTGCTGTATGGGAAAGGGCCTCCCATTCCCATTGCCCTGCCTGGTGTGCAGAGTGATGGAATAATGTTTTTTGCCTCTAGCCAATTAATTTCTCCTGCAGTAGGAATGAGAAGTGATAATTCGGGAGAGAGATCAAGAGCAAAGCCTGGGCTGTGGGGTAGGAACTAGCTGTATATTGCAAAGTCCATAATGATTTGTTTTTTCTCCAAGGCAAATGTTTCTGAACATGAGAAATGAGAGTAACTTTCTCCCTCTTACACTAGTGGTTCAAGTAACTGTTGTACAATGTCAGATAAAAGCTTGTCCACGAGCACATCACAGATCAACTTATGCTGTACCTCACAAGTTCTCAGCTAAGATTTTCCAAAGGAACATCCCTGCTGTAAAAAAAATATTGCTTTACAGCTGTCTTAATTTCCAGTTCATCTTTTGGGCATTCCCAGTAAAGTATTTGTCTCCCACTGAGAGTCAGTATTGTATTTTCATTACCGACTGAGTTGAATTTTAGAGAAGCAAATATTTACAGCTTCTAAGGATAAAGAGATAGCATTAAGAAATGAGAGTCCACTATTGAGACTTGCTATGATTATAGGCTCTGAATTCATACAGAGTTGCCACAGGGTTGGTATTCTTGGTGAAGGAGTCCCTGTATTTGGAATGGGAAACATCATGGAGTGGGTAATATAGTTAAATTGAGTTTTTTTTCAATGATTTTGTATGGTGTACATTTACCCAGAGGGTGTGAAACATCTGCTTTTCTGTGGTAAGTAAGGAACAACTCCAGCTGAGCATCCAGTCACAAAATTAATCTGCATTTTATGGTCTATATACAAGAGACCAATAACTTACGCTATTTTAGATGACATAAGGCTATGTTTTAAAGAGATTTTGTAAAATAGTATTAAGTCATTAAACAAAATCAATGTTCAAACAAAACATTGGAACACTTGAGACTAAATAGTCTGCCTGACTTTTTCCAAACTTAAATTTAGATGTGTTATTGTTTTACTGATAGAACTTTCCCCTTAAATTGAAACGAGAACTAATTTTGGCTATACCCAGAAAAGAATAACCAAAAGCAAAATAGGTCATTGTGCAAACTGAAAAGATGGGAAGGCACAAAATGTTCAGTTGTTCAGTGCTGGTACCTGTTGATCTAAAAAGACATCTGTGACAAAGCCAACATTACAATAGCAAAGAATAGGGAAATTAAAATATCTTCAGCCAGAACCAAATTGACAGAAATCGCATTTAATGGAGGAGAAAAAAAACCTGAAAGTGAAAAGAAAAATCAAACAGGCAAGCAAAAGAAAAGTGGGACTAAACTAGGTATGGATTTTGTTTATCCGGAGAATGTTTCTTTATGTGTGTTATTTTAATTGTATACTTACTATTTTCTTCCAATTATTCACACTGCATTTCACTTGTAAGTCTCTACACAACTGGTTCCAAAACAAGTTTTCTCCTTTTTGTTTGTGGGCTTTTTTTTCCCTAAACATATATTGATTATTTTGCTCCGCTTGCAGTGGAGCTTGAAATGAATATTTTTGTTAGTTTCCTTGCTTGCGGCCCAGTGTTATCAATAATCCTGGCAGAACATTAGTACAGGGAGGTGAAACCTGGCCCAACTACTTTGATTTGCTTGATATAACTGTAACAATATAAGTAGGCTTGCTACCGATTTCTACTAATGTGATTAAGGCCAAGTCCTGTAAAAGCAGAGCGTAAACATTACATTTGACTAGTCTGGCTTTAAGGTCTAGGCCCCATTCTTACTGGTGTCTGTTGCAAATGTAATACCACCACATGCTGATCTAGACATGTTTTTGTAATATCATTCCTAGCTTTAGTGAGATGATAGATTTTCTTTATGCTGGGTTATCATAGAAGTCCCATGCTTCCATGACCTTTGATTAGAACACAGACATTCCTGCAAGTAGATGTTTAGACTGGTAGGATAAAGTCCTTGTCACCTATATTTAGCTGTCTAAAGGTAGAATAGTTGCCTATATATTAATTGAAAAAAAGTCCCTCCCATCTGAAAGTGATCCATGCCATGATGGGCATTTGCAGAAGTGTCTCCTCAGTTCCTGTTACCCCACCTAGTTGTCTCCTTTGAATGGAGCAATTCAGCCTCTTTGAGATCAGCTCAAAAGTTACATAGTCCCTCCTATCTTTCAGAAACATACTGTCTTCATTTCAGAGTATGTGATGGAATATATTATTTCTACTCTCCATGTCTGTAATCAACCTCCCACATATGCTGACCTGTCCATCCAACCCCTCAGAGAGTGAGTATTTTCCTCTGCTGTGTTTTGCTTTTCTTGCCAGGCTTTCCATGGAACCCCTGCCATTCTATGATTCTGTGATTCTACGAACCGTGATGAGCTGTGTGTGCAGCGGGGAGCAATCACCATGTTGGGATGGGTAATAAATATCAGTCTGAGGCATGCTGTAACATGTTGGGTCATAACTTCTCAACTTCAGTTAGTTCCAGGGATTTCAATGTTGCAAGGTTAAGACTGCTTTCGAGAAGTAATTACATTTTGATTTGAGCTGGAAGAAATGTTACAATAGATACAAGATTCTGCATTTTGAGCCAATAACAAGAGAAATGAGGAAGATGGTTATGTGCATATAAGAGAAGCAAAATAATTATTTTGCTCTTCCTAGCACTGCTGGGATTATAATTGGAATACACCAGTCTATTACGAACACCATGTTTCAAAGATGACACAGAAAAATTAGGGAGAGTTCAGAAGTAAAGTAACAAAAACAGACTAAGTTTTGTGAAAGAAAACTTCTCTAGGTTTTTTTTTTTTGAGAAGCTTAAGAGAAAAAGGCCTCCTTACATACAAGGAAAAAGGCTGAAGAGAGACAGATTAACTAGCTACAGACATAAAAAATGATTATACAAGCTGTGTTACTGTGGCCTCACATAGCACCTTGGCATTGTTTCTCATTACAATTGCTCGACTGGGTCCAGCCCTGGGCAGGAGGTCAGCCACCATGTTCCTAATGAGTCCTGCAGCCCCTGCAACCCATGTACTAATGCTAGGATCTGCACAAATACAGAAGAAAGCCTGGCAGCAGTCAAAGTGCTCACAATTTTCCTCCCAAGGATTTCTGTGTGTTTACAAGCACATAACCAGAGAAAAATAACAGAGAATATTAAATGTCATTACTTGCAATTTGTTTTGATATGGTGGTTCAAAACATACATGGTTTTTACTTTGTGGCTCATGGTGATGGAAAAAAATAAAAGCAAAGCACCATGGAAAGATCTAATTTCTTCCAATACTGCACAAATGAACTATACTACAATTAAAACAAACCAATTTTATTCCTGTAAATGCTCATCTGTCTTTGCACTTCTCAATCAACCTTTTTTTTTCTAAAGCCTTTCTTAGCTCTGTAATTACCAGTTGGAGAAAAAAATAAAACAAGATAAATAATTCCCTCTTATATTTTATTGGGTTGACATTAAGCTATGTTAAACGAATCCTCATACAAATCAGATATATCAAGCACTGCAGAAACATGCTTGAGTAAACAGTCAAATATCTTGAGCTGCTATAGATATTATTAATTAGACATGAAAACAAGGCTGCAGTGAAATCTCTTCTAGTAATATCTAAAAAATCACCTTCAATTTTCTCCAAAGTATGCAATCTGTTGAAACTCCTTAAAATAACTTTAACTAGTGTCTGAGTTTATGTCCCAAAAAGTGCCCGGCAGGTGGTCAGAAATCAAGCAAGTGGCAGGTTTGCTCTAATGGACTGAGAGCTCCCTGAGCAACAGCCGGAGCCCATGCAGAGCTGTGTGCATATCCAGCAAGGAGAGGTCAGGCCTCATGGCCCAACCATCCAGTTGGCAGATCTGTCAGTTCAAACACACACCACGTTCAGTGCTTTGCTAACTTAACAAGCAGATGTTGAAACAGCATATGCTGCGTTATTTTCATTGACAAATGCTGCCTGATGCTTCTGAGTTATGCTCTAGGATGAGAGGAGAGATTTTAACATCTACCAATCCATATCTTCTTATTGCCCATGTCTAGGTGATTGCTGCAGTCATCCCCACCAAGTATCAACTCAAGAGCTGCAGGAGCATGCAGGGTACCTCTTACTGCCTTCCTAAACTGCTTTTGCCAGTGAGTGGGGACATCACCATTCCCATTGTGGACATAGGTATCTCATTTTGCTTTATTTCCGTTCTCTCAAGCTATGGGAAGAACCTACTCAATTTACAAACTTTAAAAGCTGAGACATGCAGACATTTGATGGTCTTACACAGAGATACATGTGGGATTCTGTGAGTTGACTCCCTCTCTCCCCTTGCCATCTTGCCTAAAATGCTGAAGTTTCACATTGCCTCATTCGCTGTGATTTCACTCTATATGTGGTTTGCACTAGAGATAACCAAGGAGAAAATGGTCATCTCTGGCCTTAGAACATCACCATCACCCTGCCCGTTGCTTTGAACCACCTTGGTACAAGCTGCAGGCAGTGTTCTTTCTGCTGGTACCAGCCCGTGTCTGATGGTCCCTTAGAAGAATATGCTTACTGCTATGTGGATACAGACCACAGATGCCTTCCTTGCTCAGAAAGTAACAGCACAAAACACACACTGTCTCCCTGAATATCATAATTGCTTGCTTTTTAAGTTAGGAAATTAAAGCACTTCTGTTTCAAAGATGACCTCTCGAAGCGCTTTGGACTAGGGAAAAGAAAGAAAAGAGTCTTTTTTTTCTGACTGTGGATTATCTCAACCTGAAAGAGAAGAAAGAATCTTTATTTTTCTTCCTAATTATATTTCATAGATGTCCCAGAACAAGTCATTTCTGCAAAGCCCCTTGAAAGTGCATTGGGTGATGTGAAATATGGTGTGCTTTCCCAGAAGAGCTATTGGAGTGCCCTTTCTTTGGCAATACAAAGTACACACTTGAGCACTCAAGGAGCAAGTGCTTCTCTTCAAATGCTTCCCAGTTGAAAAGGAGGCACTGAAAGAAAAATTGCTTTCTGTGAGCTTTGACATGCTGTGTAAGGCAAAGAATGATCCTGTAGAGACTTACTGGACTCAGAGCTGCCCTCAGAGCAGCTCACAACACTATATCCTGGAAGCATTCAGCTCAGTATCTTGGGTGCAACTCACAGTTTAACCCTCACTGAAGAGAGCTGAGTGCTGCCTGCAGCCTAGCAATCGGTGTCTGGGTGTCTTAAAGTGAGCTTTTCTATATCTGGATGCCTACATACATCTTCCTTTTGCCCATGAGAGGCAAGTTCAGTTCCCTGTAGAGTTAAAGCAGAGTTTACAACCTTGGGGCTGTCATAACAAGAGAAATACTTCTCCATAGACAATTATAGATGAAAAGAGAGGCATCTAAACAATCCTGTGGCATCTATGAGGTGCTCAGAGATTGGTGCCTCTATCAGGGGCTAATCCCAACCTATCTCTGATCTGAGCATGTAAAATTATTAGATAGAGATGACCAAGTAAGGTGAGAAGATGTGAATCTGAAATGAATCTTATGCTCACCTTCTCTGTAGAGCAGGAGAAACTGCACTCTCAGCCTTCCTTCCCATTTTACTTGCTTCTAGTCAGAAGCAATTGGGCCAAAGTATCTCGTTTTTGTGCTCTGGAAATCTAATCTTAATAGTTTTTGAGACTTTTCAGTAGGGACCAGATTTATTTTCTATCTATTTCTACAAGCCAGTCATAGTCCTTTACTCTGTCTTCTGGGCACTGCTGCAATAAGACATATCCAGAAGGACCATAGTGTAGAAACAGAATAAGTCTTTTACTATAACTTTCACTATCTGCAGTTTAATGCGTGCAACTTAAGCATACATGACGTTATAAGAAAAAAAAATGTACTTACAATAACTAGATTCTTAAAAAGATAAAACAGGTCCTGTTTCTCACCTGCACACTCTTGGGATTACCAGAAGAGCTCACTTCTTCCAATATCTGGAGCTAAATTGGTTGCAGCTCTGCATTTGTGAGAGCAAACCAGGCTCAACTTAGATGTTCAAAATTGAAAAATCTACAAGTGAAGGTACATACTTTTAGAAATAGGAAATTTGTCCTGATTTTACTTAAATCCTTAGCACTGGACTTGGATCTTTCAGTTCTGGAACTTAAATGAGTAGGAAACATCATTCTTCACAACCAGTCCAGCTTTCATTTGCAAAGCAAAGTTTAGTCCCTGTACCTCTAAACTCAAAGACAGGTCTTGCTTTGATTTCCAGATGCACAGGTTGAAGGCCATAAGGCTTTCTCCAGATGATCAAGAGCAGGGTTCATTTGCTTGGATGTCATGCTTAATTTGCCACCACTATTAAGTAGCTTCACTCACTATCAAGAATTACACAAATTGTGCATTTGACACCCTAATCACTACTAATTTTCATTTTTAGCACTCCTTTTGTGAGTGTTAACGGAAATTAAAGAGTGATTAGGGGACTAAATACACAACTGAACAATCCCTTGGTCCTAAGTTGTGTAGGTCAACAACTGCAGCTCTTGAATATAAATGCCAAAGGAAGCGTGAGCACTACACCAATCTTGTGCTGCTCTTTTAGGCCTTGGGAAATGTATTTGAAGATAAGCATATTGCTAATCTTCCTCTTCATCTATGCATATTAGCAACAGTCCACATTAAAAGGGTGTTGGTTTTCAGTTTTGCAATTTTTTTATGTGGAAGCAAAGCCCTTTGATAAATGGTAGATATCTTAATTTGCTGGTAACCGATAAGGAAATTCTAGGGAAACAGAGTGTATTAATTTTTCTGGACAATGAACACTTAAAATATGAAAAATTGTGAGACATACAAGGTATGATGGTTTCTGATATTGGCTTTTGAAAATAAACATCCTTTAGGGTTAAAATATGTGTTTGATCCATAAAAGCTTTCATCCCAGCTGGTCTAAAATGTATACAATAAATCACACTATGCTTGAAGATAATCAAGATTTTGTTGATAAAATATAATAGAATATTCACTTGGCGACAAAAGGAACAGAGCAGAAAAACCTCTCTGATGAATAAGCCAGGAGAATGGCTCAATTTTTTTTCCCACCCTGTTCTTTTGGCAGCCCCAGGTTAAATTCATCACAAGGAGTGCCCCCAGAAAAGAAACTGATAGATAAACCCTGTTAATAGGAGATTAAGATGAACTTCAAAGTGTCCTTGCTCAAGGAGGAAACATATGGGGAATCCCAAGTGGAAGAAGAAAGCATTTGATATTCCATGGATGGCAGCTGGAAATGCTTCCTTTTGACTTCATGTGCATGCATTCAAATAGGCACGACCTTGGATACTTTTGTCCCTTGCAAGTACACAATTATCAGTGTCCAGAATGATAGTTTACTAGTAATTTTTAATTATATAGAAATTTGGGTGTTCATAGTGAAAATGATATGTCATTGAATTGTCATAAAATTCATAGTAATTAAATGCTTTATACCTTTCATCAATTAGAGTTGTGTAGTAACCTGTTGCCATTTCCTACAGTTATTTTAATATAACCGCACACACTTTGCAGGCACAGATTTGAGCCAGCCTATGATTACTGGAGAGGGAGGGAAGGCGGAAATGAGTGGGTGGGTAAGAAATAATGATAACAAAGGTTTTATTTCATCCTGCAGGTGACATTGAAGACATATTGCCATCTGGCGTGATAAACATTATAATATATCAGTGCTTGTTTGCCAGATGTTGCTAGACACAAATAGACAGTGGTTCAGATGCATAGCAATGATTTAACAAAATGAATCTTCCTAAATTGGAGTATGTGAGTTGTCATGTTGCATTTTGCTTCTACTGGTTAGGTATGTAAAGCTGGAGAGAAATCAGAGTTATTGAGAATTAAGCAAATTGTAAGGTAAAGTCAATCTTCTACTGCAGACCAACAGAAATAAGGCCACTGTAATAGCTAGTTCAAATTGATACTGCTATTGAAGTGGGATAACATGAGAGAGTGTGCCATGCCAATAATTCATGCATTCATGAAAACACTTCTGAAACATAAATTGCAAGATGAATAAATGTTTCTACCAATATTTATCAGTTTTTCAAACCAGAACTTTTTAATTTACATTTTGATCAGTGTGTGCCTATGTCTAAGTGCATGTCTAGATCCCCACTGCCTGGAATCTTTTTTGTTCTCCCAGCTGAGACCAAGAATGTCAGAATCATTAGTAGTATACCTTTCACACATAAAATTAGGTATTTTCCATACCAAGTTGCTTACACATTGAATAAAGCCAAAGTGGTAGGAGATCCTGGACCCTATGAAATCTGAAGATGAACATCAGTAGATATTACAGATACTGCAAGGAAATTTGAATGGCAAGAATTCTGTGTTACCGTGACAGTGCTCTGTTCTTCTCATCTGTGTTATACCTATGCCAGAAATCAAGGCAAACTGGACAAAAAAACCCCTACACCCTGGAAAATCTCTTACCTGATTTCAATATTTTTGTATTAACCCCATGGGCAGCCTACAAGAAACAAAAAGGAATGAATCTGAGGAATGAAACAAAAATGAAAGATCTCTTCATTCTTATATCTTCTGCAAATTTTCATTACTCCTAGAAACATCCTGTCTGTTCAGGGTAACAGAGGATGGGTGAAAACTAGGAGAGTTAGGAGATAGCAAGGAATCTTCCACCGTGATAAGGCATCTATCTAGCTCTAGACTACTGCTTTGGCATCTTGGTTATATTGATGCCATAGGACAGACTGATGGATGATATCAGAAGAGGGAAAGAAAGGAATAAATAAAGTATTGCTATAGAGATATCCTCAAGGCAGGGCTCGTGTTGCTTTATTTCATCTCTTAAGAAAAACCTGAAATGCCCTGCTGGGTTAAACCAGTGGCCCATGTAGTGCAGGATTCTGACAGTGGCAGAAAGGGAGACTCTGCAAGGAGAATATGTGAACCCAGCTGTCACTTGCAGTATGCTTTCCCTTCCCCTGTATGCCCCAGTGTGCACTGCTGCAATCAGCAGTATGCTAATAGCTGTTTGCGGATTTTGTTACCTATTTCTAATCTGCTTTTGAACCTGCAGATCCCGTCTGCTTCTAAAGCTTCCCATGAAGATGACTTTGTTATACAAAGAACAATGTCGTTTCAACAGCTTTAGACCAAACTCCCGTGAGCTTCAGTGAGCTGTCCCTAGTTCTAAAATTGTGGCATTTCATGAACAATGCTTCTTCATTCCCACAATCTACTGACTTATGATTTTTCAAATTTCCATCATATCTTTGATGAATTTTTTCTCCAAACTGAAGAGCAGTCATATTTTTAATCTTTCCAGACAAGACAGCTTCATCCTTATCATAATTTTCTTCTCTGTATCTTCACCATCTCTGCAATGTCCTTCCCGAGTTGTGAAGATAAGAACCATTCACAGTAATCAAGATGGGGCTGTGACAAGGTTTTACGCAGCAGCAAGATAAAACTTTGTGTTTTGTTCCTAGAGATCTTTCTGGTGATGGCTCTTGCTTTTTGGTCCTTGGAGGATCCATTTCCTGATTTTTTCCACTCTTCAACATCACTATTGAGACTCATGTTCTGTTTTGCATCCTTTGACAGATTCTCATCCATAAAACAGCTTTCCCTCCAGCCTCTCACTAGTTCTTTAGCTGTCTTTGGTGAGAAATCTTCTGGGGAACAAAATCTATGATGTTCATTGGATCCTCTTTATCAGCTTTCTCAACACGCAATCTTGATTCTCTGACTTTCTCCTTTTTTTTTTCTCTGCATTGCAGCCTCTACTGTCATATTGAGGCTCGAATTCAGACTTGGCAGTTTGTATGTGTCAGAAACTCTACTTGACTCTTCTGTAGAACAGAAAAACCTCCTCTTACACCCATCCAGTCCTCTAGCACAGGAGATCCTAGTTGTGGTACATTTGATGCATACTAGGTTTGGCTCTGCAGTTTCACAGTTTCTCCAGTTCTCTCCAGTAAATATAAGTTTAAAAAAAAAAATGAAAAGGGACATCACTCAGCAATTGCCATCATGGGCTAAACAGACAAAACTTGGCAAGAATTGATGTGTTTTATTAACAATCAATCAAAACAGAGTAGAGAAATGAGAAAGAAAAAGTGAATTTTAAAAGACCTCTCCTGACTCCTCCCTTCTTGATGAGTTTCTACCTCCTCCTCCCCAGCAGCACAGAGGGATGGGGAATGGGAGCTATAGTCGGTTCATTACAGATGGTCTCTGTCACAGCTCCCTCTCAGGGACAGGCCTCCTGAAGCTTTCCCTAATATAGTGTGGGGTCCCTCTCGTAGGAGACAGTCTTCCACATTCTTCCTCAATGTGAGTCTTCACAAACTGTCCCAAGGTGGATCTTATCCATGGGGAAAATGGTCCTTCAGGAACAGACTGCTCACAGGTCAGCAAACCTGTTCCAGATTGGGCTTATCTCGCCATAGGTCCCACTAGGAACTTGCTGTAGTGTAGGCTTCCATGGAGTCACAGCCTCCTTCAGGCATCTCCCTGCTCCTGCATGGGGTCCTCTATGGGCTGCAGGTAGGTCTCTGCTCTCCCGTGGCCTCCATGGCTGCAGAGGCAATGCCCCACCATGTGCTGCATGACAGGCTGCAGGGGAACCTTTGCTCCAGTGCCTGGAGCACCTCCTCCCCTCCTTCTGCACTGACCTGGGTATCTGCAGGGGTCTTATTCTCACCTTCTCACTCCCTTCTGCTGCTGCAGTTTAGCACCTGTGCAGCATCTTCTTAATCTTCTCAAATACGTTATTCACAGAGGAGTTACCTCCATTGCTAATTGGCCAGGCCTTGGTCAGCAGGTCCGTATTGGAGTTGTTTGGCACTGTACCTGTCAGATACAGGGGAAGTTTTCAGTAGCTTTTCACAGAAGCCACCCCTGTAACTCCTCTACTACCAAAACCAGACCCCACAAACCCACTACATATCCGTAGGGTTTAAAACATCCTATTTGTTCCTCTATACTCTGTCAAGTTTTTCTAACCTACCTATTACAAATATGTTGGATGTAGGCTTTTGCCCAGCATAGTAAAGAACAATGCAAAGAGTTCATTGAGATTTCCACTGTGGATTAACCATCCATAAGTGCCTTTTTCTGCTTTTGTAATCAAGTAATCACATTGATTATCTCATTTGTTTCCTGCTTTTGAAGTATTTAATGAACTTGTGGCTATCAGTAAACTCTTTCTTCCCCATATGAGGCATGCTTCCCAGTTCTCCCAACTCTTCAAATGACCTGTTTTACTTTTGACCTGTACTCCTTTTTTGAGCAGGCTTCTCATATTTTAACTGCTGATCTTTTCCCTGTGACAGCCTCCTTAACTTTCCCATTGAGCCATGCAGGTGGATTATTAGAGTAGTTTGTTTTCTTTTTGAATTATGGTACATATTTTGACTGGGCTCCTAAAGCAATATTTTTCAAAAGCCTTCAGGATGCTTATAGACTTCTTGTGTTTAGGCTGCTCCTTTTAGGTTGTGTTTTTATTTGCTTTTCTGCATCAATTGCCTCATTTTTCTGAGATCTCTTTTCTTTTGTGTTTTATTTATGAGAAACTGATTCTCTTGAAAAGTTAATAGGTGATAGCAGGTCCATGCTGGAGGTCTGAGTGGATGGATAAGAACCAGCCAGGGTCTCTGAGTCACTCACAGCAGCAGGGCAGAGATTGTTACTATCAGTTTACTTTTTATTGCTTTTGAATCAATGCAAACCTATTTTTCTTAATAGTCACCTTTTCTCCAGTATCACATCATGTATACAATTGATTCAGATATACTCCAAATAGATTTTATCTTTTTATATATATTTACTTTTTTTTTTAAAGAACGGTAATTCTTCTTGTCATGTTGTTTTGTTTTTTTTTTTCCCAGCAGAATTACTAGAAAATTAAGATTCATTTTGATGTTTTTTATTGTTGATTCTTCTGTTTTTCTGAGTTGTACAGTATTGTTTAAGGCAATAATACAGAATGTGGCTAGCCTGTTAATCTTCTCAAACTCCTTACCTCTTCTCTTTGTTGTGAAAAAGTTCCAGAGCATTGATAGAAAAAAAATAGAATGAAGAAGAGGATGGACCTTCATATACTCCAAGCAGAATGGATAATATTTTTTGTGTTTTGCTAAGTGATGGAGTAAGAAAAGTCCTTTACAGTGCAACAATATTTCAGCAATACCTTTCAATATTTTTAGCAATTGGTTTTATTTTACTTCTTTAAAAATGTCTTTAATTTGGTATTTTATTTATGTTTCCAGGGTTGGCATTCTTCTTGCTCTTGTTTCATTTTTCTGTGATACAGCATTGTTAAGTGCTGTGGCTAAATAGGGCTTTGGATTTCATCATTGGTTTTATCTAAAGCTAGGAGTCATCTGACTATCCAATCTAGAAAATAAAGTATTTCATGTCAGAAACAGCTTCTATAGTTTGTTCTCATTTCTGATTAAATTCATCCCTTTCTGCATGGTAAAACTAGCCACTCCCCATAGTATTGCAGAATCCCAGAATGGTAGGGGTTGGAAGAGAGATTTAGAGTGTACGTTCCATCCATGACACAGAAGTACATCATTGACTTTTCATTTAAGAGATATTACTAGGGTCTGTGTATAAACTAGAAGATACATTTCAGAAGGCAGTGTTTATTTGAGGAAAAGTCATTTATACTGTGCAAAAAGGATTCCAAGAAAACTGAAATAAGGAAAGGACTGGTGGAAAGATCAAAAGATTTGAAGCAATGTCATAGGAAAAAAAGAATTAGAAAGCTTAGCATAGGCTGGTGGCTTCTACTTGAGCATTAATGAGAGAATAAGATCTGTATGTATTGCAGTAGTATTTTCTGGAAACACTTTTGTTTGTCCTTGTTACTTTAGGTTCCTATGTAATTATCAAGACATAGAAGAGATACAATGAGACTGTGAAATAACAAAAGAAAAAAATGACTATTTACTAACCAGCATAGGTCAGTCCATCTTTATTGAAAACCTAGAGAAAGGTAGATGTAAGAGTTGATGCAAGTTTTCCATCACCACTGCAACTAACAGACTCCTTATGAACTGACCTTGGTGATTTAATTTATTTGCAGCAATGAACTGCTTATCATTGATTTATTTGAAGTAGAGTAAAGCCATGAGTTTTGGCTTTAAAAGAAGCTAACTAAAAGTAATCTCAGTCCTGGGCTGTTCTCTGTGTGCGTCTGCAGGAGATTCATGAATAGTTACAATACACCACACTCACTACTGAGAAATATGGTCAAGGATGCTCTGTTTAGTTTAAAATCCATGTGGTCACAGAAAGAGCCATCTTTCTTGCTGACAGGAGAAATTTGCACCCACATGAGCTATGAAATGTAGCTGGCTTGTTTACTGGGTACAGTCAATTACTTTGGTTGTTCCTTTTCTGTTTTGCATTCTGGAAAGGACCATCTGGCTTCAGAGAAGACTGTCTAATGAGAATGATAAATGTTTGCTGGAAGACTAGTAACTTTCTATGACTTTGGTAGGTACTTCAGACATTCTTTAGTCAGAAGGTCTGAAAGACATTAAGGTTCCTGCTTTTAATAATGACTGCTAAAGTTGCATGCCCCATGATAATATTTAAGACCTGTAATAAATGAACTCCTTTCACTGGCACTTAGCAATTCAAAATAATCAAGCTGAGTATGTATGGCACATGGAAAATATGTTATCTTTTGATTTGACACACAGATTCAGTGCACGTGCATTGTAGGAAGTCATCTTGAACCTTCAATAGAGGCAGAACACATGTAGGCTTTGCCAGATCCTATTGAGTGATGTCTGCTCACATACGCTAAATTAACAAGCTCTTTTTCAGGTCATGTAGGAGGAAGAATCATCTTCTTTTTATCACAGAATTACAGAATGGTAAGGGTTGGAAAGGACCTCTAGAGATCATCGAGCCCAACTCCCCGCTAAAGCAGGTTCAGCTTGACTGGGTTACACAGAAACGAGTCCAGGACTTTTTTGAAACCTCAAGAGAAGGAGACTCCACATCCTCTCTGGGCAGCCTGTGCCAGTGTTCTGACATTCTCACAGTACAGAAGTTTCCCCTCATATTCAAGTGTGTAACAGCTTGTGCCTGTTACAACTTGTCCTGTCCTGGGCACTATAGAAAAGAGTGGGCCTATACTCTTGAATTCTGGTCTTTTAGGTACTGATAACTGTTGATAAGGTCCCTCTCAGTCCTCTCCAGGCTGAACAGCCCCAGGTCTTGCAGTCTTTCCTCATCAGAGAGGAGAGAGAGGAGAGAATCTCATGAGGTTCCTCTCTGCCCAACTCTCAAGCTGGTTGAGATCCCACTGAATGGCAGCACAGCCTTCTGGGGAATCAGCCAGTCCTCCCAGTTTGGCGTCATCAGCGAACTTTCTGAGGGTATACTCTGTCCCCTCATCCAGGTCATTGATTAAGACGTTAAACAAGATTGGCCTCAGAGCCAATCCCTGTGGAGCCCCACTGGCCACAGGCCTCCAACTTGACTTGTCCCCGTTGATGACCACCCTCTGGGCTCTGTCATTGTCAGCTCTCGATCCACCTCACTGTCCACTCATCCAAGACTGACTACCTGAGCTTTCTGATGAGGATGTTATGGAAGACAGTGTTAAAAGCCTTGCTGAAGCCAAGGTAGATGACATCCATTGCTGTCCCTGCATCTATCCAGCCAGTCATGCACTCATAGAAGGCTATCAGGTTGATCAAGCAGGATTTCCCCTTGGTGAATCCCAGAACATTTCTGATTCATCCATTTGTATTAGTCCCCAAATGCTCATTCAGGGAAAGATCTAAATGACCACACTGGGCAGACTTCCTTGATTAATTTTTTATTCAGTACCTGTATTACTTTTTAAAGGAGCATTTTGTGTGGTTGGATTCAATTGCCCTAGTTTTTTTATGTTGATTGGTCTGGTTACTTTTTCTAGTCATCCAAATGATCTTTTGTGATTACTTGTAGACTTTTGGGAGACAAAAGTTCTGCGAAATTACATTATGCAAAATGCTCAGAGGCTTTGGATTTTGTTTTTTGGGTTTTTCTCAGTGGAGGGGTAAACCTAGCAATGGCTATTTCTTCTTGGAAGTTGGAAAGATTCTGTGTTGAAATAAAGATATACAGCCTCTTTGTCACTATAATGCAACTGACTAATCATAATTCTTGCTATAGATCTGGAATAATGAGTTTATATGATATATGTGATCTCCTGCGAAAGGAATCCAACATGTAATTTACCTTTGCAGATCTGTAGAGCAGTGATGATGCAATCTTATTGGATTAGAAGCAGCTTCTTCTTTCTAAACCCAGAGAAGCAGCAGACGTTAACTTCTCTCTGTAGAGGCACTGCAACATCACTATAAGAGTATGCTTTCATTATAACCAATATAAACATCTGGGTTGTTTACAGGAAAGAAAAGGGAGAAAAGACGGGAATAAAAATCTAATTAGAAACACGTTGAAGCAGAATATAAATCTTGCAGGGACAGGCTTTTGGTTGAATACTCTTACTTGAAATAATATCAAGCGCATTCATAGCCTAAAGTTAGTACAGATTGAACAGCTGCCATTCAGCAGAAATGCTGGAGAAAAGAATGATTCTGAAACAAAGACTGGGTTTGAAGCAAAGATTTGATAATTAATTGCTACTCACTTTGGAATCAAAGTGAGACATTGAGCTGTAGCTGAGGAGCAGACACAGAGGGAGTGTCAATGAGAGGGCTGACAACCTTTCCTCAAACACTGATTCCCAGGAGCCTGGTCAGCTGAACTCTGGCCAGGATGAGGGGCCCTTCATACCAGTCATCACAGCATTGTATTTTGGGGCAGCTGTAATTTTGGAGGAATGATTTCAAGGGATGTTTGTGGTGGCCTGGAAATCCAGGACTACCTGACAAATGTTAGAAGACTTTGAAATAGTGGTTAATGGAGGTAATAAAGTCCCTTTAGATCTCCCCAGTGAATCAACATCTAGTTCTAGGTAGCTTTAAAGGGTCCCTATACAAGGTACTGAGAGAGTACAGTAGGAGAAGGTACTTTCATAAGTCTAAATTAAAATGCACACTTGAGAATGTCAGTATGTACTCAAATATGATGTGGGACTCAAACTTCTTTGGTCTAACAGTTGAAAGCACTTCATATCACAGTGTTCCTCCTGCAGTGTCAAGTGGATTTTATAAAAACCAAAAAGCAATAGAACATACAAGACAACATATAATTTTTGTTAAAGTACAGGAAGCTCCTGTCAATGGCTAGTTGACTTGGATTGAATTATTAAGAATTACAAAATGACTAATCATTTTCCTGGCACACTAATGACTGTGATTAGGAAACACATTTTTTTCCATTTTATTTTGTTTTACAATAATATTTTCATGGATCATCTGAATTCTCTGAACTATTGTGAATATGGGTAAAATCAGAGGAATTGGTAGCATTTGTTATGACATTGGGTGGGGATTTTGGGTTGAGGCCAAAACTGGTTTTTGATTGTTTGCAGCTGAGGGTGTTGGAATGAACTGTTTGACCAGGATTGTTCTAGAACAAACATATTCTGGTGGAAATAAGGAGATAATAACAACTAATATCAAGTCCTTCATAGAATGTATTCAGTCTTTTTTGATGTGCATGAATTGTTAATGAGCAGCTTGTGATTTTATTTGAACTTCTAAATTAATTAAATTCATTATCTCAATATTTTTTACAAGCACTTGATAAAAATTTGGATTGTTTGTAAACAATTAGTTGAAAGTACTCCTCAATCAAAATTTCATTGATGTTTGTTAAAATGACAGACAATGTTTTGTGTGTTACATTTAGATCTAGACAATAGGTGTTTCTCTCTTTTTTTGGTTAAGATTTAAAAAAAACCCCTTATTTCCTGATGAAACTGGATATTTGGAAATTCCTCACAAAAGAATAACTAGGCTGTCATTGTTTCAAGCCTTTGCTCTTTATGCTCTTTATATTTTGAATTATAGACAATCACTTCGGATATTCCCCATTTCTTTGGGGATTTTTCACATATTTTCATTTAGAATTTTGGATGTTATCGTCACCAGGAATCCTAAAGAAAAAGTGTTTTGATTTAGGCAAGTAGTATTTCCAGAGAAGACTGGATTTGATGAAAAACTCTCTACTAGCTCTAACATACATTTTAAAAATAGAAATTATATAAACTTCTCAAAATTTGAGGTAAAACCCCCACCATCATCTGTCATTTCTTCAGTTCAGCCTTCAGGAAATAAACTAGACTATTTGGCACTGCTGTCATGGTTTCAACTCAGGCAGCAACTAAGCACCATGAAGCCTCTCCGTCCTTACGCCCCATCACTTCCCATAGGATGCGGAGGAGAATCGAAAAGGAAAACAAAACTCAGAAGCTGAGATAAGAACAATGTAATAACTAAAATAAATTGTAATATGATAGCAATAATACTACTAATAAAATGTTAATAATAATGGAAAGACAAGTGCTGTCCAATGCAATTGCTCACCACCAGGTCCAACACCTGAGTAGCAAACAGCTCCTTCCAGGCAATTCCCCTCAGTTTATATACCAGGTATGCTGTTCTACAGCTACAGAACAGCTCTTTGGCTACTTGAGGCCAGCTATCCTGGCCATGCTTCTTCCCTGCTCTTTGTGCCCTCTCAGCCCACTGTCTGGCAGGGCAGGGCCAGAAGCAGAAGAGGCCTTGACAAGTACTGCTCATTCCTGTGTTGTCAACATTCTTTTTCATCAGAATCCCAAAACACAGCCCTGCATGAACTCCCAGGAAGAAAATTAGTTCTATCCCAGTCAAAATCAGGACAACTGAAGTAAAAAAAGCAACCACTTTTCCTGGTAAACAACTTTCTCTTTGCCTACAGCAAGAGTTTTTGTTTCCATGAGGAAGGTAGGTGAGGTGGAATTCACCTGGCAGAATGGAGCTGTCTAAGCATATTAGTCAACTGAGGTGACCTCTAAAAGGCATTACCTGTCTTATCTTAAGGTAGATGTCTAGAATAGGTAGACTGTAGGTGGCATAGCAGTATTTTGAACCAAAACCTGCTAATATGTTCTGAAAGGGACATTTATATATCTTTTACATGAATGGATAAGCTCTTAAAAATCTTTTTCCCAGAATAAACATTCTCATTTGCAAGTTCCTTAATCTCATGCTTTGTGAATTCTTTTAATATCCATTTAGAATGAAGCATTTCTTTGAATGCCCCTTCCAGCCAATTTCTTCTCTAAATGGCTAATGGAAAGGAGAGCATGCAGTGTGTTTGATGTTAAAATGAACTGTGGGCTTGCTAAGCCTTTGAGATGGAAAAATTTCTAACTTTGAAGACATGGATGCCAAGAAGTACCAAATATTTCTAATCTCTAAAGCTTTTATGTTACTAAAACACAAAATAGTAAGCTACCATGACATAACTCTTTACGTAAAGGATACTTGGAGTGAGGCAGATGAAATTAAAGGCTTACAAGAAATCTGTCTCCCTCCCCTACACGTTTTGTCCTTCTAGGGTGGGTGTTTTTCTTTCTTGCAATTGTTTTTGGATGTAAGTAAACTCCACAGTAGTCTTAGGATCCCTAGGAAAGCCTCCTCTCCATCAGTTTTCTTATCTGACTTCAGATCCGTTATCTGCGGCCAGCAACTCTCCAGCTATGTTCAGGAGTTTCTTGTTCTGCATTCGGATTCATTGTATACTTCTAGATCCCATTTTGTCCTGTTGCATTCCAGAAGCTTCACCCCGCTGTGATTGCTCTGTTACTCTCCATAAGGATGCTATTTCTCCTCTCCAGATCATAGCACAGTATGCAGTTAGCAAACAGAAAAGAGACCAATGAAATGCCTGTAACATCTACTGAAGATATGAAAACAGGTCATGATTTGCTGTAATATCTCTCTCTGTCCTTTAAGCTCTTCCTATAATCTTTATCATAATTTTACTCTTACAAGGGAAGCAGTAGTTTGCTTTATTTTACACCTTTCAAGGTCTGTGCTTTTCCACAGGCATTGCCAAACTGTGGTACAACAGTACATTGCAAATGTACAGCATTACTCTGGTAACTTCCTTTTAGGGCTCTTCAGTTTCTGAGGTTGTTCAGGATGCTGTGGCACAGCTGATCTTTGATCGGAGTTGGTAAATAAAAGTACATGCATAGAAAAGCACATATCCACACACATACACACATATATAGGTATAATATGTCTACCTTGCATTTTTTCATCAGCAGACTATATAAGACTTGAAATAAGTTAAGATACAGTAGCAACCTTGTTATTTTTCAGTCCTTCACTACCCAAGTGGTCCTACTGCAATTTGAAGACCTGTTACAATTTGGTCTACACTTTATGCTGTATTTAAAAAAAAACAAAAACAAAAAGCATAAAACGATACTTGAAAAGCACACTTCCATGCTGAATAAAATATAATAGATTGACAAGGATTTTCCAAGGAATTGCTGAGAAGATCTCATAGAATCATAGAATGGTAGGGTTCGAAGGGACCTCTAGAGATCTATAGTTGACAGGAGGACAGGACACCAACAAAGTTACAATTAGAGATTGGCTGTAGGTTTAATTGTTACCTCATCAGCCTGAGGGAGAGAGTTTTGTTTGAAACCCCAAAACTCTGTGATTTATGACAATGTGTAGATCCCTTTGATTTTCCTGGGAATTAAACAGGAGGTGTGTAAAGACAGAGTAGCATATGCACAATAAGAATGAACCTTACAGAGTTTCCGTTCCTGGTGGAAAGAGTTAAGAGGAGGAAGGACATGAAGAGATGTTGAATTTGCCTGTCCTACTATCTTGGATCACTGGAATGGTAAGTGGTAAACAGTAGTTTGGAAGAATGTAGACGTTATATGCAAACCATGTGGACCATGTGACACCAAGAAATGGAAAAAAAAAAAAAGACAGAAAATTAAAAGTAAGACCTTCCTCCTTTCTTTCAGGGACAAGAATGACAAGAGATTGCAGTGTTTGTCTTTCTCAAGGCAGAAATATACATAAGGAAGTGGGTGTTTGTTTTCTTACATTTAGCTTAAAGCTAAAGGACCCAAAACCAGATTGTTCTTTCTATAATTGCAGAAGAGCATGCACACTTGAAATAGCTGTCTGTCTTTTGCTACTTCGGTGTGACAGCAGAGATGTTTTATTAAGTGAATTTTAATATCCTCTTGCCTTTAGAGTCCAACATCATGTGGTGATGTAATGGGATATTCTTCCTTTTATGTTCTTTCTGATTCTTTTTTCCTTTTATTCATTTAAATGCTTATACAAGTGGTTTGAATAAGTCAGGAGTACTACCTTTTTATCTTGTATCCTATGCTAAACTGTTTCAACTGAGTAATAGGAGAAGGGGTAGTCTTTCATATAAGTAAGTTTATGCCTAATCCTCCTACTCTGTGGAACAAAGATGCGTGAGTTAGCAGGGGTCTGTTCCAGGTCTTTATTTCTATAGTTGCAGGAAGGTGTTTTTTAGATGATTTGCTGTTTCAGATGTTCCTGCTACCTGCATCCTGGATGGACACAAATAAGGTGTTATTTCCTTTAGAATTTCATCTGTCTTTATTTTTAAATACAGGCTTTAAAAAAAAAGGAATATTTTTCCCCTGTTAACAGAGCAGCGGAAAACCGAATGTTATTTAATGTCTAAAAATTCTTTGGGTCTCTGACTCATCACAACTGTGAATGTGAAGCTTGATCTTTTTTTTTTTTATTTTCTTCATTTGTACTGTTTGTTTTAGTAAGAGATGCCACATGTCTCTAACTCTTCTGCCTTAGGCCATGATGGCTACCACATCTTTATTTTATTTTTGGTATTTTCTTTTCTGGCTTGTTTGTACATGGTGATGGGAATTTCTTCTCATTGGCTACCCATTTGCTCTCTCCATTGCAATTTTCATCAGCTTATATACAAGTCGTTCTTTAAAAACTTCTTGCCTTTATTACATAGAATATAATTTCACTAAAAATAATTTTTCGTATCACTTTACTGCTTTCATTATGTTTGCTACTTTTTTTTTATAGGAAAGCTATCTAAATGGTCATCTCTGCTTTCATGGAAACAATTTTCATATATTGCTGAAAAGATTTAAATAATTGATCTTGTTCTCCATATAAGTCACTGAGTCATCCAGCTACTGAGCCATGACTGTTTTTATGCCAGCTTTTGAGCACGGCCAGAATTGGGACCATAGAAAAATTTTTATAACATGTTCCTTTATAATGAAAGGTCTATTGAAAACTGCTTGGCAAGGCAGGAGTTCTGTAAGATTTCCAGACACATAAAGGACCATCATCTGATCCTCATTAGACCAATCTGTCAACCTAAGCACATGTCCAATGAAGGCACAACAAAAACTCCTGTTACTATGAAGAATATAGTTCAAAACTTATTCTTTAAAATAAGGACTTGATCTGACTGTGAAAAATCCTATACAAATAAAACTGCTGTACCTCTGTGAAATCCTACTAACACTGCTGTGGGGTTTTAAGTCCAGGACAGTTTGGTTATACAATTTGGTGATGAAAATGAGCTGTTTGACATTAAATCAACACAGAGCCTAATCAGCCAGCAGGATATAAGCAAGCTCCCTACCTCTCTGTGAAGCCACACAGGCCAAGACAAAGCAGTACGGGGAAATCCCAGGCTTCAGATCAAGATGTCAGTTGTGGGGCTTTGGAAGCAGAAGAGTAAGCTCACTCCACTGTGACATAAGAGAACACTAGTGTGAAGAGCACATGCCCTGGAAAACAGCTCAGCTGCAGATGTGGGTGGCAGCTTGCAAACGAAGGAGAGAGGTCTGGGAGTGTGAACAACTGATGTTAATAGTAGTTGTAATTAAGTACGTGTGGACAAAGTATCGAGCTTGGTCAGAATTACACGAGGGGAGCTCATAATTGAGAGTATTGGGCAGTAGCCCACAGCCCTTATGCTTGGTCTGCTGAATGGTTTGACTCTCTTAGGCTGTTTGACTATTTGAAATGTACTTTCTGTCTACCATACACCCAAAAAGGAGGGCATGTAGAGTATGCGGTTCAGCTTGTGGATCAGTCCATGTCCATAACAGCTAACAGGTGAACAATGTATGTGAAAGGAGGCAGAAGGGATCAGAGTCAAGTTCATGCTGTCATTGTCCACTTGTCTAGGGCACCACTTAAAACCAATTTTGAATAAATTACAGTTTGTCTTGTCATCCTTGATGGAGATAAGGGCATCATTTTGGCAGATGCAGCACACATTGAACACAGTATACATGTGCATCAAGAAGCAGCTTCAGGTGGGAAGCATACCCATATTATCCCTGTATTTCCTAATACTCTGAGGATCCCATGATCCTGGTGCAGGCAGGACATACACAGAGAAGGATCATCGCTATCTTTCCCTGTCTCTCACTGTAAATACTACCTAACACCTGACATTGTGACATGGAAGTTGACTAGGCTTTTGGTCTAAACCCAAGTGACACATTTGTATTTTATGATTTTTCTTAAGGCAAGCTTAGTGAGAGTAGCATTTTTGAAAACCCAAACCAATATGGGACACAAAGTTTTATTTCCCAATGAAGTTGCATCAGTTCAAATCAATAGTATGTCTATGATCCCTCACCCTTCTCGCTTTTTACCACCCCTTCCCATTGCTTCCCATCCCTAGGACTATTTTACTGGCTGTATTTGTGATGGCAGCATGCTATACTGACAAGAACTTCTGGGCCCACAAGATCCCACTTGTGTCTTTGGCCATGAAAGTCTTCCAAAGTTTCTGTCTAAATCAGGAACAAATCTGATACCAGGAAAAAATAAGTCTCTTGCACCCCTTTATCCCCAACCCCTTGTACATCCAAAGTACAGTTGCTGGAGTTTGCAGATGTAAGATCTCTACATCTGTTTCAATTTAAAAGCCCAAGGGCCAAAAAGTGTCTGGCTTTGATGGAAATAAGATAACATTCATTGTCTTGTATAGAAGCATTATAATAGATAAATAATGGTGGCTTAAACTTAGTTGATAAGCAAAGTCCTTCAGTTCCATTGAAGGAATTATTTTTCTCTCAAGATATGTGAAGAACAGCAAGATTAATCTTAGCAATTCAGGATTTCTGGATATATGGGAGTGTATTCAACACAAAAGGCATGTGATGTGAGACATAAATTTATGTTACAATGTTATGATGTACATAAAATATATATATATATATATAGTTAAATTATATTCTACCATAATGTATCTAGGAAAAAGAGAGTCATGACCTATTTACCTGCTATGGGCCATGCTCACATTCATTTAACATGTAATGATATTGCTTATAGGCTAATGCATTTTGTTAGAGTAAATGATTTTTAGTTTAGTAGTTACAAACTTTGATCCCAACATCATATAAAATATCAAATGCATGTAACAAAGCTGCCACTATTTTTAGACTGCAGCAATTATTTTATAAGGAGACAATTCTTATACAGTGTATATTAACTCCTCAAAAGGCTTTCCACGTGGTAAAATAGATTTGGAGAACAAAAGCACTGAACATTGCAACTTGAATAAGAAGACGGTCTTTTATTGTTAGCTTTGAAGCACTGAACAATGTCTGCAACTTGTTCTGCAAAGAAGAATGGGAGAAATAGAGAGTTTCACCTCCATTTACATTCTAATGTTCTCTCAAAATAGAATTCTTCTCTGGCCCTCAAATAAATACCATGCAGTAGCTTGGGGATATTGTTTTAATTTATGTGGCTGGTGACAAGAGAATGGGACACAAACAGTTCCCTTTCTCAGATGTTTATTGTCATTGCTTGGGTGGGGGCTGAGCAGGAAGAAGCAAGGTCATACCTTCCACAATAAAAAAGACTGCTTAGACCCGACAAATCGCTTTGATTCTGATTATTAAAATTATAATCTGGCATGGTACATAAAATCAGTAGCTTTTCTGCAGGTAATAAATCCCATGCTGGATGGGTGATGCTGCCCATCAGACAGTCTCATCAGATGTAGGAGCTGGTAGTGTGGCAAAGGTGGGGGTGGGGTGGGGAGGGGGCTGGTTGCTTGGGAAGACATGGCAGATAATAAAATGTGACTTGGGTATAGGGTGCTATCCTGCTATTTAGTTTCCTGACAGTTCATTTATTTCTAACCATTTGTTTGATTAGTAAACAAAAAAACCCAGTAGAAGAGAAAGAACTCCAAGCAGAAATCCATTTGCTGACAGAAGCATGTACACTTTTGATTTTGTTACAACTGAATCCTTTCTACTCCCAACACAGATTTGCATAGTCTGCCTTCTGCAGAATATCTGCTTTGTATCTACCCACAGCTACTTAGCCCTGTGTGTATGTATCTGAACTGCTGTCATGTTGCATCTAGCTAGAAGCGCTGGGACAAAGCAAAACCTGAAAAACTGTCTGCCCTTTTCTTACTGTGACAATCTATGGACTGTTTGGCTATTATTAAAGTTGTCAGCATGGTGCAAACAGCTCACTGATGTTTTACCAGGGTTATGATTGTTCTCACTTGGCATTACTGTCCGCACAGGCACATCAGGGAAAAGAAGAGAAACTTGTATACTGGCTTAGGACTGCTGTTTTTAAGCCAATTTTAATTTATTATTCATGAAAAAAAATGTCTTTACCCTGCATTCTCAAAAGCAGTCCAGTAGGAAGTCTGGTGGACACAGAGAAAGAGTGATCAGGTAATCTCACCACATAATATAGGCTACGTGCAGTCAGCATTTAGTGCTTATTTTTGCTCTGTGGTTATTACATTAACACAGGTAATCCTGTTTTTTATCAAAGCTCAAATGAGGGTTTTGTGCTTCACACTGCATGAAAAACTATTGCAGACCAGTTACTTGGCAAGCTAGATGCTATCCAGAAAAGTTGTTTTCATAAATTCTGGGTCTTGTCAAAACAAATCTATTTCTTTTTGTGGCAAATACCATGCTACCTAGTCAAATAATTTTAGATGTATTCAAAAAGTCCTGCTAAATTAACAGTTTCCATTCTATAACACCGATTTGGCAGACTGGACAATCAGAAGATTTAGATTCACATGGCTGTTTGACTCATTAGGTGAATGCCTGTTTGTGGGGAAAAAAAAAAAGAGAGAGGCTCTGGGTTTGTGCAGAATTAATTGTCTGGATTGTTCAGTAAGTCACCATCTCTCACCTTTGCAATTTAGCTTTGAGTACTTTTCATTTCAACCACTGAAATGGTGACATGTATTAATGAGGAATTACAAATAGACTTTGGGAGAGTAGGGGATGGAAAGTAAGTCTGGAAAAAAAGGAAACTGCAAAACTACTTAGGATTTTCAGAACTCATCTGGCCTTGACTAAAATCTTATCCTCACTTGGGGAACTAGTCAACTGAAAACTCAAGGCAGATGCAGCAGATCAAATGGCTTCTGCTGCCCATTTCATTCCGTTTGCTCCTTAGTGATTTAAATTTACAGCAGTATTGTCCTCATGACTGTGTGTCTTGCTTGAGTCTCTTTAAGATGTGGCATCTGGCCAGGCCAGGATGATGAATGTTGGGTCAAAGGTTTCGTTCCAGTTGCACAATCATTGCAAAATTGAGATAGTCCTAAGAGGACTGCAGGTTCCAGTTAAAGCCCAAATGGGTCCTCATACAGACTAGTAAGACCTCTTATTGGTTCATATTTTCATTCTGTGAAGCAGTGTGTAGGGCTGGGAATGAACCTATCTAAGGTGATGTGCTGCTCAGCTGCATCTGCATAGTAATTTATAAGGGGAAGATATGTGACAGATTCAGATAAATTTGTCATCATTTGTCCTTTCTTGGCCTATGACTGTTGGTTTGCTGCTGTGCTGAGTAATACCTAATATCATTTCCAAGATCACTTGTCCTCTTTTAGGGTCTCATGATCAAGCATCTATTCTTGCACGACTGCTTGTGCAAACCAATGGTGCAGTACAAGAAGCATTGATTTGCACACGTGGGATTTAAGCTGAGCATGCCATGGTAATTAGAATTAGTTGTGTTAATACTTGGTGGCCACAGCATCAGTTCTAAGGTAGGTAAAAATTCCTTGTATCTTTCTTCTCCTCTAATAGTTACTGAACCATCAGATCTTGAAATGTATTTTGGAAGCATCATTGAAATCTTACCTTGTCAGTCTTCTGTCAAATGCATTCAGGCCAGCAAACTTCTTGGTTGCAATACTCTCTTTGTTCATAGCTAAACTATGGGGGGAAAAGGGGAAATTTAGCAGATCATTTGTAGTTGTGTAATTCTTTGAAAGCAGTTTTGCTCTATGTAAGACAGTTGTATTATAGTTATTGATTTCACATATCAAAGAAAGGCCTATGTTTTGTCAGGTGCCAATATCACCTATTTATACTGAAATGTTTCTATTTAGGGGTTGAAGTGTACCTGAGATTTTCTCCTGCTCCAAAAGCAAAGGTTCCAGACCTTTCAGACTGCTCAGCTACATCATGGGAGGAAATGTCTTGCCTGGCTCCAGTGACAGTGGTGCAAGGGCTGAAATATGAGCACCATAATGGTCAGAGATGGTAAAACATGGATGACGTGACTGTTGCATGCAAGAAGTGGAAGATATAGCAGGTCTGGCTGAGAAAGCTGCTTAGGGAGAACTGGTGTTAGGAAGACAAATTTGACATTGTCCTTCTTTGTGTAGGTGGATCATAAAATAGAAAAAAAAAGAAACAGTGAAAAGCAGAGAGCAGAAGGGAATGTAGTAAATAAATAGAGTCTAGAAAGGTAAATTTGCTCAACTGTGGCATACAAACAGTGGGTAAAATTGAGAACAGCTGCAGAGAAGAATAGCATTGCCAGCAGGATGACAACAGTGATCCTTCCTCTCTGCTCAGTGCTGATGTGACAATTCTGGAGTGCTCTGCCCAGTGCTGGGCTACCTGCTGCAAGACAGACATGGGCATATGTGTCCAGCAAAGGGCTGCTAAAGTGATTAAGGACTTGGCACATCTGCCATACAAGAAATGTCTGAGAGAGTTGTGCGTATTTTGCCAGGAGATGAGAAGACTTAGGGGGATCTAATCAGTGTTTATGAATATCTGAAGTGAGGGTGCAAAGAAGATAGAGCCAGGCTTTGTTCAATGGTGCTCAGGTAGAGAACAAGAGGCAGTGGGCAAACTGAAAGAACTTCCATTCAGATGTAAGAAAAATGCTTTTTCACTATGAGAGTGACTGAGCACTGCAACAGTTTGCCCAAAGAGGTTGCATAGTATCCATCCTTGGACATATTTGGTACCTAATTGGGCACAGCCCTAAGCAACTTGCTCCTGCTGACCTTGCTTTGGGCAGGAGCTTGGATTAGATCTGCAGAGCTCCACCATTCTGTAATTCTGTGGTAACGGGAATTTCTGGTGAAAACATGGATTTTATTCACCAGCTACAGATTCTAGCCCTTCTCTGTGTGAAGTATTTTCAATAGTACTTCAATCTCAAAAGTGCTTTGTAAAGCTCATCAGCTTAGGATGAAGAGCCTTAGATATGGTCCAGAGAGGACCTTAAATCATGTAGCTTGCCTCTGAGAGTTTCATTGATGTAAACTGAGGATTTGAAAAAAATAAAATAGGGTTTTACTTTCCTGAAAATAATACAGAGAGCATCACAATGGATTTTAATTTTATATTGTCATAGAAATTCAGTGCCTGCATCTTCCTTAATCCCCCAATATTTTAGAAGTTAGAAATAGTAAAGGAATTTTAATATTATTTTAGAATCATTCCTATGCAATATAAGAGATCATAGAATCATAGAATGGTAGAGTTCGGAGGGACCTTTAGAGATCATCTAGTCTAAACCCCTGCAGAAGCAGGTCCACCTAGATAGGAACCTGTCCAGATAAGTCTTGAAGACCTCCAAGGAAGGACACTCCACACCATCGCTGGGCACCCTGTGCCAGGGCTTCCCTACCTGAACAGTGAAATAGTTTTTCCTTATGTTTAAATGGAACTTTTTGTGTTCCAATTTCATCCCATTACCCCTTGTCCTGTTGCTACATACAATAGAAAAAAGGAATGTCCCAACCTCCTGACACTCACCATTTAGATACTTGTAAATATTAATGAGATCCCCCCTCAGTCTTCTCCAGACTAAAGTTCTCCCAGTTCCTGCAGCCTTTCCTCATATGAAAGATGTTCCAGTCCCCTGATCATCTTGGTAGCCCTGTGCTGGATTCTCTCCAGAAGTTCTCTGTCCCTCTTGAGATGAGAAGCCCAGAAATGGACACAGGACTCCAGATGAGGCCTCACCAGGGCAGAGGAGAGGGGGAGCAGAACCTCCCTTGACCTGCTGATCACACTCTTCTTGATGCATCCCAGGATGCCATTGGCCTTCTTGGCCACAAAGGCACATTGCTGGCTCATGGTTAGTTTATTATCAACCAAGACTTCCAGGTCTCTCTCTGCAGAGCTGCTCTCCAGCAGAGCAATCCCCAGCCTGTCCTGGTGCATGGGGTTGTTCTTCCCCAGATGCAGGACTCTGCACTTGTCCTTGTTGAACCTCATGAAGTTCCTCTCTGCCCAACTCTCAAGCCGGTCAAGATGAGATGACTATTAATGACTTTTCCTGTAACATTTAATTGATATCAATCTCTAACCCGAATGTTATAGGATGTTAATTTGGCTTTATATTAAGATTCTATTACTAAAACATATGTAAGAGGTTAATAGATGATTGATAGTGATTGTAAATGCTTTATAGATTTCGTCTATGTCTAAGTTATAAGAACATCAATAGATGACAATACTGGATGTTATAAGAGATAATCAATCATGCCATTGGACTGCATAAAACATACATCTATTCTTTATCCGTTTCTTTAAAGTACCATGCATAATTTGTTAACCCTTTATAAACCACTTCAAAATGGAATTTTAATCAGAAGTATTGCATGATGTGTAAAGGGATACCTCTGACATTTTAAAGACTCAATATATTCTCTTTAAGACTTCTTTTATGCTGGTCCAGGTGCTACCCATGGTATCTGCAGTTTGAGAAAATGGGACATAATCATTTAAAAGTCTGTTTCCAGTTCTGAATTATGAACTTATGCTTCTAAACTTCAATGAGTCAAACAGAAACTGAATACATTCCTTAAAATCAGTGGGATATCACCAGGTTCTGACATTTGAATAAGCGTCATCACTGCTTCCTTCCAAAAAGAGTGACAGTTGTCTAAAAGGTAACCTTCAGGTAAGGAAATTGTTTACATTCGTTGTATTCTTCCTTCTTGTTACACAATAGAATTTTGTACCTGAGGACCAGAAACTTTTCCCTCTGTTTTTCAAACTGCATTCTAAGATAATGATCCTAGGTATTCTTCAGACAAGATAGCAGGTGTAAAACATAAAGACAACACACTAAAATAAATCAAATTAACAAATTCCTAACAACCTGAAAACAGGCACATCTGGCCTTCTTTAAGACAGAATTTATAAAATTTCAGTATTAGTATGCAAGATTGGTCTACAGTTGTGAAGCAAGCAGTGACCTCCTAGAGGTCAGAATCACATGCTTGAATAAATATTTAGATATCAGTGAGGCACTTCATGTGTTTCTGGAATTGTTGCCTCCTGAAAAGACATTGTCTGGAAAGGGTAAAGTTTAGTTTTTTACTCACAGTCATATCATGCCTGGCATACAGCATAGGCTTTGAAAAGTCCTGAAATTGCCAAGTACTCAGACAGAGGGCCAAATCAACAATCAGCTCATTTATGCTTAGCGTTATTGACCAAGTAGTGTAGCTATTAGCAACTCAAGAACTCTCTTAGAGTAATGGAAAAAGCTGAAGTATTGGTAAGAGAAAATGAAAAAGTACAAGCAGTCATTTGCTCTGACTTAGTTTTGCACTAAGTTTTGCTTCACACATCAACATTAGCTGAAATTTAATGAAGCTACATCAGCCAATGGAGGACTCAAACCTCAAGTAAGGATAGGAATGTGAAACCACATCTGGTGTAAAATCAATTTACAATTAAAAATTTGGCCCACAAGAACATCAAGGTCAACAGAAAAGCTTCTATAGGTATGTTGGTGATAACAGAAAGAATGAGGAAAACATGTTTACTAGATGCAGAATCATGTATGTGTAGGGGATTGCAGTCCTCAGTCTCCCTCTTTTATCCACATCATGAAACAAAACACTTGGGCCTCCAACTGTTATCTTCATATCTATAGCCCCTTGTATTACTCTTTTCCTTTTAAATGCTGGCTGGAGAGAAGGCTTTTTTTGACTTGCACTGCTGCTCTTAGCTCTACCAGAGCCTTTCCTAGTAGTGGCCAGGTCTCAGTGCAAGGGAGTTTTCAATGAAGGATTGAGCCAGGTTTACAGACTCTGGGTGCTCTTGGATTTTGTACAGATGGGGACTGCTCTTTCTTTTCTTGTGTGTTTTTTCTCCACAGTCCCTAAAGTCTTCTTTTTGTGTATTGTTCAATACCTGGCTTAGCTGGACTCTAATCTTATTTGGGCTGCAAAGCACAGCACTTGTGTAACCAGGACTCCATCCTGCTCTCCACAGAGGAGCGCTTAATGACAAGCACAAACAAAATAAAGGTTGCTCATTTGAGCCTAAATATCTCATGGCCATAAAAAGCGGTGTCATAAAGGATTTTATCAAATGGCACTGTTTGACTGAGTTCAATGTGTGTGTTTAAGTAGCGAGCATAAGGAAATTTAAGTCAATTGCTTACAGAAGTAGCCTTTTTGGGACAGACAATTCCCTCTTTTCCTTTCTCTTCCCTCACTCTCTAGGTCTTTAACTCTGAATATTGCACATTTGCATTCCTTAATGCACAACATCCAAAAGACATTAATTTGGGTAGCGCAGAGAGCTGCTGGTGAAAGAGTATTTAGTGTATTAAATAAGGATTGAATATCCTAGTGTTAGTCTGATTCATTTTTATTTTACATTTTTTCTTGGGGTTCAGAGCCAATGAAAGTCTTGAGCCAGATTCTCAGCTGGCATGAATCAGTTAAGTAAAATGAAATCAATGAAGCTACATTGATTAATATTCACAGAGGAATCAGTCCATTCATTGATGTCAATTGAAAGGGCGTATTTGGCATAACAGATTCTGGAATAGGCAGAAGTATTCACCATAAAAGCATGTTCACGTTATCTCTCTGACCTACAAGAATATACAAGCATTAGAATCTTCAGAGATTTGTCTGGCTTCCTGGCATACGAACAAATAAACAAAGGTAAGTATAGGACTGAAAATCAGAGCTGAAGTACTCAGAAGCACAGAGATTTTGTAGTTCTATGTCTTTGAATATGCTTGTTACCAGAAATCCAAAAGAAAGAACCATGCAGCAGACAGGTATATGTCAGTCTGCCTTCCTAATTTAACAGAATCATAGCATCAAGAGACATTTTCTCTTTTCTCTGCAATCAAAGAATGAATAGACTTGCAAAGTTCTGGCTCGTATGGATGATCACACATAGACCATTTTTTTTTCTTTGATATTGGTATGGTTAAAACACCAACTACTTTTTAAGATTTTTTTTTTTTATAGCAACAACAGCTTTTTGTGGCAATGAGCTTATCCCAAGGCATATATTAGATGTGTTTCTGTGCATGGGTTTTGAATTCCCATCAGTTAATTTGCATGGCCTTTTCCTCCCCTTCTGCTCTTTTCAAAATCTCCATTATTTTAATTGTATTATCGCCCATTTACACTGGCAGTAAAAAACTTTTGTAATTCTCACTTAAAGTCAGTCTTTAGACTTGTGCTTATTACTCTGCTCTGAAACTTCTACCATATCACTTCTGATTTCTGTGGCTTGTAACACACGTAGTCATCTAAAGGTGCTTATCCTATGGGTTTTTAAAAAACATTAAAAGATTTTTCATGTTGCTTCCTATCAATAATCCTTCTGTATCAACATTTTCCAAGCCTTGAATTTCATCTCATGCCTGATGTTCATTCACTGCATTCTTTGGCTATTAAACAGTATAAAATAAATCTCAGTTTTAAGATCACAAAATATACATGCTTATAGATGGAATTAAAACCTTTATCTACTTGATAAATCTTGACTATCACTTGATGTTTTTGTTTGTTTTTCCATGTTTGTGAGTTTGTTAAATTTTAAAGCATCCAGTGAAGCTAGACTCTATGATTCTATGATTCTGTCAGGTTTTGAAATATTTTTAAAAAGATTGATTTCCCTTTTTATTGGTGAAGTAAATTTTTAGAGATCCAATGTTTTCCCATCAGAATAACAACAGTTGCATAGTAAGTGGGAGTGGTGATTGAATTTTTCAGTTCCATTGTTATTCACATTATTATCCTCCATTAAGCTGTGGGACAAAGTTATGAGCTACGGCATGTTTTAAGATTGATACTTCCAGTGGCATCAGGCCATGAGTCAAAGAAAAATCCAAAAACATTGTGAAGCTGTCCTCTTTAAGACAGTCTCCCTTAAACCATGCCTTTGATATAATTTTGGATGCCACCATCTTCTGCAAGGGGGTTGGACTAGATGATCTCTAAAGGTCCCTTCCAAACCCTACCTATCTATGATTCTATGATTCTATGATCATAGGTTGCAAAGTGCACCAGAAAACTGAAGATTCTTCCATGTCCCACAGCTGCCAGAGGCAGGCAGATAGGCTTTGATAACAGGTTTATATTTTTTAAGAAGACAGAAAAGAAAGAGGGAATGAGTGAGGTCTGCTCTCTGAAAATCTAAATGCTATGGGATTATCATCCAAATTTCAGCACATTGTTGATCAGTTCAGCTGCCATATGTCCCCCTGTTTTTTACACAAAGAGTTTGTTTAGGCGCCTGCTCAGAACCTATAAGCACCTATGCTTCACTGTGCATAGGACCTCTGGTTACTCCTGTTTCCCACAACATTTTTAGTTGAACATGGATTATGCTGTGAGCTCTTCTGTCAAAGGTGAGCCACTGGGAGACAAGGTACAGAGAAACAATGGTCTTTTGTGGCTTCAGTGCAGATTCAAGCATATTTTCAGTCCTTACTCTTCTCTGCAAACATGGACTACTCCTTTCTAGTGCTTCTAGAGGAGTACCTCAAGAAGGTGAACAAAAAACAGAGTGAGAGGAGTCACTAAGGCAGCTGTGGCCTTTTTCACTATCATTACAGACTAATTCCGATTGATTTTTATTTAAGTTGTACAAGACCCGAGCTTTGTCAATAGATTTTAGGACTAGTTTGAATGTGATTGTATAATGCAAAATTCTACCTGTTGAGAACTGTTATCATCAAAGAAACCTAGTATTAAGTCTAAAATTCAGTAAGAACTAACAGTAAACTTTTGGCTAATTGGAAAATATGTTATTCAAGGTTTTATCGGGGAGTAATCTTTCTACATAAGCAGCATTTGAATTGTGTATGTGAATAATTTTGTTGATAACTTCTGTAGTTGACCAAGAAAAATATGCTACAGATCACTTATCTACTGTGTTAAGTGTGTGAAAGCAAGCATCAGAAATTTTCCACAGACAGCTCTTAACTGTAATAGCGTTTGCAAAAGGCATACAAGTTTCTCTTTGAAGACTCAGAAGACACTAGGATGTGAAAGGAAAAAAATAAGATAAATAACCCACCTAAAGATAGGAAACAAAGTAGGAATAAATGTTCATTTCTCACAGGAAATGAAAATTACTGGAATAATCCCACAGGGACTTACACTGTGGCCTGTGATATCCCACATTTGTAAACAGTTTGGTGAAAGGTTTGAGCAATGAAATGACAGAGTTTACTGACAGTACTGAGTTATTCAAGATCAAAGGTTGATTGAAAAATAAAGTCCTTGCCTTTCTGAACGACCAGGTGAAAAATTGGCAAATGAAATTCAATATAGATAGGAAGAGGAAAAAGTGAGGAAGAAGTAGATCTTGCTTTGCAAATATGACCATAGTCTGGGTTGATTAGCATTCAGGAATAATATTTTTGTCACTAGGATGGTTGAGTATATAGAAACTCCATGCTGTGGTTTAACTCTGGCTGTGTGCCAAGTGTCAATCAAAGCTGCTGTATCATTCCCATTCCTAAACTAAACTAGGGAGAGAAAATATAAGGAAAGGCTCACAGGTTGAGTTAAGGACACAGCAATCACTCAGCAGTTTGAGTCATAGGAAAAACTGGCTCAACATGTGGAAAAATTTGTTTTATTTATTATAATCAGAGTGGAGTAGGGTAATGAGAAATAACAACTGAATGTTAAAACACCTCCTCCCACCCCTCTCTTCTTCCTGGGTTTTTATTTGCTACCCTAGCAGTGACACAGTGGGGTGAGAAAATGGGGGTCTATGGTCAGTTCATTACGGATGGTCTCTGCTGCTGCTTCCTCTCAGAAGGAGGCCTCTTCATGGGTTCCTCCCATGGGAGTCAGTCCTCCACAAACTTCTCTAATGGTGGTCCTTCCCATAGGATGCAGTTCTTCACAAACTGCTTCAGCATGAGTATCATCCATGGGGGAAACAGTCTTTCAGTCCTTTAGACTTCTCCAGCATGGGCCCACCACTGAGTCATGAGTCATGACAGCAAACCTGCTCCAGCTTGGGCTTCTCTCTCCACAGGTCCTGCAGAAGCTAAACCAGCACAGGCTACCTGTGGGGTCACAGTCTCCTTCAGACATCCCCCTGCTCTAGTGAGGGGTCCTCCCCCAGGGCTGCAGGTGGGGTTCTGATCCCCTGTGGCCTCTGTGGCTGCAGGGGTAGGGCCTTACCATGGGTTCCACCATGGGCTGCAGGGGAACCTCTGCTCCAGTGCCTGGAGCACCTCCTTCTACGCTGACCTGGGTGTCTACAGAGATCTCACATTCTCACTCCCTTTTTCTGCTACAGTTCTGTATGTGCTCAGCAACTTCTTCCCCTTCTCAAATACATCATTCAGAGGTGTTACCTTAGTCACTAATTGGCCATTCCTTGGTCAGGGGCGGGTCCATCTTAGAATTGACTGCCCTTAACCCTATCAGCTACAGGTGAAGTTTCTGGCAGCTCTTTTTGGAAAAAAAACCCATTCCTATAGCCCCTTGCTACCAAATCCTGGCCATGCAAGCTTATTACACCCTAGCTCAGGATACAGCAGTAGTAAAAAAAAAACCAACAAGAAAAACCCCAGAAATAGCTATGATGTGATTGCAAAAACCCAGGATTTGCCCTCTTCTCTAGCCTAGTATGGGACCTAGCCCCTCAACAGAACTAGAAGAAAAATACACTAAGGAAGGAAAAAAAAGGAGTGGTCTGTCCAAAATACACATGATAAAGCCTCAGACTGGATACATATTAGTTCTGCATAGCACTTAGGAGTTTATAGAGTGAAGGGGAAAAAAATTGAACCCCACAGTAAGAAATTCCCATCTAAATACCATCAGGATCTAAAAAAGCCCTCAAGAACATGGGTTCTAATGGAGTATAAAGACTGATGAAATCTTGCTTATCAGTAGCTCTGATAATTTGAAGTAATAGAGTTGATTTGATGTGTTTTGCAGATGTTGACTATAAAGTTGCAACTTAGGTGACAATATGTCTCTCCATTTGTGTTTTAAAGTGCCAGAACAAGCCAGAATAGCTATTTGCTTTTGCTGTAGAGATTTCCTGGTTCATTTGCTTTAAGAACCATCCAGTAAGTGGGCTGAAAGTTATCCCTCCCCTGGCTGGCTTGCTAGTGAGTGAAAATGGTGTTAGAGGCGGTCCTCCTCCCCCTTTTTCCATATATGAATTAAGATTATCAAATGATATTTGCATCTAACATCTTGAAAACAAATAAAAGGAGGTGGTTATAGTCACACAACATCAAGGTAAGGTGTATAATGCATTGCCAAAGGCTGTTGCAGATGCTAAACATTTACATAAATGCTAAATGGGTTGCATGGATAAGTTCATGGAAGAAAAACATATTCAAAGGTATTATAAAAACTCTAGTTTTGGCTTAGGGGCTTCCTGTATTGTTGATTGAGGAGCACTAGAAGAATATTCTGGGAAGCTGTGATGAAGATTGCTCTGACATTAAACTATTTCACAGTCATCTGCTATATCACTGCTGGAGATGGAGTGTAGGGCTGGTTGGGTGCTCAGTGTGACCTAATACATCTGTTGTTTTGCCAGCTCACCTCAACAGCTTTGAGTGTTCATACCCAGGGCTACAGAGAAATGTTCAAAGGGTCATGAATGAACTCCTGGCTGCACTCTGTCCAAGAACAGGAGCAAGGAGTGGGAGAAGGTGAGGGAGTGACAACTGCTAAAGCTCTTGAGCTTTGTAGTAGACGACATACCCAGTGCTCTTTTTGATCTCTGCTGCTGTGCTGTGGTAGATACCACCACTAGCTGTCATTATTCAGGCTTCCTGTATTCTGCCTAACAAAAGAGGACTGCATTTACACATTGTATTACTGTGCTTAAGACCCTATATTTATAGAGATTTATGTTTATTGTCTTGTCAGGGGCATAGGAAGGCATGCAGCCTTTCATTCACGTCTTACATTGCTGCCTCATAAAACATACTTGTGTCCATTTTTTTCTTACCATAGACATATTTATGCCATTAAGAACACTGTAAGAAATACCAATTAACAAACTCATGGATTTTTAATGGAGGATAGAGGATCATTTTTACAATATGCTTAGCTTTAAAAAGTCCTACAAATGCAGCCATGTGATCACATACTTTAAAAGCTGCTTATGCTACTTGAAAGAAGTGAGGCATGAGCATGGAAAGATAAGCGACTGACAGTCATGGAGGTCAAACTCCATTGGAGTAGAAATAGCAAAGGTAAAAGTGCAAAGTGCTTCCCCTGGTAAGTTCTTCACTCAATTTGCTAAACCACAACCTGGAAATGTCACTAAGGAGTTCCTGAGTTCCTTTTTTTAAATAAAAAGGATGGGTCTGGAAGCTATTCCAATCTGATCCTTGGCTTACTCTCTACTTGAAGCACTTTTGCATCATGTATAACATTGTGCAGACCTGGCCTATCTTCAAATGAGTCCTGTCTTAAATCAGCATTAACAGAGGAGAGCATTTGCTAAGATGTCTGTTAGAGATGTCTAGAGAATTGCTTTATCTTTTATGTAGCAATGTGATAAAGCAAAACAAATGCTTACAAAACCACCAGGAAGCAATTAAGTATCTGAAAAGGGGGCTAGCAGAAAAAAACAGTAACACAAATCTGTGCATTTCACAGTGAGTGCAAATCCTTAGGAGGAGAATAAATATCCTTTGTTCCATTGTAGATACTCTCAGGCTACTTAAATCAATGGGCACATGATCAGGTTTTTTTTCTGGGTGGGTAAACATGGGACTTCAGACAAAAACACTAAAAAGAATGTACTTGTTGCAAGATTACGTCTCATCAAGCCCTGGTTTAGCACAGAGCTCACTTGGTACTGAGTCATCTGCAGTGACCTTATTTCTTTACTGGGCTGCTTTTGCTATGCAGGCGAAGCAGAGCCTTTCCTGTCTTGCCTCTCCTAATGTCTAGGTGGTGAAGAAGAGAGAGATATTTTGTTTCTTCCTTGTCTGAAGTTGCATGGATGATTAATGAACAGCTTGTCTGCAGGAACGAAATTGATTGTCCTTGTGAGCCTATGCTGGGAACAGCTTCATATTTATGAACTGCTTTGAAGAATCCTACACAATGTCCTACTCATGGACATACCAAGGTGCATGTTCACGGCACCCAAGGTGTCTTCTGTCGCAAGTATTGCTAAAACTAGCCATACATACTCTTATTTGTCTGAATATTGCTAATGGGTTCTGTTATGTGTAGGAATCAAGTACAGTTTATGCCAGAAGCAACCAATAGCAGCCAGAAGCAAAAAAAAAAGTAGATTTAGGGTCAAAAGAGTCGCCTTTAAATTATTTGATTTCCTTCATGAGATAGAATGCTACTTTAATGTGATGGTTTCCTATATGAAGTCTCTATTTTCTGGTTAAGAAACCAGGAGATATGTAGAAACATCCAGTCGAGTCTCATTCTCCAAATGAAATCAGTTTTTGGAGAGGAAGAGAGAGAACTTTCCATCTTGATAAGAGTGCAATGTTTTTACTGTGATTTCACCTTTAGCGTACATTAAGAGCATTCCAGATGCTTTCTGGATCATATAGTTAATGTTATAGCTTTGTATTATATGTGCAAGAGAAATTAGCAAGAGCTGAAGGGCAATGAAGTTTCCATTCCTCTCCATATGGGTGAGACCACAACTGTAGCTCTGTGTCCAGATTTGAGCTCCTCTGTACAAGGAAGACATGAATGTACAGAAGCAAGTACAGCAGATCACTAAGACAGTCATGAGCTGGGGAATGGGATGTAAAAGCAGATGGGATGTAAAAGAAGGCGTTTTTTTTCAGCCTAAGACAAAGGGAAATCTTGTTGCTGTTTGCAGCTACCTAAGTTGAGGCTGTCTAGAAGATGGAGCTGGTATCTTCTCAGAGGAGCACAGATACAGAGGTGTATAGGACAAAGGTCAGCAGACACAAATTGGAATACAGGAAATTCTGATTAGATGTAAGGAAATACTTTGGAAGAGGTTTCCCAGTGAGATTGTAAAATCCCCATTTCTAAAGATCCTCAGAGTTCATCTGGATGAATTCCTGAGGAATCTGATCAAACTGGATCCAGCTGCAAGCAAGAGACTGGATGATACAACCCAAACTTTTCTAATCTAAACTATTCTACGATGCTATGAGCATTCTGTTACACATGCTGTGACCTCAGGGACGTGGTGCCTTTCTAAGTGCTAAGCTTCCTGAGAAAGATCTGTGTGGAAATTAAAAGTTCATTTTGCTTTTCCTGCAGAGACAGTTAACAAGTTATCTGAATACTCATACTGAATGGTGACCCAGTATCTTATCACTCAGAAATTTTATATACATAAATGTGTGTAAGACAGTTGTCACTGTTCCTACTCGCACATATGTCACCAGTTCCTACTTGCACATATTTACAAAATGACAAAATTCCTTCTGGATTTCCCAATTGCCAGGTGTAATCTTGGTTTGTGTTGTTTTATACCCAATTTAATCTAGCTGAAGCTCTTGGGAGACTGCAGAGGACAAATGAGAAATATTTATCCAGGCTGTGTCTACAGGCAAGAGGTACTGCAAAGAAATTGCCCAGTTTGGCAAGAGATATTTATTTGGCTAGAGTGCTACAGTAACACACTACAATAAAAGAAAATAACAGGACCAGAGAGAGAAGAACTTATTATCTTGGGTGTTAAGACAATACCCTAAGTAGTGGAAATTGGTTGCAGATCTTGCCAGGATGACACAAATAACAGATCTATAGCTTGTTGGAACACACCTTATCTTGAAAAGCAGTATCTATCTCAATTAATATCTAAGTGCATTGTTTAAAGTTGGGTAACATTAACTGTGGATATTGAAAGTACTCTCTCAGCAATATCCTTGAACTCAGCATTTAAGAATTCATTTTGTAACCTAGGAGAAGGGTTCAAACTTTCTTTAGCCAAAGAAGTGAATCACAGAATCATAGAATATCAAGAGTTGGAATAGACCTTGAAAGATCTTCTAGTCCAACCCCTTTACCAGAGCAGGACCACCTAAAGTAGGTCACACAGGAACTTGTCCAGGTGGATTTTGAATGTCCCCAGAGAAGGAGACTCCACAACCTATCTGGGCAGCCTGTTCCAGTGTTCCCTCACCTGAACAGTGAATAAATTCTTCCTTGTATTCCTTTGGAACCTCTTATGTTCCAGCTTGTACCCATTGCCCCTTGTCCTATCACTGGCCATCATTGAGAAGACCCTGGCTCCATTCTCCTGACACTCACCCTTTACATATTTGTAAACATGAATGAGGTCACCCCTCAGTCTCCTCCAAGATGAAGAGCCCCAGCTCCCTCAGCCTTTCAGCATAAGGGAGATGTTCCATGCCTTTCATCATCTTTGTAGCCCTGCACTGAACTCTCTCCAGCAGGTCCCTGTACTTCTTGAATTGAAGGGCCCAGAAGTGGACACAATATTCCAGATGTGGTCCCACGAGGGCAGAGTAGAAGGGGAGGAGAACTTCTCTTGATCTACTGCCCACACCCCTTCTAATACACCCCAGGATGTCAAAGTCTTCTTGGACCTGTGTGCTTGGAACAAATATTCTCTGTGTTAGAATCTCTATTTAAATTTTTTTCATCCTTTGTTGTTCTATTATTCCCCATTCTAATCTATTTGTTGTTTTTGATCTGAGTTCTCTATGGTCATGGTACAAACAGACTGCACAGTCTGGCCAAGAGTATATTTACTAAAAATAGCACTATCTTTTTGTGTTTGGAATTGTATTGATGTGGGTTTGATGTACCGGAGATTTTGCCTTCAGAGAGAGGCTATATTTCTGGGAAGCATAACTGCAAAGGCTGGAATACTCTAGTAAAAAAGTCTAGGCAGAATATTGAGACGCTTTCTCTGCAGCTAAATGGCCATATATGGAGCTGCAAATACATGAGCACTACAGAAGGTGAGACACTTTGAGATACAAAAAGCTGAATGTATGGTGAGAAACTTGGATACTGTAGCAATGGAAGCCCTTGGGGAAAATATAAAATTAGCTTGTTTAGATTACTGAGCAGAATCAGCAACATGACCACTTAACTTCCATGGGCAGATTTTCTGGAGTGGGTAGAATTCAATCTGTCTCAATGGTTTTCAATGGGGATTCAGAAAAGTAACAACCCCCTTCAAGTATTTGTTTCTGCAGACAGAAGAGGAAGAATGTGCAGCATCCTGGTCAGCAACTTCTTTGATTATTCCTGATATACTGGGCTCTATACTGTAGTGGGTAGAGAGGGATCAGATGAGATGAATCATATTGCAGAGCTGTCATTCTCTCTCCTTTGATTACAAGGTGAAGAAATAGCCTAAAACTGATCCTGTTTCCATCTGGCTGCAGTTAGGTGGGATGGATTGTGGTGCATTGGTATGAAATGTGGTGGGCCTGGACAGAAGGTCACTGCAGCTGAATGGGGTATTCCCACTCCATCCCGCTATCTCCACCTTTCCTCTTTACTTCTGACTGTGTGTCCTCATCACTTTCATTATGCTAACTGGTGCACAACATATGTGTTGATTTGATTCATCAATACACAGCCAAAAGAGCTAGATTGCTTCTGTGAGTTGACTTAATGATGTCTCTTGAGCACCAAAGCTGGTAGAAGAGATAAAAGAGAAGAGGACAGGACATCAGTAAGCAAGATAGGGGGGTCTTTGTGGAGGGCAGATTCCTCCTGTTTCCATGGAAGGGAATAATTAAATTGACTGCCACGGACTATAGTCAAAGTAACTAAGACCAAAAGAGATGTATACTGCAGGCTGTATACCAGTGCCAAGGGAGGCCAGGTGATATGTGCTGGGACTTAGAATTTGAGAAATTAATCGAGTGCTTTCTGTCTGAGCACAAGCTTAGACTAACTTTAAGGGACCTAATGAGGTCTCACCACTTGATAACTGTTGATACAGCCACATGTAGCAATAAATTACAGGAAATAAGAATACTTTATCAATGACAGGATCTGTTCTGGGCACACCATTCCTTCAATACACCTTTTTTTTTTCCCCTTCCTTCTACACTTCAGTGAATAAATCTGTCATAGTTTAACTCCAGTTGGTAATTAGGCTGATGCAGCCACTTGCTTATTCCTCGCCCCACTGGTGAGGAAAGAATCAGAAAAAAACATAAACCACTTAATGGTTCAAGATAAGAACAGTTTAATAATTGGAGTATAATAATAATCATCATCATCACCATCATAAAAAGAAAACAATAAAAAACAGAGAAATAAAAACTAAGACACACATATGATGCACAATGCAATTGCTCGCCACCCACTGACTGATCCATCTCTCCCCACCAACTCCCCAGTTTGTATACTGGGCATGATGTCCTATGATATGGAATAGCCCTATGGCTGGTTTGGATTATCTGTCCTGTCCATGCTTCCTCCCAGCTTCTTGTGCACTTCCTCACTGGTAGAGCATGGTAAACCGAAAACAAGTCCTTAATTAAGGAATAAGCACTACTTAGTGACAACTAAAACATCAGTGTGTTATCACCATTATTCTCACACTGAATCCAAACCATAACTCTGTACTAGCTCCTAAGAAGAAAATTAAATCCATCTCAGCCAAATCCAGGACATATTGCAGTGCAACATTTAATTAAGAATAAAAAGGTTTGATAGAAAGAAAATTGCTGTAAAAGTCACTCATGACATTATTCTCAAACAAACAAAATGCTGAAAATAAGGCTCCAAAGGTCAACCAAGCAGCCAAGAAGCACACAGAAGGTATGTTATAGAACTAGGTGTTGAACAATAGCTTTCTACTCTCTTTTGTACATCAGAGAATCATCCAATCAATAAAAAAATGTGTCGAAGGAACCAACAGAGAGAGGAAGAGACAGAAAGTGCTTATGACTGAATCTTTCAAATATCACTTTAATTATATCTGTGTTTTAATGCAGACTTCTCTCTGTAGCTCTGTAAAAGTCAATTTTTGCATATTTCCCTCTTATTCACGTGCCATCAATGTAGAGACTGAAGAATGATATGTAAGTTATTTATGCTACTATCAATATGCATATCTCTATCTGTTGATGGGAGAAGTGTGGGGATGATATGTCATTTAAAAGTGCTGATATATAATAATTGTTACTGACTGTAAGAGGATAACTGTTACTGTACTTAACATAGCCTGTAATCCTTTCCATCTTCAAAAAACTTTCTAAATGTTAATTAGCTACTGTAGCTTACTAATAAATTTCTGTTAAAAACATATTTTTTACACCCAATTAGGTTATTTTGTCATGGAAGCAGATAGTTTTAACAGAAATGGATGAAACTGACATGGAGAAAAAAATTCAAACAAGAAAAGTTGTGTGAATGGAAATGTCTTGGTTGGTGTCTTGCAGTAATTGCAATCAATGTTCTCATATGGATACACTTATTCTATAAGAAGAAACTGCTTCAGCCATGGCTACATGGCCTGTGACATACTCTAAGGTAATCAATCTGTGTGAGAACAAATTGAAGAACAGAAACACGGCCATGCCTAGATAAGAAATAGGCACAAGCCATGCCAATGTCACATCTGCTGAGGAAGTCAGGGTACAGCTAGAAAACTGGGAAAACCTCCTGTTTGTGAGATGTGTGTGAGATAAAGAAAAGCATTTTGGAGAGGAGTGGAGAACAATGTGCAATGGAGTGTGTTAAGAGAGCCCTGAAGTATCCTGCAAGGTATGGTAGACTTACCGACTATTTTAGCTTCCTTTTGCTATCTCGGAACAGAGATATGCTCCACTTATTTCACGGTGATACATGCACACTGAGTATGATGGTGAGGAAAGTGCTGACCGTAGGGTTCCATGGCAACAATGCTCTGAGTACCCACAGGCATGATTAATGTCTTCAGGGTGTGCTGGGCTCAGGAAATCACTGTCCTCTCCTTTTCTTCTTGAGCTTCTGCCAGACATTGTGGCCTGGCTTGCCCCTCATCTTGAATAGGTGCAGATAATACTCCAAATCACCACAGTTGAGATATTCAGGTTATAACAGAATCAGGAAAAAAAATTCTCTCTCTTTTCTCTCTCTTGTAGAAGTACAAAATCACAGAATCATAGAATAGTTTGGGTTGGAAGGGTTCTTTAAAGGTTATCTNTTGCAATCAATGTTCTCATATGGATACACTTATTCTATAAGAAGAAACTGCTTCAGCCATGGCTACATGGCCTGTGACATACTCTAAGGTAATCAATCTGTGTGAGAACAAATTGAAGAACAGAAACACGGCCATGCCTAGATAAGAAATAGGCACAAGCCATGCCAATGTCACATCTGCTGAGGAAGTCAGGGTACAGCTAGAAAACTGGGAAAACCTCCTGTTTGTGAGATGTGTGTGAGATAAAGAAAAGCATTTTGGAGAGGAGTGGAGAACAATGTGCAATGGAGTGTGTTAAGAGAGCCCTGAAGTATCCTGCAAGGTATGGTAGACTTACCGACTATTTTAGCTTCCTTTTGCTATCTCGGAACAGAGATATGCTCCACTTATTTCACGGTGATACATGCACACTGAGTATGATGGTGAGGAAAGTGCTGACCGTAGGGTTCCATGGCAACAATGCTCTGAGTACCCACAGGCATGATTAATGTCTTCAGGGTGTGCTGGGCTCAGGAAATCACTGTCCTCTCCTTTTCTTCTTGAGCTTCTGCCAGACATTGTGGCCTGGCTTGCCCCTCATCTTGAATAGGTGCAGATAATACTCCAAATCACCACAGTTGAGATATTCAGGTTATAACAGAATCAGGAAAAAAAATTCTCTCTCTTTTCTCTCTCTTGTAGAAGTACAAAATCACAGAATCATAGAATAGTTTGGGTTGGAAGGGTTCTTTAAAGGTTATCTAGTCCAACCCTTCTGCAATGAGTAGAGTCATTTTCAACTAGATTAGGTTGATCAGAGTTCAGTCCCATCTGACCTTTAGTGTTTCCAGGAATGGGGCATTTAGTACCTCTCCAGTCAACCTGTGCCAATGTTTCACCACCCTCATCATGAAAAAAAAATATTCCTTATATCCAATCTAAATCTATCCTCTTTTAGTTTAAAACCATCACACTTTGTCCTATCACAACAGGCCCTGTTAAAAAGCCTGTCCCTGGCTTTATTATAAGTCTCCTTCAAGTACTGGAAAGCTAGTATAAGATCTTCCTGTATCCTTCTCTTCTACAGGCTGAAAAACCCTGAGTCCCTCAGCATGCCGCCATAGCAGAGGTGCTCCAGCCCTCTGATAATTTTTCCTGGCCTCTTCTGGACCTCCTCCAACAGATCCCTGTCTTTTTACTGTGCTGAGGGCCCCAGAGCTGGACATAGCACTGCAGGTGGGGTCTCAGCTTTTCAAGTCCCAATCTAGTGGTCTATCCACTCAAGTGGTGTGGGAGAAGAGGTTGCCAGTGAAGACAGAGGCAGTGTTGTTGAGAGCCTTCTTGCCTGTTGTTACCAGTTTGCCAGTCGTGTTCATCAGAGGGGTGTGCTTTCTTTGACCTTTCTTTTTCTGCCTGACACTCGTGTAGAACCTCTTTTCCTCCCTTGCCAAGTTCAGCTCCAGCAATGCCTTGGCCTTCCTGGCCCCATCCCCACACAGCCAGGCAGTGTTCCTTCACCCTTCCCAGGATACCTGTCACTGCTTCCACCACCTGTGCATTTCCCTCTTGCCTTGAGTTTGACCAGCAGGTTTCCACTCAGACATGACCGTCTCTTGCCTTCCTCTCCTGATTTTTTACACCTGAGGATCAAGAGCTCTTGTGCTCTATGGAAAGGGTCCTTAAATGTCCACCAGTTCTGTTCTGCTCCCTTGTCCCTGAAGGCAGTTTCCCATGGGATCCTATTGTCTAACTCCTTCAACAGATGGAAGTTTACTTTCCTAAAATGCATGGTCCTGACTTTACTCTTTGCCTGACCCATGTCCCTCAGGGTTCTGAGCTCCACCAGTGCATTACCACTACGGCTCAGACTGCCACCAATCTTGACTTCATGANTCCCTTGCCAAGTTCAGCTCCAGCAATGCCTTGGCCTTCCTGGCCCCATCCCCACACAGCCAGGCAGTGTTCCTTCACCCTTCCCAGGATACCTGTCACTGCTTCCACCACCTGTGCATTTCCCTCTTGCCTTGAGTTTGACCAGCAGGTTTCCACTCAGACATGACCGTCTCTTGCCTTCCTCTCCTGATTTTTTACACCTGAGGATCAAGAGCTCTTGTGCTCTATGGAAAGGGTCCTTAAATGTCCACCAGTTCTGTTCTGCTCCCTTGTCCCTGAAGGCAGTTTCCCATGGGATCCTATTGTCTAACTCCTTCAACAGATGGAAGTTTACTTTCCTAAAATGCATGGTCCTGACTTTACTCTTTGCCTGACCCATGTCCCTCAGGGTTCTGAGCTCCACCAGTGCATTACCACTACGGCTCAGACTGCCTCCAATCTTGACTTCATGAATTAGCTCACTTGTGTTGGTGACCAATAGGTCCAGAGTCACATTCCCTGTGGTAGGGCTGACTATTACCTGCCTTGGAAAGTTATCCTCAGTGCTCTCCAGGAGCCTCCTGCATTGCCTGTAGCTTGTGGTGCTACTTTTCCAGCAGACGTTGGTGGGGTTGAAGTCCCCTGGGAGAGTGAGAGCCTGTGTCTGCAATGCCTCCTGGAGCTGGATTAAGAAGGTTCTGTCACCCTTCATCAGGTTGGCCAACCACAAGATTCCCTTTGTTGCCTTGGTCTCTAATTCATACCCATGAGCCTTTAATCTGCTCGTGGCTGTTCTTCAGTGACAGCTCTTTATGCTCTGCCCATTTCTTGACATGGAGGGCAACACCTCTGCCCCTGCTTCCTCACCTGTCCCTTCAGCCTGTAGCCATCGACAGCCATGCTCCAGTCATGAGATTCATCCCACCGAGTTTCAGAAATGACATCTAGTTTGTAGAGTTCTAGCAGCATGGTGGATTCCAGCTCCTCCTGTTTGTTCCCCATGCTGTGTACATTGATGTAGGGGCATTTCAGCTGTGTTGCCAGCCCTGTCAACTTCTTAGAGGAACATCCTTTGGACTATTTCACTTAGTGTTTCTCTGTTATCTCCTATAACCCCAGAAGCCCCTGGCTCATCTCTGTAAGATTTCAGGTGTGCAACCTGCCTGTCTCAGAGCAATGAGAACACACAACAGAACAGGATGGATATGTGAATCTCTGCTGCTTCAGTTCAAACTCTATCAGCTTAAATTAACTACAGGTGAAAACGTGTTTAGTTTCAGTCTTGGCACACTTTGTCCTGACATACATTCATACGGTCCTGCTTCAGTAACTTTGCATGAAGTGTGGGCTGTTAGCTGACAACAAGCAATTATTAAATTGTTAAACTGTCCAAAATAAGCTAATTGTTTATTATCTTGGAATTTTCTCCTCAAACTGTTGACATATTGTGCAGTTATCTGCAACATGTATATCAAAATTGGACAGATGAGCAGTTATAAAAGCATGTTTCTTCAGTGTCAGCTGGGGACCCTTTGTGCTGGGCTCTGCCTGCACATTTATGTGGCAGGAGCCAATCTTTGCCTGGAAGATGAAAAAGTGCTGGTAGTTAAATCAGGCAATGGGTGATAAACTGAAAAAAATGATGAAATAACTTCTTCATGGTAATACAACAGATCTGAAGCAAGTCTATAACAGTCTGTGTTGCCTCACAAGTTCTTATATTTCTATGCTCTGTTTCACTGTTATCCTCTGTCTTTAATAATTTTCTAATTCATTTAAAGTAGTAGGTAGTTCACTTGCTGAGGGCTTATTACATTCCTAGGATTTTACAGAAAGCCTATTTAGGGAAGGTGACACATATTTATGGATGAATTTAGGATTGCTATTCACTAGTTAGACACTGTAAAAGAAGTAGAGATCATGGTTTTTTTTTGTGGAATGGTGTTTATTGTGATTGGATTGAAATGCTGTTGCATACTTACTCTGAAAAAATAAACCAGAGATGACAGTTTGAGCTAAATCTCTCAAAGAATTTTCTACCATAATCCTTGGGTGGGCATGATAGAGAGAGTGATATCTATCTTTGACATTGCTACTTCACTAAAAAAAGAACTGAGAAAGATCCACACATCCTAAACAGAGTAAAAGCTAATATTGTCAAAAGTCTTGACAGTATTCACAAAATAAGCTTTGCTTTCTGTGGAGAAAACTGCAGGCTTTGCAGAAAGGCACAACGATATCGGAGTATTTCAGTGGCTCTTGAAGGAAGCTGCTTGGCTGTAATGGGCTGTACTATGGTGTTTGGCCTATACTTTCTATAAAGACATGAAAATGACCTTTTCTGTCCCCTGTGTGATATCTGTTTTTAAAACAGGGAATTCTCCTTTCTGCTTGGGAATCCTGAGGGATTGCTTAAGTCACATGACATTTTTTTTTCCACTCAACAAGAAAAAAATTGCCCCTTGGTGCCCTTTTTCTACCAAATGATCATACTGACATGGGTTCAGTCTGATGTAGCTCATTCAAAAATATTCAAGGGTCACTAAATGTCATTGATTATATCCTTATTGACAGCCTGAGAGAGCTTTGGTTTCAAATCCATCCATTTACAGCTAATAGTGACCATTAACAAGTAAAGATAAGTGAGGGATGTTTTATGTTAGATCTGCACTTCATCTGCTCTATACCGGTATTACATCTTCTATTGCAGATGTAAAATCACCCAGATGAAGTGGATGACAGAACACAAAACCAGCTTTTAGTCTCCAAAAGACAGTTTCTGTCTAGAAGAATGTACTCATTACAAGACAGTAACAAGTGATAGAATGAATTTATGAGCTACCAGAGAGCAAATGACACAAAATCTCAGCAGCAAAACCGATCAGTCAGAATTTACAAACGTGATATCTTTTTATGGCCTTGGCAGCTCATGATCCTTTGGGATACTAAAGTGACCTTGAAAGTTAATAGCCTACCTCTTGCTACAACAAATAAAATTAAATTCTTCTTGTTTTGATGAATCATTTTCAGGGTGGTTAATTAGAAGACACGGCCCTTGCAGAGATACAGGATACGGGAGACTGCTTTCTGCTTCCTGCTGACTTTTGGGGACCGATTCAAATCCTATTGGAAGCAATGGGTACACTCAATAGAGCTTTGAATTAGATCGTTAAAATTAGTATCTATAAGCAAGTCACTTTATCTCTCTGAGCCTCTTTGTTTATGTGTTCACATGGGAACAGCTAATAATTACTTTACATCAGGATGTTTAGAGCATTTTGCAATGTGTTCATGGACAATACTACAGAAGGAAAAATTAGTCATTTACATGTACAGAATATTTTATTTATTCTAAACTATATGCAATAAATATATATTGTTTATGATCAAATTAATATCTGATTCTATAGTAATTGGCAGTTAGCTGTAGAGTTCACAAAGAAATGCAAATAAAACAAATTAACATATATGAAGTAAACGATTTGTGAGAATATCTAAAATCGCATAAAAACTTAATGAAACATAAAAAATAATTATGATACAAGCAGAAATGGCACTAAACTATGATAAACCTGTGGAGTTAGTACTTCTCAGGCTTGCAGTTAAGTGGTGATAAGTAAGTACAAAATACACAGAAAATCTTATTGTGCAATATAATGAATACCAAGGCTTAAGAAAGAGGATCAGATATAACTGTAATTGATGCAGGATGGATTTTATCTTGAATTAATTCAGCCAGCTTCATTTAGGTAGTTTCAGGAAGGAATCTGAGCTGCTTATATTGTTATTATTTCCTTTGTATGTGGCAGACTGCTTTCTAATGCTTTATTTTATTATTTTGAGGAAATTATCCCCCCCCCCCCATTGACTTATTTTAATTGTTGCATTTCAGTGAAAGTGTGATATCCATGTTTAAAGAAACATCTTTAATTTCAGAAATACTGATCTCTGGACAGTCTTGGATCTCTGTGGATCCTGCCCTGGGCTGAGACTCAGTCCAGCTCCCTCTTCTTCCCCATGCCAGGTTTTGCTCAGAAACGAAACATCAACATGGTGGCACACACCAGTAGTTTTCTAATCTGATAATGAAGAAACCCTGATCCCAGCACGCGGATGCAAAGACCCAGCAGCACACATGTAACAAACATCACTATGGAACTAGTAAGGAAACCTTAGTCATACTGAAACATTTAGTAAAACTTCAGTTGGCTTTGCTAGGAGTGACACCCTTCACAGATTTGCAGTGTGTTTGTTACAAAAGCCAAGGAAGCTCCAAATCTTTCCTCTTTGTAGGAAGACTTCTCCTTGGGATCCACAGGGCAGCAAAGAGTGAGAGGGGACTTGCTGAAGAACCAGAACCCCTACATCATTTTTCTTCCCTGGCAAACTGGCCTGAACAGCTAAGCTAATACAGTTGCTTTAGGAGATAAAAACATGATTCACATTGTTTTAGAGCAGATGCTTTGCAGAGTGAGTCTGGGGACTGAAAAAGCCAAAAATAGGAGTGTTTTCTCTCACCAGGAACTGTCCTAAGCTCATGCTTGTGGCAGGGCAATCACACTTCTTTTTATTGCTCATCAGAGAACTAATTATAATTTTTGTTGATAAAACACAAATGTCTGTAAGTAATATTATTTAGTATGAGGAGTTTGGGTAAGTCTGTCTTCTCAGTTCCTCCTCTTGGTACCAAAACTTAGTTTTTGTGGACACAGAACATCAATCCTTAAATATCATCTTAAAAACACAAGGAGATAAACGTAAGTACTTGAAAAAGGGAGGCAAACCAATCTAACCCATCTCTTAATGACACCAGCTGCTGTAACCACCAGTCTATACAGAAAAACAAACAGATTCCTGGTTACGTGTAGTCTATGCTTTCGTGAGAATAGATTTGTGTAGGCTGGACCTGAAAATGACTTTAAAAATTGTGAGTTTTCAGTGTTATTAATAAGGTCAAAATGTTCCTTCTTTTTTCCAGGAAAAAAATAGAAAAACCACTCAACACCTAAACAATGCTATAAAAGTGAAGTGCAGCAAATCCAGAAGTTAATATAAAATCCACATGGCAATCTGTCTGTGGGAAGTATTTTGAAAGCCAAAGGCAACTCAATAAAAAAGGCAGCAGAAGCAGCAACATTTCAATTAGGTGTGAAGAGACTAGGCTCTGACAGTTCATTACTGAACTGCCTCTTCCAAATACTGTCTTTTTATTTCTCTTTGTCCCAGTTAGTTCATTAATGCTGGTCTCCAATTAGGAACAATATTTCTAACAAGATCTCTAGTTAGTACACTTTGCTTCCCCCCCCCCCCCGCCCATTTCATAAGTACAGTCAGAGAACTGTAGTGTAACTTTTGAAATCTGAGGGCTGAATCACTGTTAGTGATGGTACATTAAATCACTGAGCCCCAGAGAACAAAGATGTTAAGTGTTCAAGCAGCAAGAACAGGAAGAAAGAGATGGAAAGACATAAAATCACAGCAGAACTGACCAGTCCTTGGTCTTGTCAAATGCACCTGTCTTTCTTGCAGCTCTCTTGACTTTAGACATCACAAAAACCTCTGGAAGGAGGGATATCAATCCCAGACTTTGATGAGGACATACTTGCAAAATCAAAAGCTTGTAAATAACACATCTAAAAGCTTCCAGTTCCTGGTGAATATATGTATTTTGTCAAAGTAAGAAGAAACTAGTCAGAATAATACAAGAAACCGATCTACTTCCTAACCATGACAACTTATTCCACTTTAACGGACACATCAATATCAAGATGCATAAGAAACAGGAACTAAAAATTGAGCTGTTACAAACTTGGGAACTTACTATTTCATAGGTATATTATGCTAAATGGCTTACCCCTTATTGATTCACATAGTTATTAATCAGAAAAGCCTGAGTATATAATCCCACCTGATCTTTAGGTCCTTGGAAATGACAGTCAAAGCTGGCAGCTGGCTTAGTGGAAGAATGGTGGGATGAAAAAAGCAAGTTAATATCATGTTGCATTATTCATATAATTCCACTAACAGAGACACAGGACTTCCATTAACTGTTGTTGCTCAAGAGCAGGACTTGGGATAAAAGTCATGCTGAAAATACTAGTATTTCTAGATCTTTTTGTTAGTTTGTTTTGTTGGGTTTTTTTTCTTCTTTTAATATTTGTGACAAAATAATGAGGCTTTAACATCTAGTTTCTGCTTCACTGAGGCATGTACAGCTTTTCCAGAATTTCCTCATGAGTAGTACATACATATTTAGATATTTGATCATAAAAATCTGCACTGTAATGAAGAAACAGAAACTGACGAGGCAATACGCTGGGGGATGGGTGGGGAGTGGAATCTCATTAATATTTACAAATATCTAAAGGATAGGTTTCAGGATGTTGGGGCATCTCTTTTTTTCTGTTGCAGCTAGCAATAGGACAAAGGGTAATAGGATGAAGCTACAAGACAAAAAGTTCCATTTAAACATAAGAACAAACTATTTTACTGTTGAGGTGAGGGAGCCCTGGTACAGGCTGCCGAGGGAGGGTGTGGAGTCTCCTTCCTTGGATGTCTTCAAGACCTGTCTGGACATGTTCCTGTGTGACCTGATCTAGGTGAACCTGCTTCTGCGGAGGAGTTGGACTAGATGATCTCTAAAGGTCCCTTCCAAACCTGCCATTCTATGATTCTATGAAAACGCTGTATACATAAAAAACTAAGGCAGCACAGTGTTCTTGATACTTAGCCTTATGCAGACATTACTGTTGTTATAATGATGTCCAGATAACAGATGGGAACAATGGACCCATTTGTATTAGTGGATTACAGTTTAGATAAATGGAGGGAAAGAAGAAAGAAATGTGAATATATGAAATTACTGGTCTACCTTCACTGTGCAAACCAACAGAAAAACTAGACTTTACCTAGCCTTTTATTTCAGAGTTTCATGCCTTTGGGAGTGATTAAACTCATTTAGCTCCAGTCTATGTAAGTTTAGCATTTAATATGATATAGATGTTTAAATCCAACCATAGCCTGTGCAGAGACATGTTCAAATAGCTGCTCATTCCTTCCTGGGACAATGTATGTGATACGGGAGAAATGAACTGTGCCTCTCTTTCTCCCTTGACTACAGAAAGTCACAAAGGGATGAATTTCAACTAGATATCTAACTTGTAATTAAGTTATTTTGGATGGATCCCAACTTATTTCAGTGGCTCACAGGACAAATTTCAATGTCCTAGATGTACAGCATTGAGACCTTCAAATAGATATTAATAAAAAATCCAAGATACACTCAAGTATATATGCACATAAGGACATCTTAATTTAATCTTTTTCTACCTACATGTGAATGCCTAAGCAATAGATCTGATTTAAAATCTAATTTGAATATATTGTTTGAAAACTTTGTCCTCACCTAATGTTCTTATTTTGCTAAGGTTTTATTTTCAAAGGGCTTTCTACTTTTTCACGCTGCAGCTTTGCAATACAAATTTACATCAACAAAAGGTTTATGGCACACCGCTGCCATCTCTTTAACTTCTGTAATTACAGAACATGAATACAAAATTAAGCAAATTGCACTATGGTGGATGAACCTGAAGTCTTTAATAAAAACAAATCCCTGTTCATTCCAGCAGAAGGCATGTGAAATGCGGGTCCTGACAGGAAGGGATTGCTGCCTAACTCAGGGCTCTACCCAAGCGGCACACCGCTACATGTCTTTCAGGCTGTCTTATTCTACCTGCCAAAAAAAATAGATTTCTCTTTTACTGGTAATGTGTATTTTATGTTCTAGGAATAATGTATGTTCCCTGTGTAACTCTTTGCTTCAGCTTTTGAAGGTGTAGGGTGCTTCAGTTTCCTGTTTTATACCATGATGAGGACCAGCAATGATTACAGAGTCCCTGAAGTTGTCCGTTTCCTCAGGAACAAAATTCACACAACCACTATTGCAGACTTCTGAGGTGTGATTTTTGGGGATTAGCAAAAAGTCCAAGCCACAGAGAACTCATGTAAAAGAAGATCTCATGGTGTCAAGTTCTCTGCTTCTCAAATTCATTGATTTTTCACAGAAGGTGCAGATAAGAGTCATGGTTTCTCTGGTACATGTTTGTACATATTGCAAATATAAGTAAATTTATGTCAATGAATTACTGTTCAGTCAACAGCTAGTAGGGTGTCGTGGTTTAGGCCCATCAGGGAACAAAAGACCACAATTAGCCTCAAGTACAGAAGACTTAAGGATTGCTAAAGGGCAGGGAGGGCTTAATTGCCGCTTAAGGTGCAGGACAAAATAGACCAGGCTACTCGGCTTGGGGAAGAAAAACAGAAAACAATTTAATACCAACTAAAACACAAAACCCCAAAAACCAGAACCAAAACAAAACAACACAGAATGGTACAGAGATGAAGAGTCCGACCAGCCCTTTAAGACCACCTGCTCCCCACCCCTCTCCTCTTCCCGGGCTCAGAGCCCTGATCCCGGTGTTTTATACCTCCGTCCCCCCTGAACGGCCCAGGGGGGCAGGGAGTGGGGGTTTCAGTCAGTCCGTTCCTGGTGGCTTCTGCCGTTTGTCTCACCTCAGGGCAAGTGGGTTCCGCACCAGTCCTCCTTGCAAGTCCGTGAGGTACCACACACACATGGCAGCCCTGCACGGGCTGCACCGACGCACATTTGTCCCAAAGCCCTGCACGGGCTGTACCGATGCTCATTTGTCCCAAAAGTTGCTGCTCCTCTCTGCCTCTCGTGTGGGGCTGCTCTGCGGTGCACAGGCTCTCCAGCATGTCCTGTGCCATGACCGCCTCCCCCACACAGTCTCTGGCCCGTCCGGGCACACTCACATGAAGTTGCTGCTGCTGATCCATAGGTTGCAGGGGTACCGGCTGCACTCTCACCACGGCTTGCAGAGGGGTCTCTGGTCTGATGCTCCATCCTTCCTCCTTCTCCGACTGTGGGGTCCACATGGTCGCCTCCATCTTGTACCACTCTTACACCTCCTGCCTGGCACTTCAAATTCCTGTCCCTAAATAGTGATCGCAGAGGTGCCAGATTGGCCCAGCCGGGCCGGGGGGTGGGTCTGAACCCAGGAGTCGGGGGAGAGTCTAAAAAAACTTTTACTGGGTCTTCACTGCAACCCGCTCTCCCTGTTACTAAGCAAAAGCAACTCCTTGCTCAACCATGACATAGGGTCTCAGAGAAATATATGCTATTAAAAGGCCACACTGCCATCACAATATTTTGGGATTTTTCTTGTTGATCCAGAGGGCAGACGGTTTAAAACTATGTGCTGGGAACACTCGTGATGTATTTGTGAAACTATCAATGGATTTGGTCATTTGTGCAAGCAAATCAGCAGAGCTGGGGATGGGAACTGAATGCACAGTTTGTCACTGTGTCTCCAGTAAGACAGTCTGGGGCTTTTTGAAGATTTATTAGAGGTATTTACCTTTTGTTTGAATATTTACCACAACCATAATTTTGAATACAGAGAATTAACAATGAAATAATTCTTTGCTTCCTGAATCTTTCGCTTTGTCTCACTTCTCTAGCACAGCCACATTCAATTATGGCTGATGCTGTTTGCTGCAGCAACAGGAACTGCAGCAACAGGAACAAGACTTGGGTCAAAGCTTCCCAGCATCTCCTTGCCCTATGCATAGCCTGTCAAGAAATGGTAATAACTGACGTGACTTTAAGTTTCCTTGCCTTCCTCTTTACTGTGCACCATCATCTCTAGACAAAATGCCTATTCTTTTTTCTTATTCACACTTAATATGCTTTTACCTGTTTATATAGAGTTTCTCAAGGCTAGAAAATAACATCAAATACAAGAAGCAACCAGTGTAGCACTTAGAAAATGCCTTCTGTATAGAACACATTTTCTTTTTACTTCAGAATCCTGGTATGTGATATGTGAGAATACTTTACAGAAATTGGTAGGACAGAGATGAGAAATGAGTGGGTAACAAAGGCACTTGTGCTGCTAGACAAGGAACATAATGTACAAAGACAGAGACAGAGATGAAGGAAGAAAAACTTGGAATTTAAAAGCAGCAAAGGTGTCAGAAAAGTATTCTCGCAGACTAGCTGCAAATGATGGGGAAATACAAAGAACAGAAATAGTGCTTAACATTAAACAGAAAGTAAAGTGAATAGGAAAGCTTTAAGATGATATTCTAAAGAAGACTCAGTCATATGAAGGGAGTCAGACAGAAGAAAGCATTTTTAGAGGGTGCAGCAACACAGCTGGGAAACAAACCCTGATGTGTGGAGGTTCCCAGAGGAGGTGCAAGGGGATGAAATGAAACATCATGAACAAGATGGATGAGGTCAGGTGGAGTGGATGGTCTAAAGTTTTACTGGATGTGGTGGTTTAGGCCAATATCCATCCAGTCATAATATCACTCCCCCTCCCAAGCTGGACAGGAGAGAGAGAGAGGAATATAACAAACTGCTTGTGAGTTGAGATAAAGATGGAGAGATCACTTGGTAATTAATGTCATGGGCAAAACAGACTCAACTTAGGGAGAAAAAGGTTTGATTTATTGAAGAAACAATAAAAGCAGGGAGATGAGAAATAAAATTGTCTTAAAACACCTCCCCCCACCCCTCCACTTTCCAGGACTCCTTTTCCTTCTCACCCCAGCGGGGCAGGGGATGAGGAATNGGTCCTGACAGCAAACCTGCTCTGGCGTGGGCACCTCCCCACGGACTCCCAGGTCCTGCCAGGAACTTGCTCCAGGATGAACTTCTTACGGAGTCACGGCCTCCCTCAGACATCCATCCACTGCGGCGTGAGCACCTCCCCCACGGGCTGCGAGTGGATCTCTGCTTCCCGGTGCTCCTCCATGGACTGCAGGGAGACAACTTGCTCCACCATGGTCCTCACCACATATCGCAGGGGAGCCTTCTTTCCAGTGCCTAGGCATCCTCCTCCCCCTCCTTCTCCACTGACCTTGGTGTCTGCGGAGAGGTTTTCACATTCTCCCTGTTGCTGCTGAAGTTCTGCCACTGCGCAACAACTTCTTCTCAAATAAGTTATTCACAGAGGCGTTACCTCCACCACTAATTGGCCAGGTCTGGGTCAGGTGCAGGGTCCAGCTTAAAACTTACTGGCCCTAACCCTGTCAGCTACAGAGGAAGCTTCTAGCAACTCTTTGTTTAAAGAAGCCACTCCTTTAGCCCCCCTGCTACTGAAAAACTTCGCCCAGGCCAAAACCACTACACTGGATAAAGTCATCCAGGTCAGGGTAAACCTCAGTTAGGCAAATAAAGTATGTTGTCAAATCCACTCATATGCACTTTTAAACTAACATTTATCCCAGATGTAATATAACTCTAATGGTAATTTTGGCTTGTTCTTTCTGAGATTCTTTAGTTGAGCTGAAGCAACGGAAAATTAATCCCTAATTTAGAAGACAGGCTCAGGGATGAGCTAAAACGTGAGCACTCTCAAGGTTTAGGAATCCTAAACTGATAACCTGTGACAATCAAACCAGGTAGTTCCTTAGCTTTAGTTGTGTTATTCTCACAACAGGAATATCTGTTTGCTGTATTTCTTGGACTGTGAATGACCATGTTTAAACTTTTTACATCTCATGCAATAAAGAACATTTTCAGCCATAATACAGAACTGTACTAAAGGCTGAGTTACATCTGAGGTTTGTATGTCTTGTCTAGACCCTTCAAACTTTAATAAACCCACAACTTTGATCTCAGAAGAAAAATGAAGAATGGAAGTTTCTGAAAAGCTTCTCTGAGCAGAGGAGTAGCTTCATTTAGCAAATTGTGAGAAAATATCAGGAATAGGGGTAAGGAATGCAAGAAATATTTTTTTTTTTATATTGAGTTAAAGAATAAAAACCTGATTTTTTAAAGAAATCATGGTGGTTATTTATCCATAGAAAGGTTATCCCCAGTTCTGGTCTCAATATTTCATCGGGTCTCAATCTAACAAAGCCTTTAGGCCAGTAAAGCATGATAAAAAAGTCCCACCAGAAATTGTGACTAGGAATTCATCCAGATGAAGCAATTGCTTAGAGGCTTTGTGGGATCTTTGCTGAAGACTGATTTAGTTGCCAAGGTGATGTTCATAGGAGTAAAAAAACATAGGTGAGAGACTATTTTCTCGGCTTGCTGTGGATGGTGTGGCACACCTTGCAGCTCATAGGCCTATGGCTAAGCTTGTTTCTCCTCCAAAGCTAGTGTCTGCCCACCAAGTAAAGGCATCTCTGGGGCAGCTTTTCCTCTGACTTGCAGCCCACGGTGTGGGAGCACGCACACTGATGAAAGCCACACTTTTGCCAGGGCTATGCAGATGGCTACTGTGAGCCAAGGATTCAGCCTGCACTCATGTCCTGCACCATACCTGACATGGTGTGGGGATTTATGTACTGTTAGAATTTGCTAGCTTAGGATCACTGTATTGTGGATGAGGGCTGGATCTCTGAGACATGACTGCCTCTCAAATCCATCATATTGCAGGCACTACGCTCACAGACATGGCAGGCACATTTAAGATACATAGGTAAGGCAGCTGCATCTATGGAGTCACAGAGGTGATGCTACTCTACATAGCACGGAGGTAATTTCACCCAAATTTGATCTCTGGCACTGCAAGCAAAGAAGATAAAAATTGGAACAGTCTTTAAAAACCTCAAATAAACAAATCCTTCAAGCTATGGGGAAGATGTCTCAATAATAAACCTACTGGAGGGTAAAATGCTGTCATATAAAGAAGAGTTAAGTAGAAGAGGAGCAGTGTCTGGCTCAATAGAAAATATATGCAGACTGAACTCTGCCTTACAATAAAGAGAAAATATGCTGGCTGTAAGCATGAGCACTGTGTAATAACACATCCCCACTACATTTCAAAGCTGTTTTCAGTGAACTTTGGCCATTTATCTAATTCCTTCTCTTCAGTGGGCTTGCTGGGAATTATTTTATGATTGTTTAAGAATGAAAAAAAAAAAAAAAGCAAACCAAAATGAAAGCATCTGTCTCTGGTATTAGGAGGTTAATTTTTTTACTCACTTTCCTTGGTGTAAGGAAACTGCAATACATTTTTGAGGAAATAACAGACAGATGTCTACAGTTAAATTAAATAATATTAAAGAACACTAAAGGAGGCAGTTTTATATTGGAAAAGACAGATAGTCCTTCCCAGATAATACTGATGAATTTCATTCAATGATACAATGATTAAATGTCACTTAAACTAAAATCAAACTGGACCTTACAAGAAGTGACATATATAGTATCTGAAAGTATTTTAAAATTAAAATTCTAACAAAGCCTGATGTAAAAAGACTGTCTTATATTTTGAAGGTGTTATTCTGTATTTATCTGCATTTGTTTTCATCAAAGAAATGGAACATGCAAGAAAAAAGTATATTAAAACCCAATAAAAAACATGCATTAGACTGTTGACTCTGATAGAAGATGAACCAAACCAATATTCTCTGTCCTGATGTCATGGTTTGACATGACAGCCTTTTCTGGTAAGGGGAAAGGGACTGTAAAGATGGCTCCTGTAAGAAGTTGCCCAAAACTCTCCTCAGCTCTAAGCCAGACCCACTTCTGGGGCTGAGCCAATTAGACGCCCCCACGATCACTTTTTAAGAAGAAGCTGCTTCCTGTTTCTTCCTTCTTCTGACCTTTCTTCTTTTCTGGCTGCTGGTAGTGCAAGCATTCGGAAGAGAGAGAAATGACAATGTGGTCTCCAAGGGCAGTGATGAAAGAGAGGAGGTGTACTGGAGCAGAGACTACCCTGCATTCTGCAGAGAGGACTGGTGAAGCAGTAATTTGTTTGCATTTCTTTAAAGACCTTGCATCAGCAATAGAGACTCATTTTGATAATGACCTCATGTCAGGAGCAGTGATTCACTTCACTACAGACCCCATATGTGTGCAATGCAGAAGTGGTTCTAGCTCTTAGGTGTTGTGGTCTCATCCAGCAGCCCAGATATCCACTAAAGGCCAGAATAAAGCTTGGACAGAACTTCAATTTGACAAACTTTGGTAGACCTCTAAATGTTACCTTTACACATTTAGACTGAGGAGCAGAGATCTGCCAGTTCACCTTCAGTCTGGTGAGGAGTAAGCAGCTGTTGAAGTCCTACAGCTGTGCGTGATTGTCAACAATTCTGTATCATTAAGAAAAATAATAGTAGCCAGTGCCCTGGATGAATTTCCAGATGGCTATTTACATTTCAGCTATCTATAACAAAATACTTGTGTGAATATAATGCAAAAAAGCACTCTGAGAAAATTCATCTGAAAACTTGCTTAACAAACTCAGTTATTTTTTTAAGTTTGAAGACATATTTTAAGAAACACACACTTCTTTTCTGATGCCTGTTAAAAGAAGGCTGACATTTTAAAAAGTGTTTTCAGTGACAATTAGCCATTTAAACCCTTCAAGGCCTTACTCCTGGTCCCAAGGTTTCAAGCACAGCACCTGCCTGTTCAGATTTACTCGCTCATGTTTTCAATTCTGTGCCAACATGGTTGCAAAGCAGAAGCCAAAACCCACCACTCAGCTGTGAAGGACACCAGTGCAGAAAGTGAACCAGATGTTTCACCTCCTGGTGCTGCACACAGATATTCCCTACATGTTCAGGAGCAGATGGGAACCAAGGACCTTCAGGGAAGCTTTACCTTCAGGGCAGGCAGGCTTTGAGATCCAGCCAACTAGGCAGTCAGGTTTGTCTCTGCTTGACTGTATGGGGGGACAACCAGCGTGGAATCTCTTCTCTCTGTCAGGTGCAGCTGTTACCACTAGCAGAAACAGCTTTTTCTTGGAAGAATAGGGATAGTGCTGAATGGCTTTGGGCAGCAGCTTCCCATGGCCACATTTGCAAAAGAATTTTAATGCCTAAGGTGTCTGGAGATCTGGAGCTTACAGAAACATAATTTAGGCAAATTCCTTGCTAGGAGTATGTTTTCGTCTGGTATATGTTCCCCTGAATCTGTATGTGCCTAAATTGCATACTTTCTTGCTGAAGGGAACTTTGTGCTATGAGATTTTCACACTTATGACCATACTTGCTTTTTTTCCTCTGAAACAAAATCAAAATATGAAAAATGAAAGATAGTCTCTTTCATGGAATAAAATTGCCAGCATATTTAAGTTGAATCAGTTAGAAGTGTTCAATTTTTTACAGCATTCTAACGTAAGTAGGTAAACATGCAATACAATATTAATTATAATATAAATATATGCAAGAATGAGACCAACTTCAACAGAATGTAAAAGCTGAAGCAAGACCTGAGGTATTTTCACCATAAACCCCCCAAATTTAAGGATACTGGAAACATTTTCTAATTTTTCCCCACAAAAAAACCATAATCAAATTTGTTGTGTTTTCACAGAATACATCTATACAGAGGTAATTACATTTGCTAATGGAAAATCTCTTCTGCTGGAATAACTTGATCAGTCCTAGTGAAGACATTCAGTCTATCCCTATAAATACTTACTTTCCCTCTCCTAACAGCCCTCTCATACCTTTATTGAGGGCACAGCACATTCTTTTTAATTTTAAAATCTTTGTCAGTCTTTTTTTCCCCTCCCATTGGGTACATTGTCTAAAGGAGACGTCTTTCTACGCTTGTAGTTTACAAAAAGTAATAAAATGTAATAATTTTTCCTACAATTAGCAATATTTCTCTCCTTTTTCTCTTAGAATTAGTTGGAAAATGGAATTCCTATTTATTTTTTTAATCGTGCACACACACAGCTGTGTGAGAGAGGTGATTGCTCACCACTGTTGCTAGCTAATGTCACAGTGCACCGCTCCTACTGTTTAGCAATGGGAAGAGCTTTCTAATGAACCTGGCATTGCCAGAAACCATGCTGCTTTTAGATAGTCCAGAAACATTGTTTAATATAACCATGGGATTAGCTGCCTTCAAAATATATTGTTTTATATTCTGGACTTTCTTTCTTCAAAGGCTGCAGTGTGACAAATGACATCATTAAGACTATGTGACATATGCATGGTGAGCTTTCCAACCAGGAATCTCTTCTCTGCTAATTGTGCAGCAGTTATTTTTTTTCCACTGGGATATATTCCTACAACAGATAGAAAATAGCTGTTCACACCCCTCTTGTGTCTTTTTCTTTGTTTCCTCTTGTTGTTGTTTCTATTGTTTATTGTTGTTTTTAGAGGGAAAGTTAGTACACAGCAATAGCAGAAGAGAATGGGTTTGAAAGGACTATGGAAGATGTATAGGTCCTCACATGAGGTGCAGAGATTTAGAGGGAATATCTCTACATGTAAAGGCCAGCAGAAAAGGCTGGGAGCTCACTACAAGGTGAGTTCTGAGGTTTTACAACTAAATTAGCTTGGCCTCATCCCTTGTGTGGGGTAAACCTTCCTGTATGTCTGCCTCAGTTTCCCCTCCTGCTACAGACTCCATGTCTTGCTGGAAGGGAGAGGAGTGGACTACAAGATGGATTATCATTAGAAAAGTTAAAATCCTTTAAATTCTCTTGTTCATTTCCACTTCTTTTTGTGCTATATAGCAAGAGATCATATCTGGGGATATAAAAGAGCCAGTGTGCTCAAAGGTGCAGCTGAACTGCTGGACTGTATTTGTCTCAAGTATGTCAGAGCTCAAGCACAGTCAATGCAGTGACTGTCAGCAGTCTCCCTTGTAGATGCACCCAAAGATGTTTTGAAACCCAGATCTGCCTCAACACTCCTTCCAGGCATGGGCAGAGTATGATAACATTTTTGTGGTCAATAATAATTTGTTCCTCAAAGTAAGCATCAAGATGTTCTTATTCAGGTTAACTTCAGCAAATAATTTGACTTCTGAAAATAGAGAAACTAAAATGGATTAAAAAATTTCTTTCTAAATGAAATTATCTGATTTGCCAATTTGAAATGATGTCTTTATAACTCTAAATTAAAGAATCACATAATCATAGAATGATAGGAGTTGGAAGGGACCTCTAAATAGCATCTAGTCCAATCCCTCTGCTAAAACAGCTCCACCTAGATCAAGTCACACAGGAATGCGAATAGTTGGGTTTTGAAAACCTCCAGAGAAGGAGACTCCACACCCTCCCTGGGCAGCCTGTGCCAGGGCTCCCTCATCCTTACAGTAAAAAAAGTTTTTCCTTAAGTTTAAAAGGAACTTTTTGTGTTCCAGCTTTTGTCCAT